>OY987259.1:53980276-54323373 GCA_963920725.1 Rhamphomyia laevipes
GTTGATGCTTGGATGATTGGTGGTGATGGAGGAGCTGTATGGAAAGAATTAGGTATGACCGGATTGAATTCTTTCGATGCGTTCAATTTGAAGCCAGGAAGTAGTTATCATATCCGCGTAACACCTCGAAATCGTTACGGGTGGGGTGAATCTGTTAAAACAACTTATCCAATAACAATTGGAGGTGCCGAATGTCTACCAGAGTTTGTGAAAATTTTACCAGGTCAAATGAAAGCTTTAACCGATCAAGAATGTATATTAGAGTGTACTGTACGTGGTACACCAAGACCTCGTATTGTTTGGTATAAAGATGGCCAACCAATTCCATCAACAGATCGTGTTATGATCAAACAAATAGGCTTCACTTGTAAATTACGAATAAGTCAAGTATTTGATATTGATTCTGGTCGGTATACATGTGAAGCTGCTAATAATACTGGACGTGTTTCCACATTTGCCCGATTACAAGTTGTTTCTGATCCGAAAATATGTGAAGCTGATAATAAATTGAAAATGTATGTGTCCAATGAAACAAACAGTGCAACAAATGCTGAAATGATTCCAATGTTTACAATGCGCTTAAGAGATCGTCGGGTTCAGGTAACATATCCTGTACGAATGACATGTCAAGTAGTTGGTCACCCACCAGCTGCAGTAACATGGTATAAAGATGGTAATGAAATTGATAATGATAGTAGATTTTTGTGCTGTGATGATGGACAATTTAATACATTGGAAATATCAAAAACATGCTTAGATGATAGTGGAACATATACGGCAACAGCTAAAAATGAAATGGGTTCTGTGTCATGTCATTGTTCGTTAATTGTTGATAAAGGAATTCGAGCATATATTGCACCAGATTTTTATCAACCATTAGAACCAGTTTATGTATATCAAGAAGGTCAAGAAATTCGATTAACAGCTAAAGTAGAAGCATACCCATCAGTTGGTGTAGCATGGCATCGTAATGGTGCACGAATTAGACCAAGTCGTCGCATTTTAGCCACATTAAATCATGACGGATTTGTTGAATTGATTATTGCTGATGCTACATTACGGGATGCTGGAATTTATGTTTGTGTTGCATCAAATCCTGTAGGCAGAATTGAAAGTAGTTGTCGAGTTGTGATAGAAGAAGGAAAAGAAGATAATCAAAAGAGAAAAATTCCAATGTTAAGGAGTCCAGATATGCCGTATGTGAAAATAATTAATGAAAATTTAAATTAATATATTTTGAATATGTTTTTTTTTTTGTTTTGTTTCATAGTTATTCGAAAGAACCAATGTTTGTAACGAAACCCCGTTCTACTGATGCATACGAAGGTGATACTGTAATAATATTCTGTGAAGTTGTTGGAGATCCAAAACCAGAAGTTGTTTGGCTCAGAGATTTCTTAAAGGTATGTATATAAATGCTTGGCTTATTTCATTTGCAGTTAATTGACCGAAAACAATTACCCCAATATATAATTTAATATAAATTTACTCAATGTCAATGCACAATTAACAAAAGGCTAAAGGTAAATGTACTGATAAACTGAATTTGGTTTGAAAATGATATTAAATCACTTATTTTTTTTAATTTGATTAATTCTGTATTCGATGAATTGTGCATTCTGTAAATTTAAGTTCTCTCAATTATGTGAATGACATCAATTGTTTATTCGGTCAATTAACCGAATCTCGGGTTATTTGTGTTATGCTAACCAATATTAATTTCCAAAGAACAAATTATCAAAATACTGTACTCATATACGGATTTTCAAAGTACGAAATTCCGACTATTCTTGTATAATTACTCCATAATTTTAGAAATTCAATAGTTATGAACCAATTTATATTATGTACTCAACCTCAACATAATATACTATAGTCCTAAAATTTTAATCTTTTAAATAACATAAGTTATTTAAAGAAACAAACAATATTTAACTTAATTTTATTTATTTATTTACCGATTGAAGTCAAGGTTATTTAAATTCAAATTTTACCATTAATATATTAAATCTGATTCAAATGTCAATATTTATTTGACTTTACAGTCAATTATTTTCCGAAATTTCTTATCTCTTTTAAATAAATAAAATTCTATAAAAAAAATATTCGAAATAATTAAAGATTTATGCCGATAATACCAATTTGGCATTATACAAAGTTACAATAAAAATAATATTATTTTTTGTTATCTACTTGTACTCGTATACACGATTGAACATCTGAAAGTGAGCAACAAAAGTTACTATTACTACTATATAGAAATTTTGTCATATGTTAAAAGGTCATTTCATAATGACATAAATGGTAATCATAAAATAATCTTGAGGATAACAACAAATATTAATTGTCATGTAAATTCAAACGATAGCGCTCCACAGTGAAAAAAATACTTATACAATATGAATATTAATGTGGCGCCTTAGTATTAAAATTTTTTTTTTTAATTATAACGAATATGAAAAATATTATTTATTTAATAGAATAATGAAATGATTGATTGTAAACTATATACAAAATATCCCTTAAAAATTAAATAGGCTACAATTGAAATTGAATTTATGCGTGAACAAATTTAACATTCACTTTTAATTCAAAAGAACATAACGATGTTGCAATTGACTAAATAGTAAATATATTGTATAATAATAATGTATATACATAACTTATAAATTGTCTTTAAATAGTTGCCTTGAAGCAAGCTTGAAGTCTTTCAAAATCAAAACTCTAAAGCATCTTAAAATTTGTTTTCTTTTTTTAGTAGTATTTTCGCTTTTTAAACTTGTAAAAAAAAACTGCCAACCTAGGGGGAGCAGCTATTTCGTAGTACATTCGTTTGTAAAAATATCAGAATTATCAGCAACTTGTACAAAATTGCAGATATGTTGACATTAAGAATGTTTTTTTTTTTATAAAATTATAGAAATTTTGGTACATGAACACTGACCCCAATTTTTACGGTCACTAAAATAACCTATGCGTGAACTTTCATTAATATGGGATCAGAACTACTGGCATTTTTGGAATATTCATCCTCAAAAATGTAAAGAAAAGTTGATTTGAGCTAAATCCAGTTTTTCGAGCAGTCTATCATAGCAACATTTCATAGTTATTCCTATTACATACTCGCAAAATATTGTCAAAATTTTATGTATAATCAGAAATCAGAAACAATGAATTAGTAAGGTGCAGAATTAGATTAGTTCAGATATTTTGTGATATCAGTCATAAAAATATATAGAGATTGTAAATAAGAAATTAAAATTATGGGATGTAATTCACCAAGCTATTATATAATTAGTAAGACTGATGATGTGTGTGTTGAATTAAATTAGCACTAGATTCCAAACTGCAGATTAACTTCGGGGAAATGTACTTTGACATATTTCAGAATGACCTTATGAAGAATCGATCTCGGGCCTTGTATAATTAAATCTTTTTCGCCGATAACAATTTTACATTTATTTCACATTTAAATACACGGAAAATGTATTCAAAAAATATATGTCCCAGTCGGAGTCCAATTTTAATTGCTGAAAATTTTGCAATTATTGGTTCGTCATATGTTGATATTCGATTTATATGTTTTACTAGGTTTTACGTTTTACTGAACTTATCCCGTCATTTTTCTGACATTTCATTCATCAGTCAACAAAATCAAAAGAGTGAAGCAACGAACTTGATACATACAATTATTTTTTGTAATGAAATAAAAATATCAGACACTTTTTACAAGCAAAGCAGGAGAACAACAGAAAATTATTGAATGGCTGGCGTAAGATAAATCAAGTTCGTTGCTAAATTGTGCCTTAAAACTAAGTGATAATTTTTGCATCTATAAAATATATTTAATAAAATTAATCATATTTTATTATTTTTCATAAAAATACAATATGAAAATGAATCCACATAATTAATACAAAAATTTACTATGAAACAGTCAATTTTAAATTAAAATTCATTTCAATAATATAACATACAATTCAATCTATACGAATTTAAGTAGAAATAGTAAATTTTTAAATAATTTTTCGCCAGGTGATATATGTTCTATTCCCCATTAACTTTTAATTTTTATATCATCTAATGTACAATGAAAAAGTGTTTAATGTAATGAATATTTGAAACTAGTCGTTTATTTCGTTACAGTCACTTACTTTTAAGTTGTTTATGTTACAGAGCAACATTAACAAATAAATCTATCTAATTTTTATTTCTTGCATTTGAAATCTATCTTATTTAATATTATGAATTTTAATTATTTTTAGTTTAATATGAACCGCGAATAAGCGTAGGTCGATAAAAATTGATAGCCTCTTAAAAAAATATTGTATAATTTGACATTGTATATTATATCATAATTAAAAAGAAAATTTAAAATAATTGAATCTTATTATATTTATTCATTTCATACTTTTAAAATAGTAATTGTCGCACGGTCAACATTTTTTATAATATACATTTTTATAAATAATTTCCATAATTGTAGGATGAAATTAGAAAATGTGTAATAAAATTAAGCTACGGCGGTCAACAGCTTTTATCTATTTATGCGGAACAGGTCGTTTTATAAAATATAGATAAATCTGTCAATTTAGGGTAAAGTAATTAGGTGTAAAATTTTCTGATAGATTTTTGATAGATTTATATTTATTTATTTTTGTGACAAGATAAAGGAATTTTATTAATAATAAATAAATTAATTTCATAAATATACAATTTAAATTAAAATTAATTTAAAAAAGAAGTGGAAATAATTTAATAAATAAAGTTTCAACTATAAGAAAATATTGTTAAAAATTATATAGATTCAAAAAAAATTAATTTCAAAGTTTCTTATTTGATTTAGTTTGAATTTATTCTGCAAAGTGTTAAGAATTCTTTAAAGGAAAAAAAATTAAATTAAAAACATAGTCACTCATTGAATGGTGTAATTACGAAATTAGAATTGAGTGAATTTTGTTTCTAATTAAAAACTATAGAATTAACTATAATTAATTGATATGAAGATTTCCGTAGCATTTTAAATATATAAATATTAAAATTTATTTATATTAACTAGATTTGTACCAAAAAAGGTAAATGAATAAATAATAAAAATAATTAATCAAATTTATGCACGATAAACAAATTAAATAAATTTAAATGTTTTAAAATATAATTAAATTTTTGACAGCCAATGGAAATTAATATGAAAATTATGTATTTAAGAATTATAATTACAAAAAAGTGTCAATTATATTTCCAAAAAAGTACATTATAGATCAATTTTAAATTTATTTATAATATTTGGTAAATATTATAAATAAATTTAAAATTGATAGAAAATTACACATTCAATTATTTCAATTATTGAATTATTAGCGATACTATCATGTATGTATTCAAATGAATAGCAAACAAATATTTAAAAGTTTTAGTAATAAAAACTATAAATATTGAATATTAAAGCAAATTGTTTGACTATATTGAATATTGTATTGTAACAATATTGATTAACAAATAATATAATTTACACAACTTGCAAAGAACGGTTCATATTATTTTCATAGGAGATAGGACAGCCTAATTTTAGGATTTAATCTTTTAGGGTATTTTCAGAACAAATATGTTAATAGCTAGTAAAAATGGGATAATTTACTTTTGTTGTACAAAAGTTTTAATCATAAACAAAAATAAATTTAATAAAAAAAATTTCTTAGCTTTGAAAAATTTAATTATTTTAAAAATATATATCTAAATTTATTTAATTGTCGAAAAGTCGAGCATTCATTTGATTATTGTGAAAACTAAAATTAGTTAATTATTTAAATTTAGATTTTGAATTAACTGATTACGTGGAATTTTATTAATTCCATTTTGTGATTATGCGTATTTACTGAATTACTGGGCATTTAAATATATAATTCGTTGTTAAGCATATAAGTAATAAACATTTATTTTCAAAATTAAAAAATAACTAATTAACTTATAAATCTATTTAAATCATTTAATTATTTTGATATTTTTGTGAATAAAATAATTGGAAATCATTTATAAAATATTTTTGATAAAAAATTATAAATAATTTTTTAAGCCGAATGCGAATTAAAAATTACTTTTCTTTTCATGAATTTTGTGATCTTGAATTTGTCTTTCTATATTGCAATATTTTACATAGTCAATTAAATATTAAATTGAATAATTATTTAATAATATCGTCAATAAATTTTATATATTTGATTTGTTTTTTCCAGTTATTGTAATTTATATCAATGTAAAATTATATATTATAATAATTAATAATAAAATTATTTTTATGTGCATTTAATTTAGAAATAATTCAATAAACATTCTGTACTACACTATCAAATGCATATATTTTAAATGCCGCACTATTCAATAAAAATGCATATTCACAAAGTAATGTAATGAAATAAAGCTATCGCAGAGTTAATTCAAAATCTAAATTTAAATAATTTAAATGACAGTATTTACGAAAACATTAATCAAATAAATGCACGATAATTCATTAAATTAAATTATATTTAAATGTTTTGAAATAATTAAATTTTTGAAAGCCAATAAATGTTACTTAAAAATTTATTTATATATGGTATGTTAAAATTTTATATATAAATAAATAATTACTGGCGGTCTAGTGTAGTTTCGAAAATTAAGTTAAATTAAATCCTTAGTCTAATTAATCTTTCAAAATTTTGGAGCCTTGAATTTATAAACTTCTGACCCCAAAGTGCTTTTTTAAGAAAAGTTATATATATCGTTTTTCATCCGATTTTGGTGAAATAAATAGTTTTGTGTTGAGATGAGACAAGTCATCGATTGAGCTTAGCTCATATACCAGATGCCGACTGAATATGGCTACATTCTGGAATAACCTTTTTTTAAAATATTTACTTTACTCTTTCGTTTTTATTATATATATGTAGTATAATTAAAATTCTTCACGATTAATATAAGATGAGATGAGTAGGTAGATTAATTTTCTGCTTGGATTATTTTCTAATTTATATGTAACAAAATACATTAATCGACGTAATAGCTAACGTCAGAAGATTTGCTTTCTAAATTTATATTTTTCTAAAGCGCCACAATGAATAATTTTTCATAATTATTATTTTCTATCACTTTGACGAAACACTGAATTAGAACAATAATTTGTGTTAATAAGTAAAGTTAATTTTAATACAAAGTGTTTATATAATATTACTTATTATAGAATAATTAAAATTACTTGTAATTTTGTTATTAGATACTTCATTTTTATATTTTGTTCAATTCTACAATAGACTTCATATGTAAAATGTGGCGAAAGTTTCATTTGTTAAAGTAATTATTATCAATATTTAAAATATAAACCCCAAATATTTACTGAATATTATTTATCGTTATCTTATCATTATTGTATTATATATTTTTTTGAATCATTTTTATTAATCTAATTTAATTAAATTTTAATTAATCATTTTGGTATTTTGAAAGCATTGTGTTTTGTGTATAGTTTGTGTCAGAAGTTGATGGTTTTTGATTATTTCATGAAATACTTTTTCTGGTTAAACAAACTATATTGACATAAAAGTAAGTAGCTAAACAGTATATAATATAAAGTAATTTATAAAATTGAGGATTTGACTAGTTCTAGACTACTTCGTTGCGGATAAATGTTCAGTTTCATTTAAAGCCTCTATTTTTCTGGCAACGGGAAGGTGAGTGCGTTTCTAAGACTGATTAGAATTAAATAGTTGATTACTAATGTAAACCCGAACTAGCTACTACAGTGCTTCTTCGAAAGCATAGATCACAAATGAATAGAATTTTTATTTTACATTTGACAATAGGCCCACAGTGACGAGGAAACCGATGCACTGTGATTATTATCTCTATTAGCAATTAGGCATTATTAAAATCATACTCTACTCACTACCAGTGTTAGGCCATTAATAAGTTTTTTTATACTATCTCTTTTACATATACAATATTATAAGGTGCATGATCTTTTGCTGGAAATTTTTTCCAAATCTCGAAACTGCAACAATTCATTGTATCAGCAGCAGTCAGAAAGAAAAAAACAGTTCGAATCTATATTCAATGAGTACCAATTTAAAGCTGATGAGTAAAATTAGAATAACATAAAAATTGTTCGATCAAATTTCGAGCTACAACTACATCCTAATATAATACATAGCATTATAACTAAACTAATTTTTACAAAATTTTGTAATTTTCATTTTTTGTAGTTAAAAGTCAAACATCAATTTTATTACTATTTCTATAAATTTTGTATCAAGTCCCAGATTCATATTTTACTTTTTAACAAAAAATTTTAATTAATTTTTTTAATATTATTAAATAAAAATAACAAATTAAAACTGTTTTTCATAAGGTTACAAAATATACTTATACATATACCATTTATTGTATCTATAATATTTTTTTTTATTTATTTCATGGTCAGCAATCTTAGAAATGAGTAAAGAAGTCCCCATATATATAAATAAAATCAGTCTGATAAAAATTATTCGACATAAGTGCGCGATCACAATTTACTTTGGCTATGAGATTAACTAAATAAAACTTACTTTGTACTTGTATGGTTGACTAAAATGAATCATACGTCCTTTAAAACAATTTCATGTCATATTATATATTTAAGTTGTTATATTATGTTGTATATTTATGTATAATAGTATAATGTACATTAGATTTCTATAATAGATTATTGCTATAAATTTTTCAGATGTTATTTTAAAAAAAAGTTTTTCTCACACATTTTTCTTCACATCTATAATATAGATCATAGTAGTTTAAAATGTCGTTATTTATTTGCTCGAAAATTTGTATTTTTGATATCAGTAAAGTTTTTTGCTGCTTTACGTACACCCCGTCGACAGACTCGCGGTCTCGCCATTGCGAAAGTTTGTGCTGTTGAAGGTTACTTTTCAAATGTCAAGCAAAAGTTCATATAATATAGAATCATAGAAAAGATGAAAAAAAAAATCTCTAGATGAAGTCCCATTTAAACGTCATTTTTTATATTCAGCAGATAACAAACAATAATGATAAAATACTTTCTTCAAAAAAACTAACCTCGTATACGTGTAGTATATCTTTAAATTTTTACAGCACAATTGGCAGTTTTAAATTTTCAATTATCATCCCATAAATATCTCTCATTAAAATAATATTATTCTCATTTAAATACAAAATATACTGGTATATATTAATTCGCAATTAAATAATTAATTATGAATTAAATTTTTTGATTAACAAGTACTGGCTATTTTTATTTCTATTGATATTTTGATTTAATTAAAATTTAAAAATTTAATAAATTTACTACGTGGAAAATCGTGTATGATTTTTTTTAAACATAAACTAAATTGTACAAAACTACTATATATATCATATTATAATTCAATTATACTCGACGTACTGGACGATAGTTTTGTATAAACAATGTGGTGGGTCCATTGAATGAAAAATGTTTAAGTAATATTTATAGATATAGTTAGTATTTCCAACATTTTACAAATATACAAAATTCATGAATAAATTTTATATAATAATTTTTTTGTTATTTCAATTATTTTACGAATAATGCATTTCGTTCGTTTTGGTATCATTTTCCTGTAAATGGTAAAAATAACCTTAAAAGTTTTCTCAAAATTTGAAAAACATTTAAATTCTGCATAAAATATCAGATTACATGGAATTTAATCGTTAGAGGAACAGAAATATTATTGATTTTATAATGTGGTATTTATCAAATAAGGAATTGAATAAATGTTTGTTAAATTAGATATTTTTTTCTGTTTTTCAATATTTGTAGCTGAAAATTAGAAATTTATGAATTGCAAGTGGAAAATATTATAGAATAGAAATAGAATAGGATAAATATACCTGCGTAGGATTAATATTAGTTTATAATGAGTTAATAATTAAAATTAAATTAAGTATAATTTTCTAATTACATATTAATAATTTTATATTAATCAATTAACCGTAGAAATTTTATC
The DNA here is from genome assembly GCA_963920725.1 of Rhamphomyia laevipes. Classification (NCBI taxonomy): domain Eukaryota; kingdom Metazoa; phylum Arthropoda; class Insecta; order Diptera; family Empididae; genus Rhamphomyia; species Rhamphomyia laevipes. The sequence goes on from OY987259.1 coordinate 53,990,290, forward strand.
AATTTACGACGAAAATACTTTTAGGAATACATACGATTACATTTTAATATGCAAGAGCGCTCCTCACATATAATGAAGAGGAAGAGTTAATTTTTTTTGTAATTTTGAAAGACCCTGGTGTTAAAACTATACCGCATATATATTCAATATTAATACATATTGAATATTTCATATTCATAAGTCCCTTGGAACATAGACGGTTGAATATGGGGGGATGATTTTTATAAAGATATGTATAATGGTATTCTAACATAATTAATATCTGTTATTACACATTAAATAAATAGCCTAATAGGAGACCAAAAAACACAAAGAGGAACTTAATTTTTAGGCACATATGTCTTATAGTCTATAGTACAAAATATCTAAAGCTTTCACCTTGTCCATGTGTATGTTATTGCTTATTCTCCGAAACTCCAAAAAAAAAAAAAAAAACCATTCTCTAGTTGACTTTTCCACATTTTCATTGCCAAAAACAAAAAACAATTACAAAATAGCATTTACTTGTAAGTACAATTAAATGCAGTAGAATTAAAATGTACAAATTTACATTTTCTTAAAAGTGAACCGCAAAAACGAACCTATTCAAAAATTATTAAAATAATTAATGTTTTTGCAAAGACTTTAGCATAAACTAAAGTGCATAAAAACATCTAATCATTCTATATAAATCATTTTTTTTAACGCAAATTTCATGCAAAACAAATATTAACAATGCATCTAAACTGTAATACGTTTTTGACTCATTTAAATTCTACACTCTGTAGAATCGATGACTAAAATATTTCCGAATTTGTTTGCGTTACCAATCAAGAATTTCTTTTTATAGAAACAATATCTTACAATTTATTAATAAATTACTTTTATTTTATATATACCTTTAGCCTGAGTACTACAAGGACGCTCCACATTTCCGTAGAATTGGCGACGGTCCAGAATATCGTCTAGAAATTCCAAGTGCAAAATTAGATTTTACCGGCACATATTCAGTAATTGCTACAAATTGTCATGGTGAAACCCAAGCAATAATTTCATTACAAATAAAAGCCAAAGGTAAGTAAACATTTTCTTTTCTTCATAATTTAAAAAAATATTATACGCAATATATGTATATTTTGAAAATCTTTATTATTCTTCAATATAAATTTTCTTAAGTTTAGGAAATACAATATCCTTCCAATAATCTTCAGCATGACTTAATAAACTTGCTACCATTTCCATATCAGCTTGTACCCAAACATAATGTAATGCACCGTTTGTATCAAATAGTGGACTTAATACACAATATAATGCTTTTGTGACATTTGCTAAATACATTTGTATTTGTATTTGTGCCATATATTTTGGTGCAATTGTTTCTTTACCAACTAAATATTTTTCAAATTCATCATCACTTTTTGGTGCTTTAATTTCAACAATATGATCATCTGTTATACCATCTGGTGATGCACATATATATGGATAATTTTCACTTAATAATAAACCACATTTACGATAAACTTTATTTTCTAATTTTTCAGTTTGTTTTAATATAAAACGTTTATGTTCTTTTAATTGTTTTTTATCTTCACAATTCCATTCACGATCCTGACACAATATTGCTTCTAAAATACTTGGATCTTCGGTAGCATCCTTACGATTTGTAATACGGTATAATAATGAACAACGTATTCTGCCATATTGTGCTTCCATCCATAATTGTTTTTTATAATTATATATTGATACCTCAGCTAAACGTTCAAATAAACCTTCGTTGCCTTGATTCTCCATATGCATAATAAATGACTTAAAATCTTTAATATAATTATTAGCATTATCTAACATTGTATGATGTATATATAATGGTTCAAATTCATCAATAACTGGCCGACAATGTTTATATAAACATGTTTCCGTTAAACCGATACGTTCCATTTCATCTAAAACATTTTTTAAAAATAATTGTCCATCGTCATCAGTAAATTCATCAAATTCTTCGTTATCTAATAAATCATCTGGCATAAAAATATGTTTTATTTGTACCGCTGGTGTTGGTGTTAATTGAGGTTGTTCTTCAATAATTGGTTGAACATGTGAAATTGTTTGGGATTGTTGTGATTCTTCAATAATAATATCATCTTTATCATTTGGCCAAAATATTTCATGAGTTTTTTTATCATCAGTTGATTTACGATATGTCCAAAATAAAAATGCAATTGCATGGGTACATGGGCCTAAAAGAAAGTATATAGAAAATTTTGGATTTGAAATTAAAATGATTATTAAATATACCTTTTTCCTGATCACATTCTTCGCATTTAACACTTGTTATTTCATTTTTATTCTCATTTACAACCAAAAATACAGTATATTTCTGAGAATCATCTTTTTCAGGATCATAAAATAAACCTTTCAGTTCGCATAATGTTTTTGTACGTTTATATTGTACGAAATGAATTCTATATTTATTTTCATCAATATTTTCACTGCAAATTAAAATAAAAAAATTAATTTAGATTTAAAAAAAAAAACATTGATGGCCACAAACTTTGAAGTTGGAGATTTTAATCCCTTGTCTGCTAATTTTGTAATATAAGAAAATACCATTTCACTTGAAAGCGTGGGTAAGGTTTCAGTATCAGCTTCTTTAAAACCTTTTTCTAAACTTATTTCCATTTTGTTATTTTCACAAATTTCTTTATTTAATTTAAATAAAACAGAAACAACTAAAAACTAATGCACTCGCACTGAATCTAAAAATAAAATTATAGCATTTTTTTTCGCGGCGGTCTAATTTTAGAATATCGGCGCCTGGAATTTTCTATTTGACACGATGATATGATGACGATTTTGTGTTTATGGTGGCGTTAGAATGCAAGATTTAAATATTGTTAAATTGTAAAAAATTAAATTTTTTTTTTTATTGTTTAAAATTTTAATTATAAATATTTTTTATTATTTTTCTGTGAATAATAACTAGTAAGGCATTATACAATATTTTTTTTAAAGTTTTTTATCATACTGAAATATTGCAATATTGAAATATTGCAATTTTATGATTTACGTATTTACGACTAATTAATTGATTAAATTGACAATAAATTGTCGAATGTATAGTATATATATTAACTAGTATAGTATAGATCGCGTTGAATTGAAATAAAATTTGCTAAATTTAAGAACAACGCGAAGGTAAAATTTCTTAATATATTAGATATATTATATGTATGTATGTATTTAGTTTCAATAAATATTTATTTCAATATTTACTATCGATTAATTATTGTAAATTCGGTCATTTGTGTATTTTATAAATTATGTTTCGATCAACTGCGCATCTTGATGTCAATTAATCTAATTCTACCAATTAATCGTCGGTCATATTTGAATTCGGTGAATTGTGTATTCGGTCAATTTACTTTCGACCAACATTGATTTTTAATTAACTAAATAAAATTTCATTTAATTGATTTTAAAAAATTAATTAATAAAATATTACAGATATTTCCAACCAAAACGCAATGGAAAAAGGGTCAATTAGACATGGGTGAGTATACAAAAAGCAAGATCATTGAGATAATGGTTTTGGTTCGTTTATCTTTAAATCTGATGATTTATGTTTTTATATAATAGAAATGTCGAAACTTTTCCATCTGTAATACGTCATCTCAAAGATCTAAGATGTTGTGATGGTGATTCCATAACTCTTGAATGTCATGTAGAAGCTGTACCTGAACCAATAGTAATGTGGGAAAAAGATGGTCATATTTTGTCAAGTGATAAAGATTTCGAAATGACTTACAACGGTATACGGGCAACATTATCAATACCACGAGTTTATCCAGAAGATGAAGGTGAATATACTTGTATTGCAACAAATAATATTGGACGGTCCTATTCATCAGCATGTGTACTTGTTGATGTACCTGAAGAAAAGGAAAATCTCTTGAGTAGACAATTAGCACGTCCTTCTGGTTTAATTCTATCAGCTAATTCAACACCACGATCTACACCTCGTGGTACACCAATACGTAATGTATCACCATTACGTCTTTCATTCCGAAATACAAGCATTGATTTATCAACACAACGACGACAATTTGCGGCACCAAAATTTTATGCAATTCCACATAATCGGGTTGTTGAAGAAGGTGAATCTGTACGATTCCAATGTGCAATAGCTGGTCATCCATTACCATGGTCTACATGGGATAAAGATGGTATGATTGTTGCACAAACAGCACGAATTTCAGTTAAAGAACGTGATGACTTAAGGGTATTGGAAATTGATGAGGTGACATTTGAAGATGCTGGCCTTTACAGAATAACATTAGAAAATGATTTTGGACGTATTGAAGCTACAGCTAGATTAGATGTAATAGCTAGTTCTCGTCATAATAGGTCACGTTCTATGCGCGGTATTAGTAATTCACCACGACGAAATTTATATATTTCACGTCGAATAATGGGTCCATCAACTAGAATTGGTGGTCGTATGGCATTATCTTGTTCATTCCGTGGATCCTCAGTACCTGCTAGAAAATTTTATCACAATGGTGATGAAATTATTGAATCAGAACGTTGTCATATATATTTAACTGACGATGATGCATGTTTAGTGATTGATGATGTAACAAAATTGGATGAAGGCATTTACACTTGTATAGCACAAAATGAATCCGGTTTATTAACTACAACAACATCGGTTGTTTTTTATGACACGATAGAAGATATTCCGATTAAATTGCCAAGAATAATACGACAATTACCTAAAGAATTGCGTATAACTGAAAGTGAATCTGTAGATTTGAGTTTTGAAATTGAGGAAACATGTGTACCATATTCGTATGTTTGGACAAGAAATGGTGATGTGTTAATAAATTGTGATGAATTTAGGTAATTTAAATATAATGTCTAAATTATTAAAATAATTACTCAACACTTAAATCATTTATACACAACTTTAATTAAATAAATATTTTTAAACTGATTTCTATCTATAGGTATATTGACCATGGAAATGGAATTTTAGCTTTAAGAATATTGGATACATTCGATTTGGATGCAGGATTTTATACTTGTACAATTAAAACACAAAATGGTTCGTGCACTACAACATGTGATTTAATTGTTGATGAAGAACGTTTCCATGACTTGGAACAATGTAATTTAACAATATTGAAAAATCCATTACCATCAATTGGACTACATGGTTCGATAGTATCATTTTGTGCAAAAGTTTATCCATTGGATGCAATTACGAAATGGATTGTATGTGGTCGTGAAATAACATGTGAATCACGGGAATTTTCGGTAAGTTTTTATACATGCAAAATTTCTTTTTTTTATATAATTTTGCTTTACCTGGTATTTATGTAAATATTTATGTTGTTATTTATAACAGTAGTTAAATATAATAATTAGATATATATTTTTGCGGTTGTTATTATGTTTCATTACTGGTTTTATGGTTTAATATCTGAACTAAAAGGCGTGACGTCATATATCCGCGTATATAAAAAAGTCAATATTTGGGGTTTGTTAAGAGTATAATTACAAAAATTTCAATAATTTATAAGGCTTTTAGAATATGTAATTCGAAATAATGAAAATTATGTTTCAATTGTTTTCGCAGAATATTAAGTATATTAGTATTGTTATAGTTTAAAAGTTTGTTATGGTTTGTTAATTTTAAGGTATCATATTTTGAAATTCTTTAATCCATAATAAACGTGAACTTATACTAATATACTATTCGGTAAAACTAATCTGGACAAATTGTAAATTGACTGACTATATACTATCCAAAAGGTACAATACAATCATAATATACCAAATAAATATCCAGATTTTCGCTTAAGTGTCTCAATATCTAATCTTATAATAATTATATGGTATATGCAACGATACAAACCTGTGATATATAAGATCTCTCAGGTTCCTTCTAACCAGCTACTGATACTACAACCAATTTATTTATAATCTCTAAATTTTATATATTAATATTCTATATTTATTTTAATCAAAATTTTACAGAATATATATATAATGGCTGACGTCCTACCCTATCATAATTGTATTAAAACATTATTTTATCGGCGTCATTAATTGAAAATGTGCTAATAGTATGCTTTTTCTGGTGATATTTTTTGTAGGCTACAAAATTAAGAAATAAATTACAAAATAATCTTTTATTGTTAAGGAATGAAATCAGTATTCAGTTGACTAGTGTTATGAATAAACGATTACTTCTTTTTCTCCTGTTTTGTTGTTGAAAATAATAAATTAAATTATTTTTGTTCTCAAGTCGTATTACAAATAAAAACAATTTTTAAAAATAACATTTAGTTCAAATTTCAAATGTGATTTTTTTTAGTAAATATGTGTATTGCCAAAAAAATTTCTCCAAAATAGAAAACGTGATTAAGTAAATTTCTAAATAATGGACAAATTGCAATTAAAATTATTAATTAATATCTAAATATTTTCTTTTTTTTTTTGTAACTGTTTGCAACTTTGATAATAGAAAATTAAAGTTTGTATTAAAATTATTTTAAAAAAAAAAACACATTAATTAACATAAAATTTTGGATTCGATAAGAATAGAATTTAATGAAAGATAAGAGTTTATATTCGAATTATTTATGTTATTTACTTTTATATGTTGTCTCTGTTAATGATGTGTCAATAAGTTTTTCTTCTTTACATAAAAAAAAAAAAGAAATTTTTATTTAAAAAGTGCGTGCCATCGAATTTAATTTAATATGTTTATTACTCATATTATGTGGTTTTTCTGCTATAATCATCATTATTAAATTTTTTGTAAATATAATTGTCAAAAAAATTTAGCTATAATTACATAAATTTATTAAAGTATTATTTTTTCTTAGAAATAAATTTAAAGAATTTATGATGTGCGAATAAACGTGCACATTATTATAAAGATATTTTTTTCAAATTATTTATAGTAATTTCGTAGAACTAATGAGCTTTTACTAATAATTTACTTCAATATTTCTGAATTTATTTTTAAATTTGTAATGAATAAAATATTAATTAAATATTATAATTATTTATTGTTCAAAAATAGACTAACAATAAAAAATTTGATAATTGTAATGGGTAAAATGTTGAGAAATTTGTGATTTTCTAAGTGATTTAAAAAAAACTGCCAATCTAGGGGTATCCGAAAACTCGTAGTTATATATGTAGAGTACTTAGTAAAAAAGTTCAGGAATATATCATTTCAGACACGTGCATGATCTCTTAAATCCTTTTCCATCACAGCATTCATAATTTTGTTCCACTTTGTTACTATATATCAAATTCGTCAAGAACTTGAATAACAAACGTAATCAACATAATTAAAATATTGTTTTATTAACGCATCAAAACCACAAAAAATAAATTATGTATTTCACAATTATTATATTAATTAAAAATACAAATCAATAATTATTTAAAAAATTAAAATTACTATAGTTAAATTTTTATTTTATGGCCATAAATACATCAATTAATCAAAAAAGTTTGTCATTAATATAATTAAATTAAAAGATGAATTACATAACTTTGATCTATACAATAAAATCCACCATTTCTATCTATTTTGCTGTCATCAAAGGCTTTCTATAAATCACAATTTTTTTGAATCCGAATATTTGAAAACTATTCGAAATTATACTTGGATTTTATCGAAGCCACATTAGAATCATTACTAACACCTAATCGAGAATCAAATTTAAATCTATTATTTAAATTTTTAAATTTAGTAGATCTTAAAAATATCTAAATACTTTTGCTTTTAATAATACTCAAACATGTGTTGTTCTAATGCCCCTCAGTCCAATATAAAAGATTTAGAAAATTTGGTAGTTAATTCTGAACATGTGTGTAGTGTAGAGTGTAGACTAATGCCGGCCAAGATGATATTATTCATTAAAGAAGTGGGATGGGTCGAAACGCTGTAATATAGCGTTTGACTGTAGGCTACAACGTGCTCACTAATATGTGGCTTCTAAGCGAGGAAGTATCATAATTCCAACCAACAAATATAAACATAAAATAAATAAATAAAATAATGGAAAATGAAATTGGAAAATAAAAAACTGGAATTTTCAAAAAACCATGCTAATTGTACGTCAAAATATGACAAAATATCAAATTACATTCCATATGTGTCGTGCATAATATATTCATATAAATAAATTAAATTTATTTAGGGTCACTCTCTTTAACAAACGCGGCTGTAATATTTAAACAACTGTTTTGTATATAGATTTGTTGGAAAATATAGTTTTAATTGAGAATAAAAAGTTATAAATAATTTTCAAGATATGTATATATTTAAAAGATTCTGTCTAGTTGATAATGACGACAATTTAAAATAAAATCTATTATATTAGTTATAGAAAGTTATTAGAACGATTAGTTACTATATCTATTTTCATTTCATTTATGTCACTAGCTCAATAACTCATGTAATGATAAAGTTTTCTAGAAATTATATTCAATTGGGAACTACTAATTTTATGGTTTCTGAATCATAAGTTTTTTTTATAGTGAAGGAACTTTAATTAAACATTACAATGAGCTAATAAGTTTCAATAGTCATACAATTGTTGCTTCCAGTCTTGAAATCATATATGGTAAATTTTATCATTGGGTCACTCCAGGTTCGAATCGAATGCATTACTACGACACCGTCGCTCACAAAATATAACGAGAAACTTTAATATAGCTTCTAATAAGTCACTATCTACTTCGATAGAGGCTATATTATATTCTTAACCGAATCGAAAATATTGTTTCATCCAATATTATTAACTTCTTTGAAATTCTACAAATTAGTTCACCTTTCTCTTCATTTCGGTAACATTATATTTAATAAGTAATTCAAAAATTGTTAGATTTTAAATAAATTATAAATTATTTCTAAAATTGTTCAATGCAGAAACGTTGATTGTCTAAAATTTGTTTATAATTTATTCCTGGAATAATTATTATAACCTTTTTAATTTTTCTTATTAAAGGGAAATATTTCAACAAACTTATTAAATTATTTAACGATACATTTTTTTATTGAATAAAATATGGTAACAAAAAATTCATCATTATAAGAAAAATTCTGAAAAAGTCAATAAATTTTTATCGTATACCAAAATAACATAAAATTAAATGAATTATTTATGAATTTTAGTATACTAAAAACTTTAAAGCTTAATCAATATGTTTAATAAAATATAATTTAATAAATATAATAAAATTAAAATTAAAAAAACTATATAAATCAATAATATAAATAAATAGAAAAATTTATTATAATTATTTGAAAACTTTTACGGAAAAACCTGTAACAAAAGTAAGGGGAAAAATAAAAATTTTAAAATTAAGAAAAATCTCTCGTTAAGAATTGAAAACTTTTATAATAATTTATTAGCATAAAATTTTAGATATAAATTATTAACATTTTTTCTATTTTTTATTATTTTGATAAACTTTTTTTTTTTTTTAAAGAAACATGTATTTAGTTTAGAATAATTTGAGTTTAGTTGATGTTGAACCGTTGTCAACTGTTGAACATTACTTAATATTTATAAGACAAAAAAAAAACTAATTTTATTACTAATTAAAGAGTTTGTTACTTTGTTAAATTTATTATTAGACGGAAATTTTAATTTTTTATATATTTGATAATTTGAAATGAAACCATAAAAGGTATATAAGAAAATTAATTAAAAGTATTTATTTATAATAAAGTTTTGAATTACGTAAATTTTTCCAATTTAAATTACGAGTACAAAAGTGAATTTTTATAGTTAATAATTTACTAACTAAAATAATAAATTAATTAGATGGATTTTTAATTAATTATAAGTCATTTATTAATAATTCTTGAAGAATTTCAACAATTTCAAATATAAAAATGAATATTAAATTTAGTTCAGCTATTTTTTAAATAACATTTATTGTATAAAGTTCTATTTAAACAAGTGTTTTTTTTAGTGAATAATAAGATTGGTTATTGGTAGACTTATTTAATATTTAATTTGATATAGTTTCGAAAATTTTGTTTTTCTTTTAAAGTTATTTCATAAAATTTATTAATATATTTATAAAACAAATTTTAAAGTTAAATTTATTGAATTATTTTCATTGTTTCTTCATTTTATTTTCAAATAAGAAGATTATTTCACTTAATATTTGAATATCACTTAATATTTGCATAGTCCAATATTTATAAGAATTTTTCATTCTATGGATTATGTAAACTTAATAATTTTTTTGATACCTGATGAATAATAATCAAATTTTAAATACTAATTTATTGTGTTTAATGATAATTTTGGTTGAACAAAATTTAATTCTTGCTAGTTCACATTTTTATTGTATTTCTTTAGTCAGAGCATAATTATATAGCAATTGATAATGTTATATAATTTTATTTTCTAATAGTGGCGGATTTAGGAATTGTAGAAACTGAAAGTAAATGCTTTGCACTGTCGTTCTTAACATACAGTACTTAATATCTAATAATTGTTATTTGAATATTTAGATACTTTATATCTATGCTTAATATTTGCAAATTGATTTTGCGCCTCATCATACAACATACAGTAATCATTAAGTAGTTTCACTTTTAATTGATAAAATTGTAAGTAAATTAAAGAATTAAAATTGTGTGGAATTGGTACTATTTAGTTTTTTTTTCTAGTAATTTTAAATTTCTTACTTTTTTTTTTGTTATTTATACAAATTCTTTGCATTATATTACAATTTTATTTTGCTCCAGTAATTGCCGATTTCAACGAAATGAATATTCCTGTTTACTTGATTTGTAAGACTTTTTATAATTACGGAGTGTCGCCTTTTTTAGGCTACATATTTATATTAAGTATCAATTTATAAAATGAACTAGTTAGTCGCCTGTAAGATTCAGGCGCCTCTATTCCACTCTATTCCAAGCATGCTTGATTACATATATATTTTTAAAATAAATAAATAATGATGTAATAAAATGATTTGATGTCTTAACATTTTTTTTTTAATTTTACAGATAGAAACACAACCTGATGGTGTTAGGATTCTACATATTTTGGGTATCGAACATAATCATAGTGGTGAAATAAAATTCCAAATTGAACATCCAATAAAACATCGAATTAAATTATTTAGTTATACTGATTTAATTGTTTTACCAAGTCATCCAGATTCTATATTTGATTTTGAAACTACAAGTATTCATAATAATCCCGATGTGCCAGTTCTAATTACAAAAGGTCCAAAAGATTGTACAGCATTTATTGGCGGTACAATTAGCCTAGATGTGCAATTTGGTGGAAGACCTATACCTAAAGTCAATTGGTTTAAAGCAGTATGTATATTACATATTGTAACTATATAGATATATTTTTTAGAAACCACTAAAAAATAATAATTTATTTACAATATTTGTTAAACATTTACTAATAAGAATGAAGTCGTCAACTATAATTTTATATTTTATTTATTCACACTCTATTAAATATACCAAAAAAAAAAAACTTTATATTTATTTAAGTGTGTAAAAATATTTATTATATAAAACTCGATAAACTTTAGTTAAATATTTTTTTTTACTATGTAATTATATTATTAGTTTTGTATACAGTGGTTAAGAACTCTCAGTTGAAGGGACAAAAACTCGCACTTATTTCTGTGTATGATATAAAATAACTAACCTTTTTTCAAATATAAACTGATGTATGGTCAGTATCTAGAATTGATTCTCAATTAGCTATAAAAGTAAATTAGATTCAATTTGGACATTTTTAATAAGTTTGTATATATTAATTTATGACTTTAATCTATTCTATTCTTGGTTGATTTTTCGCCCGGCCTGAAAACAACCTCATTCCAATCCTGTCGAGTAGTGCAGCACATACTTTTCTAATGAACGTGATCAATTTTTTTATATTTAAATACAGTATGTTACTGACGGTTGTATTCAATAAAAATGAAGATCCTCATTCTTTTTACAACCTCTATACAGTCTACAATATCCGACCGACAAATGGCCATTTCTTTTGCATGAAATACCCATACTTCCGATCCACACTTTATCATTAAGATATATGTATAAACACAATCAGCTTTTAAATAGTCCCATATTCGGAAAGGCTCTCAGTAAAATAAAATTGGTAAAAGTAACGACGTGAATCTGAATGTACTCTAATTCCAAGTATAGAAAGTAATCTTAATTGACTTAATAGGCGATTTTCATTATATTTCTAATTTTTTTTCTTACTAATTCGTTTCTAATTTAAAATTATATTAGAAATTTCAAGTTATTTGTTAACATTTTTGTTTTTTTCAATCTACGAATAATTTTTAATGTCCATCAAAAAGATGGACAAAAGTTTTGAATTTTCTTATAAAAGAAAATTGTTCACCATTTATAATTTTTCCAATTTAATTTGTTAATTTCAATAAATTTACTTTTATAATTAATCTACATAATATCATTATTTACACAAAAATTATGATTTTGATATTAATTTGCCAATAGAATTTTGTAATTTCATAAATTTTGATATTACTAATTGACAGATTTCTTCTTGGCCCGTGTAATAAAGTTTCTGTTTCAACTTCCAATAGTTTTTCACATCAAAACTATTTCAACTCCTTTACACAATTTTTGTTATAAATAAAATATTTGTTTCAATAAAATTGTGTATTTATTTTAATTTCGCATATATTCAATTTGTGGTAAATCTATAAAAGAAAAATAATCTCATCTGTGGTTTTAAGTCACAAAAAGACTGTAATTTTATTAATAAATTTATATAGATTTATGTTGTTCTGTTTATGAACGTTATTGAATTTTTTATACTATATATTCCAAATTAGGTAAAAATTAATATATTTGTTTTATTTAAAAAATAAATCATTTATAATGTATGAATATTTTTTTTTTATTATTTTTGTTGTTGCGCGTAAAACAGGGTCGTCCAATTACAGAAAGTTCAAATATAATAGTTAATACCACTGATATAAATTCTATATTACAATTGACATCAATTACGGCCGATGATAGTGGTAAATATACAGTCGAAATAATGAATGAACATAGTAGTGATTTTGCTGTAGCATCTGTAGCTGTTGAAGGTCCACCAGAACCACCAGGTGGTAAACCAAGTGTATCACAAGGTCCAGATCGTATTGCTGTTGCTTGGTGTGGTCCACCATATGATGGTGGTTGTATGATAACTGGATTTATGTAAGTAAAAAAAAAAATATTTAAAATTTGTATATTATATAACACACTAAAAACCAATTAAGCGAAAATTTTACTTTTTGATTATTGAGAAAAAATAGATTAACATATAGTTTTGTCAGACAGGTTGTTAAGTGTTCAATGTCCTCAAATCAAATTGCAATTTATAATTCAAGTAGTAACAATTATGCGCATTAATTCTAAAGTTTAATTTTTCTTTTTTATATAATTTTTATCCATAAATAATTAAGGACTGCTTTATAAGTTATGACGTATAATTTATTTTTTGAAAAATAGGGATCGATTTTGAACAAAATTGGTTTTTGGTTATGGGATTTTGAACAAATAAGTTTGAACTGAAAATGGATATAGAAAGAAATTAAAATTATTTATAGAATATTGAACAAAATAAACATTGATTGATATTATTAACCAAAGTATAGTGCGTTTTTGTTTAATATTATACAACTTTAATAAATGTTGAGGACATTGCACAAATTAGATCGGATATAATTTAAAATGTTAACTTATGTAATTTATTTGAAAAACGGTCTATTTTACACATTTTTTTAATTATAATTCCTTGAAATATTCTGTAAATAATTACAAATTTACAAAACAAACAATTTTGTTTTTTCCAGTATTGAACTGCAAGAGAATACATCAGATTGGATTGAAATAGCAACTGTTGTTGATTCATTAGCATATACTGTTAAAAATCTTTTGCCTGATATTAAATATAAATTTCGTATTCGTGCCGAAAATATACATGGTCGTAGTGAACCAGGTTTATCAAGTGATGAAGTTATAATTTGTAATAATAAATTACAAGAATATAATAATGTCAATAATAATGAAGACGATATTGAAAATGAACTGGATTATTCAAAAAGTCCAATATCAATACGACAAGGTGGTGAATTTAAAGCTCGCTTTGAAATGCTCGAGGAATTGGGTAAAGGTAGATTTGGTGTTGTATATAAAGTAATGGAAAAAGAAACTAAACAAGTTATGGCAGCAAAAATAATAAAATGTATAAAATCACGAGATCGTATTAAAGTACAAGACGAAATTTTAATTATGAAATCACTAAAACATCCGAAATTATTACAATTAGCAGCAACTTTTGAAACAGTTCGTGAAATTTATATGGTGATGGAATAGTAAGGATAAAAAATTATGATATATACAATAAATTAAATTGTTATTTAATTAAATATAAATTTTAAATTAATTAATTTTTTAGTATTACCGGTGGTGAATTGTTTGAACGTGTTGTTGCTGATGATTTTACATTAACTGAACGTGATTGTATATTATTTTTACGACAAATATGCGAAGGAGTCGATTATATGCACAGTCAATCGATTGTACATCTCGATTTAAAACCCGAAAATATTATGTGTCATACACGTACTAGTCATAAAGTTAAAATAATTGATTTTGGTTTAGCACAAAAATTAAATAATGATAGTCCAATACGTGTCTTATTTGGTACACCAGAATTTATAGCACCAGAAATTATAAATTATGAACCGATTAGTTTTAAAACGGATATGTGGAGTATTGGTGTAATATGTTATGTTTTGTAAGTATATAAGATTATTATTAAGATTGATTTTTATGTCAGGATGCTTATAGAGGATTTAGTAGATAATTGCCGTATTCTCTAAAATTCGGAATGACACTTTTAAAGGTTTCTAGGATGTTTTTTTCCAGTTAACAAAACAACTGAAATAATTTTCTGCGAAAGGTTCTTTTGCCAATCCAAAAATTCAATTATGTACTTCGCTTTAAAATTGATTTATTAACACTTGTATTTGTATATATTTACAATTACTAAAATTTTGCTATTATTTAAAAATAACTCTGTAATCATACATAAATTATTTTTAGATTATCCGGTTTATCACCATTTATGGGTGATTCAGATGTTGATACATTTTCAAATATAACACGTGCCGATTATGATTTTGATGATGATGCATTTGATGCTGTATCACAAGAAGCAAAAGATTTTATATCAAATTTATTAGTACATCGCAAAGAGGATCGGTTAACAGCTAAAGAATGTTTTGAATCGAAATGGTTAGCACAATATCATGATGAAAACTTAAGTAATAATAAAATTTGTACAGATAAATTGAAGAAATTTATAATAAGAAGAAAATGGCAGGTTAGTAATTGCAATAATTATTTGTTATGTTCAATTTTCTTTTCTAACTAAAATTCATATTTTAATTTTTGTATATTGCGATTTGCTAATTTAATTGTTTACATAAGTGATATTTGCTAATTAGTATGGAATATATTAGTAATGCAAATTAAGCATTTTATTTTTTTTAAAATTGCATGGTTTTTGCTTTATTTTGTGTTTTGTTTTTTATTTCCAAATTTGTGACCAATCAAGAAAACTGGCAATGCAATTCGTGCTTTAGGTCGTATGGCAAATCTATCAGCATCACGCCGTAATTCGGCTGTTTCTGGAGCTGGTTCAATACCAAATAGTCCAAGACCATCAATATCAATTGGTTATGGTTCATTATTAAATCAAAATC
This sequence comes from Rhamphomyia laevipes, assembly GCA_963920725.1. Classification (NCBI taxonomy): domain Eukaryota; kingdom Metazoa; phylum Arthropoda; class Insecta; order Diptera; family Empididae; genus Rhamphomyia; species Rhamphomyia laevipes. Next base: position 54,006,082 of record OY987259.1, read on the forward strand.
AACAGAATACTACGAGTAATCATCATATGACATCACTAAATGAAGAAGATGATGATGTTGTTAATTCATTATTATTACCAGAACGTAAAATTTTACATAGTGGAAAATCAACAGCAATAATATTATCACAACAATTATCAGCAATAACATCATCAAAAATTCGTGATAAATCACATTGCAGTGAACGTAGTGATTCAGGTTTTAGTGAATGTTCAAATTGTAGTGGTATTAATAATAATATTAATAATAGTGGAAATTCATTATGTTTATGTCCATCACATTCATTGCTTGGTAAAACTGAAATAATTAAAGAAGAAACTGTCATTACTAATATTGAAAAATCAAATAATGAATTATCTGTAGCAATTCCCCATGAAATCTTAAAATCAAAATTAGAAGAAATTGCCAAACAACATAATAATGTTGAAAATACTAAATTGCATATTGATGAATTAGTAGATAATATAAAAATACAAAATATTGATGATGATTATATAATAGAAGAAAATGATAAATCATTAATAAGAAAATTAAATTCATCAAGTTTGGAAAGTTTTTCTATAGAAATACCAATGGAACATCGAATTATAATGAAAAAAGAATTAGAAAATAATAACAATAATAATTTAATAACAATATCATCATCAATGCCATCTATTGAGACAAATAAAATTACAACATCACCAAAAAAATCAATTATGAAATCAGATTTTACAAATACAATAACAATGCGTAAAAAATCATTAGAGAATAATTTTAGTAAAGAAAAACCAAAATTAAAATCAAATAAAGTAATTTTAGAAACACCCGGTAAAGTAACAATGTTAAAGAGTCGTTTTAATCAATCATCGTCATCTAGTAGTGGATTTGTTGGAATACCACCATCTAGATCATTGACATTTGTGAGTAATAGTTCAGTTGCTGCTTCTGGAAATCGTACTAATATCGAAAATAAAAATGTTTTTGATCGCTTGGCATATAATCATAAAAGTATTATTACATAATTTTCTTAATTAAATTATACTGTTTTAAATTAGAACACTGCAACTAAACATTTAAACTGATTTTGTTTTAAAACGAATAATAGGTAAAGTAGATTGTCAGTCCGTCTGTTATCTTTTAACAAAAGGTACTACAATCATATTAAATTAATTTGGTTTTCATCATAATTTCTATATAATTCTTGAAAAACATTTTAAAGTATGTACTATATGTAGAATTTTATCGTCAAAGATATTGGCAAACTTTGACCAACAGACAATCAATAATATTTGTCTAAAGGTCCGACATACAAAGAGCAAACGTCCTTCTAGGATAAAAGCGCAAAGACCTCAAAAATGTGGTGGCAAATCGTGAGGGGGCCCGCTATATGAGCTGAATAAAGAGATGACGTATGATCTAAACAGCAAACCATCTCAAGCACCGTCATATGGATGCTGCGTGAAGTGGTACAATGGGCAGAAAGAACCTAAGTACCTGCACCTTTGCTGATTCTCTCATTCTCAGCTCAGTTTCATTCTTCTTGCAATCGTCCATAATTACTGTCTATTACCAGCACCATATAAGCTCTATAATTGAGCTGCTAAATGTAACCTTAAATTTATGAGTTTAATTTCAAATTTCACGATAGCGTTCAGGGACAATCGCAATTTCTGTCCATTACAAATTTATCTGTCAATAATTTGTTGTAAAACATTATTATCCGATATTTAAGAAATCTGTAATCTGTATTCCTTTCAGATCTCTGTAAAGTGTTTGTCGTCTATGCTTAAAACTAATCGCTTTTAAACTCATTTTCCGATTAGAAATATGCGCATACGATGAAGTTAAATACAATTTTAAAAAAAGAATAAAATTCCCAGCAATAATTTAGTTTTAAAAATGTAATCTGCAAAATATTGTTAGTAATTTGATTTATCGTAAAATTTACCAGTTAAAATTAAAAAAAAAAATAGTTGCACTGTTTAATAATATGTATTTATATTCAACTGAAATAAATTACAATATGTAATTACTTTTTTTAAAAAAAATATATTTTTTTACAATTTTATTTTTATTTTAAGATAATGCCACAAAAACAAGCAACAACATTTTATCATCATCATCATCAACATCTGTTCCAAATTCACCAATACCACAATTGCGATCTGCAACGTCAATACGGTTAAGTTGTCGTGTTCGTGAAGCAACTGAAAGACTATCAACACCAAAATCATTTTCATCATCAACAAAACCAATTACTTTAACAGCAGGAAAACGTACTATTAAACAAACGAATTCAAACACAATTCAAAATAATAATAATAATAAATATACAAATAAAAATAATAATAATAATTTAAGTTTAAATAATAATAATACCGAAAGCGATACGAAAAATATAAATTTAGGACAAGATCCAAAAAAATTGAACAACTCTTTTGGAAGAAGTTGATTTTAATTTATTCATTCATTAAATATGGATAATTAATCCTTAAAAATTTTGTGTACGTTGAAAAAATTGTACCTAAAAGTTTTCAGTGAAGAAAAAAAATCAAAAAATTATAAAATAATTTTTTAAGATAATTCTCTTGAAGAAAAGAAACAGTAATCTATCTACATGTACTTAGTAAGAAAAACATTATTAATTTGAATATTTAATTAATTAATTTATAAAATATTTATTTCATCTGACAGGACTGAAAATTGTAATAACATCTGAACAGATTTGAAAATATTTACAGAAACAAAAAAACTGGATTTTTTTCTAAACATTTTTTGTCATTTTACATATTTTTTTATGTTTTTTTATTTATATATAATTAATAATAAATAATGTTTTTATTTTTATTATATTTGGTTTAGTTTAAGTAATGCATATATAAATTTTCATTTTTTTTGTATTCAATTATAATTATTTATATACATTTTAGTTATGAGCCGTTTTTTTAAGCCATATTAAGTTTAAAGTTTTAGTTAAAGTTTGTTAATTTTGTTCGTGAAGTAACTGAAGCAATATCATAAATTCGTGAAGCAAATCATAAATTTAAAAAATAATAGTAATATTTTCGAGTTTTTGAATAAATTTTTAAATCAAAAAATCTTATAATATTAATTATTTTAATCATTTGATTTTTTTTTTATGTATTTTATTTAATTTTATTATGTTTGTTAAAAAAAAATCTGTTCTTATATAAAATGTATTTTAAATTTTTTTTGGTTGTAATAATCAGTTCTGAAATATATAATAAAAATAGCTTATTATAAAGAAAAATATATTGAATAATGTTTATTTCATGATTTGTAAGAATAATCTGAATTTTATAGGAAACAAAATGAGATATTTGTACAAAATTTCAGTACTACTAGTTCTTTAATTGTTATAGTTCTTAATCAAATAGGATCTAATAATTAATACGGCCTACGGATTATTAATAATATAGTTAAAATTTATTTTCTTTTAAGGATATTGTAGGGTTTGTTAGTCTTAACTTTATTGACATTAATTAATCGATGTTTACTAGGTTCATATTCAAATGATACATTATTTTATGATGAATTCCAATGATTTATTTAAAATAAATTATTGCCTTAGTATTTATCTATTGATGATTAACACAAAAATTTTAAAATTTAGCTTAAAATATCAAAAATTTGATTTTTTTTTATTATGGATACAGTGATATACATCGTAATCTGATCTCATCGTAAGCCTAATCTTATATTGTAATTTTGCCTAAGCTATAGCAGTATATTTGGCGTTAGAAGTATAATATCATATAATATAAACCATGTTCAAATATCTCAAGGTGAAAGTATAAAAATTCATGTTAATTTAAAATGTGAAGATGATAGTTATTCTACAACATCTTATTTTAATGAACTATAAGTCAAAAGAACTTTGCTATAGTAGATTCATCATATTGTTATTTGAACAAACTCTGTATTGTATTATATACTAGAAGCCCTGTTGGAAATCGCAATAGCTTTGGGACCTTTTCAGGAACACTGAAACAAAAATAAGACATAAATAATTGAAATTGTATTTATTTTTCTATTACATAGCATTTTCTATTGATCATTAATACAAAAATTTTAAATTTAAGTATAGTACTTCTTATGTAATAAAAAAATAATTTCACTTGGAGCAAATTTTTCATTTGACAGGAATTTTTGTCAACTTTGCAAAAAAAAAACAATTGAATTTGGTAGCATATAGTTTTCCAAACAACGTGGAAATCAGAAAAGTCATGTAATCACCAATTTAAATACATATGAGCTATAAACTTCTCGATTGATTTATTCTGAAAGTATCAACCGAAATAAGTTTCTATTTTTTTTTAACATTTAAAATGAAAAAAGGGTTGTTCCATGACCCATGGGCCGAGCTTTCAAAAAACTATGGCAATACATTTCTTTCAGCCTCAGGTATTACAGACTCACCCTGTTCCTGTATATATTATGCATATAAACCAAATATAAATTATTTAATTACTAAATAATTACTTGCTTCATTCGGATATATATTTTTATATGAAAAGAATGAATCGAAATAGTTTTCAATCTTATTTGTTTGAGAATTCACTTTAGTAACAAAATTAAAAACCATTAAATAAAGTTTTTTTTTATTAAATATTCATATAGCAAATGAATACAAATACCAAAAATATTCTGTGTATAATAAAAGATCAAAAATAAAACATTAAATTTAAAACTATTTATTATAATGTATTTTATATTTCAAAATAGACTTTGTTTTTCATTATATTTACTATATACTTATCAACTATAATAATTAATGTTAAAACACAAAATCTTGATTTTATAAAGTTTACTCAAAACTTATATGAATAGTGATCAATAATATTATACTTATAAATAATAATAGTAGACCAAGAGACTAAAGTGCGTCTTTTTATCCCGCTTGTGGTTTTTATTTCCTCAGGTTAGTTCACGGAAATACAGTTTAGCCCCTTTTCTATAAGGAGTAAATGTGCTACTTTAGTTCCTAAGGTAAAAAAAAAGTTTAATATTAATTTAACATTCAAACTAATCCTCTACAACACATACTACAACAACATCACTGTTGTCATTATTTAACCACATACAACAACTTTAAAATAGGAAACAAATAAAACCTAATTTATATAAATTTAAAAATCACACTAAAATAACACTGAAAATTATAATTCTACACATTCAGGTGTAAAATTTCTTGGTTTTAATTTAATCCATAGTCCACCGGATGCCCTTAACGTAATTCTGTACAGTGGTGTGAAAACTGGTTTTTCCGGTACTGGAAGTAACTCATAACTTCTTAACAGTCGTGATACCAATGATTTCATTTCCAATATAGCAAATCTATTACCAATACAATTTCTTGGACCAGCACTAAATGGTATATACGCATATGGATGCCGTGACTCACTATTTTCAGGTGTAAATCGTTCCGGATCAAATTTCTCTGGATCTGGATATATGTGGGGTAAACGATGTGTTCCATATGGTAAAATAAATATATTACAACCAGCTGGTAATGTATGTTTACCAATTTTAATATTTTCAGATGAACGACGTGCCAATATTGGTACACTTGGATATAATCGTAATGTCTCTTTAATACACATTTCCAAATAACGCATATCCCGTAAATCATTCCATGTTGGTGGACGTTCAATATCATCACCAAATATCATATCTAATTCATCATGACATTTTGCTTGTTGGAGAGGATTCTGTGCCAGTAAATATATACAAAATGCTACAGCAGCACCAACTGAATCCTGACCGGCTAACATAAATGTACAAGCTTCATTGATGATATCATCTTCAGTAAATTCTGGATTTACTTCAGATATCTCAAGCATATAATCCAAAAGGCATTTACGTTCAAGAAATTCACCATTCGATTTTATTTCACGCCGAATTTGTATCATTTTTTTGGTAAATTCATTAAGACGTCTCTTTTGATCTAATTCTTCGCTAGCACTTTGTGTTAGTTTATAAATACTATCCAATAGAAGCCATGGCCGACTAACACGATATTGTGTTGATACTTTACCTCTATAAAAAAAACATAGCTTAATAAGTATTTTTTTGGCTTCGTTGAAAATATTGTAAATAAATAAATCTCAGATAAATATGAAGTATAAAATATTATATAGTAAAAAACTATTCAGTAATTTAAATTTTTCATAATAAAATGATAAAAAGCGGAAAGCTAAAATAAATATTTTTGTACATTAAAATGGAAATTTATTTCATAAACATTTTTAAAGTGGTTTTGCCAACAAGCTTGAAGTCAGGCAATGATGAAATATAATATTTTTTTTAATTCTATATTGTAATATGTACGGTCGAATTTTAAATTTCTTATAGAAATCTAGTAGCTTGCAATAGTATAGCTGGATATAGGTCTCGTCTTTACTTTATTATGTCATAACGATGCCGATTGCGATGCTTATTATGGTTCATAATTATCTGCAGAAATATTTTGTGTAAATTCGAAATTATAGATAATATAACTATGTTTACATTATTAATTAACACAGAACATTTAATAGTAATTCAATTATAGATTCATAAATTTATATATAATATACTTTTTAATTAGATTGTTTTATAGAATTATTAAAATGCAGTGAAATATTGCCGAAAAAATCGAAATATCTAATAATAATATATATCAAATTACCATTTGATTATGTCAATGCTTTGGTTCGTGTATTTTGAGAGATTTTTTTTATGTGGAAATATTTCAATTTAAATATATAAACTAAACATGTTAAAGTAATATTTTATAATAAATAAACTTACTGTCTAAATGGTGATTCTTCCATATTTGGTGTATTTGGATTTTTCTTAACTGGTACACCCAAAACAGATTCTAAATTAAATAAATAAAAAAAAGAATTAATAATTTCATTAAATATAGATAACAAATAATAACAATTTACCATTTAAAATATCAATTACACAACTATTAACATATTTGCCAATATTAATTTCATTCTGATTTGGATCTAATTTCTCAATAAATAATTGTGCAGCATCTGTAAATGTTTCAACAAATTTCTCTAATATACTTAAATGAAATGTTGGCTGAATCCATTTCCTATGTTGACTCCATTTTTCACCACTACTCGTTATTAAACCATTACCCAAAAAATTATGCATTAAACGATAAAAAAATGCTTTTTCAGTATGTTTCTTTGATGATAAAACTGTTTGTAAATCACTTGGTTCTAAAACAACAAAAAATGGAAATATTGCTACCCATACTCTTATTAATGAACCATAAAGTGTTGATGCTTTAGCAATATGATGAGTTAACACTATAATTTTTTTAAAAAGATTAATAAAAAATGATTTGATTTGCCAATATAATTTTTAATATACTACTTACAATTTTTTTCTGAAACAATTAAACAATTTCCTAAAACTGGTAATGCCTTTGGACCCGGTAATTTAAATGATAGTATAACCGTTTTTAAATAACCAGAAAATGTATATAAAAATGCACAAATTGATATAATAAGTGCATATATCCATAGTTCCGATGTGGAAGCTCTTTCAATCTACAATAAAATGGAAAATTTTATTAGGAAAAAATAAAAAAATATAAATATTTATTTTAATTATTAATTTAATTATTGTGTAAAGTAGAAATTAGCAAGTTATTGTAAATTTCCTTACATTTGTATTAATTCAATATTTACTTTCGAAGATTGTAAAATTATACATTTAATTATTTTCGTAATTTTGAGCTGTAAAGAAAATTAGTGTTTAGGTCATTATTCAGAAACCTTATAATATTCAAGATTTAGCTATCGCTGTCGGTCTATTCATCCATGATATTTTTTGGAAAATAATATAGTAGATTTGATATAGTAGCAGGGATTATTGTGATTTCCTTTATCTAATATTCATCACTATCCAGACCCATACAGTTTTGACTGAAATACCTTTTCAGTTTTTTGATTGAATATCTTTCTGAAAAGGCAATTCAGTCAAAAATTATTAGGATTCCTTATTATTTTGACTAAAATTCCCTTTTTTTTGACTGAAATGATTTTGACTGGTATTCCTTGCGCCATTTCCGCGGTGTCTATTTTATTAACCAAGAAAATTAATATAGTAATTTAACAAAATTACTATAGTCCGGGCGTTTGTGAGTGTTTCTAATGAAATTTTTTTATTATAAATATTCATCAACATTTATATTAAGCATTGGAAAGATAATTAATGCTGGTAGTTAATAGCTTAAGTTTCTAACATTTTATATCCTACTTTGCAGAAATAACAACAAGAAAACTACATCATTATTTTATGTAGCATCCGGTAGGGGGGCGGGCTGCGGTTGAAAATGATGTATAAGTTATTATTTGTTTTAAATTCCATAAAATTTAATAAAAATAGTCATAAAAAATATCAAAGTCGTGCTCTCTAATGGTTGCACAGATGAAAGTCGGTCATTTTTTATATAATTTTTTCGTTTAATTAAATATTTTATTTGATTTCTGTATTAATATTGAAAATATTAATTTAATATAAATTTACTTTATTTAGTTACATAAATTATAAAATTTGTATTTTTAAAATATGACTTAAGAGCACAAATATTATTGTAAATATTAGTAAATAATTATTAATAATTTCCTTCCGATGAATATTATTTTTTTTAACATACTTTAATAAATTAACAAATACAATTAGATAAATATTACCGCATATAAAAATTTAATGAAGGTGATTTTTTGTTAGAGATATAGAAAAGCATTGATTTATTATTGGTAATTTTTAAAATGTGCTAATTGATTTTATTTTATAGAAAATTTAGTATTTAGAAGGAAAGGTTTAATTTATTGTATAATTTTTGTAATATATAATTTCCGGGATTAAATAAAATTAACAAAATTTTAATATAGTATATTATTTTATGAAATATTTTAAGTCAATTCGTGTGAGTTTTAAATTTAATATTTAATATTAGCTAGAATTGGCTGATTGTTATAATTACGAAAATAACATTCAATAACTTAAAAATTTAGTTTCATTTTCTGAAATAGAAAATTTTAAAAGTAATAATCTAATAAATTTAAATTATAATTATGCGTTCCAATTGGTAGTAAATTTTATGTAAATTATCGTAAAAGTTGGAAAGAGATCTTTAGCATTAAATCTTTAGCATATTGAATGTTTAAATACAAATTATATGGAATTTTATATTTACATACAATATTTTTGCAAAACAAATCTTTTATTTTAGATGGAAAATTGAAGTTGTGAAATACTCCAGTACGAAGAATCGGATTATTAATGATATCAGAACTAAATTATTGCTATACTGGTACAATTAATGTACTACTGTTAATTAACTTTAAATCATTATCTTTGCAATTTATACAAATAGTATAAATACTTAGTAAAATTTCATTTATAACAAAAATTTTGTAGGTATTATAGTAACAAATTATTAAATCTTCAATGCATATGCAATATTGCAGCAATGTTTATACTTTTATATACTAATTAGCATTGAACTTCTGGATAGTGTTAAACAAAAAACTTTAAATACAAATATATGAAATAATATGTGATTGGCAAATGTTCAATAAACAAAGTATTTATTTTGTTTATATGTTTTACATTATTATATACGACACAACTTGGTAATATCAAAACACAATAATAATCATAACTATTTTATTATGTGATATACATAAATTTCAAATAAATTGTATTATAATTTTAAATAACTTTTTTAATACGTAATATTTATAATTTTAGTATGTCAGCCAGCAGCCAGTAAATTAGCATGAACTCTAATCTTGATTGTCAAATTTTAAAATAACTACAAATGAAACCGTTAGAATTAATAGTCACTGTCACTGATGGAATCACCTATAGTGCCCAACTTTCTACTACTATAAGGGCACTTTTTTGTCGCTTTCATTTACTCCAAAAACAGTCAAAATCGGTAAATTTTATTACACTATTTATTTTTCAAAACATATTTTGATTTCAGTTTTGTATATATATGAATTATGGCATAGATGTAGTACAATTTTCAGTTGGAGGCCGCTTAAATCTGGTCTCCGATTAAAACAAGAAATTTATATTTTCCCAGTTTTATAATTTTTCATTTTTATTTTATATTATTCACCTAAAATACTGTAAGTGATGATCTATACTTCGTCACACTAATTTTACGTCTTTGGTATTTATTTATCCCATTCGCAATAGCAAGCAATCAATACAATAATGATTTTCAAATGTTATTTAAATTAAATATTTTATTTTTAATTCTTTTTTTATTATTATTATTTTAGTTAAAAATAAATATTTGTTTTTGTTGTTGTTGATTTAAAGGATGTTATTTAATTTCCCATCTTAATAAACAATAAAATTTCTTTAAACTTGTTTCCCTTTAACATTCTTGTAAATACTATTTAAAACTTGTTTTTTTCCCTTTAACTTTAATCAAATTAAAATACAATTTATGAGTAAATAACTATAAAATTTTAGAGATGATAATAAATTAAATAAGATTATTTGCTAATATTTCTTAATTAATTAACAAGTTTTTTACAATTTAATTTTTTAACAAGAGACTTTTACAATTTAATTTTGAAGTCTAGATAAAATAACTCTTTTTATTTAGAATAAAAATACTACAAAATAAATATTGATACCGAAAAAAATAGGTATAGAAGTTCCTGCTTCATGGTCACTAAATATTTAACCATATAAATTTTATTTAAATATTTACATTTCGGTTATAATTTTTTCGTAGGTTTATGATAATGTTTAAATTTTTGCACGGTTTTGATTATATATTTAGTAATGTAAAATAATATCAAAATGAATTTGAATAGAAAAATTGTAATTTTTAACATAAATATTTAATTTGGTGTTTGTTATTGAATTAAATCAGCAATTTTCTTATCATTATTTAAAAAAAAAAACCAAAAAAACTGCTAACCTAGGGGGAACAGAACAGATAACGCATAGAACATAGAACATAACATTTCAAGAACATAGAATATTAATAGGTATGCACTGTGTTACTATTGATCCCAATTTTACTATATATGAGCACGACACCAAACCGAATGTCAAATTTCATCCAAATTGGATAACAGCTCCTATACCGTATAAGATATAGTAACTCGTAAGGCTCAAGTTATTGCGCTCATAAATGGGACGAAAACGTAAATACATTTTTTGAAAATAAAATCGATCATGAAATGCATTACAACACTTCATAGTTGTTCAATAACTTCCATAATATTTTTTTTTTAACTTAGATTGTGTAATTTTTAATTTTAAATTTCTTTTTATAAATCAATATTATTAATTGAAAAATTTGTAATAGTAGATTTTAATAAGTAAAAAACCATTTATTAGTTTAAAACAATATGTAATTAACGATATGTAAATAATAATTCATAAACCTCACCTTTAAATATTTTTTGTACTGACTGGTAAGTTTTGATTATTGGGAAATTTATTTTTATGTTATTTATAATAATGTTAAGTAAAATTTTATTAGTAGTTTTGGAAAAATCAAAATTTATTCCTCAAGGTAACCACAAATTCATTATAATTAAATAATGGTTCATGGTTAAATCTTCTTGTGTTAAATAAATTTTTGGATTTTCCGAACAATTGTGTTATTTATGTGGAAATTATTTTAAATTTTTTGTTAGAATTTTTGGTTGAATATATAAGATTTCCAATACAAAATTTTGAAATATAATTAGAATGGTCTGTTTCGTATTCGAAATGTCCCTATATTTACTTCGACTTATTTAGGTTAGCTATACTTGTAATTTTTAAATCCACACTAATATTCACTGATATTTTCTTTTCCAATTTAAATATAATTATCTTGTAGAAGTAAAAATTTATGAATAATAATTAAGTAATAAAATATAGAATTATTTATTTGGTGTAGACACGTCTAAAGGTGTCTAATTTTCTGTAATTTTGATTTAATAATTTATTAAATTAACATAATTTAAAACTAGTTTAAATACATAATATGTAAATATATATTATATTCATATGAAATGGGTCAATGGGTGTTTAAAAAAGTGATTTCATCCGTTTTTCAGAAATTTCCGGCAAATTATAAATATCTGTTGGAAGGTTTTTAATATGGAAAATCAAAGTTTAAAAAAATATTAATTTACAATTTTTTTGTAATTATACTTGTATAATTTTTATAATTAATGAACACAACATTTTTTTGACTTTGATCAACTATAAGAGGAAATAATATTAAATATGTCCAAAAGCAACTAACGACTGCACATCCTTAACTCAAAGGACTAATAAATGGAATTTGTTCTTGTGGACTAAGAAAATTAATAACCATCCCCTTTCACACCATAATTACATAACATATTTTGAATTCAGGACATTTAAGAGAAAATCATTAATTTAATTATATTTATTGCCTTATGCATCATAATCGTGATACTAGAACTCACCATACGTAATACTAGCATTTTAATATTTTATATTTTTCGTCTTCTATAATAAAAACTGTTTAATTTTTAGTTATATCTTATATCCTTTTAGTAATCAATTGTAATTTACTCATTTGCAAAAAACACACTATTTTCAAAATTATAAATTTTTATTTTCAAATAGTCCTTTTAAATATTTTTCACAATTATATCCGGAAAATAATTTTCATTTAATAATTTTCATCATAATTTAAATTTGTATGTAAAAAATATATTTTAATTTATTTACAAAAAAATCCACTAGTTCGAGCTAGTTTCACTCGTCGTGCACGTTAAAAATTCACTATTTTAGAAGCTTTGTCGACCGAAGTTAAACTTTAAATGACCAGAGTCACCCTTTTGCTTTAACTATTTATAATAAATTTTAAAGGTATAATAAATTATAAAAGCGTGTGGTAATTAATATACACATATATATTTATATATTTTTGATTTTTGGTTAAGAACGCGCCTCGTGTCAGATAAATTAATGGTTCGTCATAGTTTGTGTTATAGAAGGGATTTTTATTTATATTTTATTTATTATTATTTAAGTTAAATTTTATATAATATTTATTTGTATATGACATAATAGTGGTTTTGTTTAAATAAAAGTAATTAAATAAAAATATATTTGTAAATATTTTTTAGGGTTTTTTTTATCTGAAAGTGTTAAAAAATTATATTTATGATAAAATAAAAAGTGGAATCCTTTTTTGTAAATATATCATTAACGACCGATTCAACTAGACTCAATTCAACTTGCATTGAGATAATTCCACTTGGATGAATTTCACTTGGATTTAATTGAACTTGTACAACTTAACTTAATGTTACTATTCCATTAGGAAATATTAAATTTTCATATGTTTTTCGATAATCATCACGCACATTTCAACGATCACTCTTTATAGTACGCAGTTTTCTATGTTAATTTGGACAAAATTTAATAATAAATATTTTTCGATAAAATAATGAATTTCCCCTTTTCCACCTTGATAAAAGTTTTCGCTGTGCAATATAGTTATAGATTTTTTTCAATTTAACTTTTTATGGCCAAGAATTTAGCGCGTCAAATAAAACTTAGTCATTCTAAATTGAGTCTAATGGAATTGTTCTTGTGGAATAGACCTAGAACAAAATATTTAGTATATTTATACTAAGCAAAATTTGGTGATGTATTTTATGTGTATAGATAGATAGGTACATATTTAATGAAATACATAAAAGATACATAAATTTTGTTGCTCAAACTTTTGTTATACAAACTTTTGTTCAAATTTCTTATTGAAATCTTGTTGAAATTTTACATTTATAGTTTATTTTCAAAAAATTAGCCTATTTAAATTTGTGAAAAGTTTAGTGGATCGTTTCTGTCAAAAGATTGTTTGTAAAAAGAGATTAATCATATTCATTCATTACATTACCCTTCAGTATATAATTACTTAATGTTGTGGGAAGATTAGTTTATTTTATAGGTTTTTAATTTGATAAACCTGTAAAGTCGAATGAATTAATTTTTCTAAATTTACATTTTATTTATTTAATTAGGTATTGGTTTTAAATTAATATTAATACATATATTAAAAGATTATCACACGAAATCCAGAAATTTAAATTTTCTTCAATATTTTATGTAAATTGATTAAAATATTAAAGCCCGAAATAAAATTTTGAATCGTTATTTTTTTGATTCAGCTTTAGAATTGTTTGACAAAAGATTATGATTTACTTAATGCTGGTAAAAAATGTCCGACAAAAAATAATATTATTAAATTTTATGTGATTTTAATTATCACCATTAACGAAGCTTGGCAAGTTATAGGGAAATCTTGGGTTTTTTTCACATTATTCTCAATCTAACGTCTAACCTAATAAAAATCAAAATATTTATACAAAAATTTGAAATTGCTATTGTATTTCCAATTGTCATTAGGATATATTTTGTATCCTTAAAACTGGCTGTAAAAGTAGGAATGAAATTTTCAAATATTTAAATTTAAATAATTTGGATTTATTTTATTATGCTTTTTACATAATTATTTGAATTTAGCAAATCATCAATTATGGTTTATTCGAAAATTGCTTTTTTTTATAAGGTCGCTACTTTTTGTATAACGAAATTACTTAATCGAACTTATTTATAGGGTCACAAGGAAAAATTAATCTGAAATACTATTCAGATAAATTTTGATAGTTTTTAAGGTAAAAAATCCTGTAGTAAATCAACTTCTAGAAAATGTTGGTATCTAATTTTGTTTATTCTAAACAATATTGATTAATAATTGAATAAATAAATATTAATACAATTTATTTAACATAAAATTCTATGAACATAAAAATTTGTTATTATTATTACTGTAGTAATTATTAGGATAAATAAAGATGACCTAACATTATAAAATAATAAATAATATTTATGATATTAATTTTTTTAATTATTATGCGGATGCAATAAAATATTTTGCGCATCATTACAACATTTATAAGAAATTGCAATATTAATGACATTTTTTAAAGTTAAAGGCATAAAAGTTGTTAAAAAATCACAAGAACAAATAGAATAATTTTGTAAGCGGAAAAGTTTATTATTATTTTTTTTAATTATTGTTTAAATACATTTTGAGAAGATTATAGGCTATACTCGTAATTGCTAAAATAATAAATTTATATAATTTCACATTGAAGTTATTTAATCATTAATTGATTTTAAATATATTTTGTTTGATTTATGACGAATTTTGATTAAGTATAGTTAAGTTAGTACTTTATAATTGCGAAATTTTACTTTAAATTTAAAAAAGTACTTTACGATAACTGAACAAATTCCATTACTTTTACTTTAATATCTGAAAAGGGTATACAATACGCATATAAGTTTGAAAGGATCATGTGAAATGGACCCGTTGCCAAATCTTTATTAACAAATAATTTCACAATTTTATACATTGATTTCAATTCAAAATAATTTTAAATAATTTTCGAATATATTTTAATATTGATTTTAAAATTTCAAATAATCATATAATTAGTAAATATCCAATTAATTTATTTACTTTTAATAATGCTTTTTTTTACATTATTATATATTTATTATAATTTATTCCTCAGTAATTATTTATTTTTTTCGATTTTTACAAAATATTTAATGAAAATCTTCAAATTCTAATTTTTTTTCCTGTGGTAATTTTTTGTGTTAAGTATTTTATTTACAAATTAAAAATAAGTAATTTTGAGTAAATTACGTTGACAAATTTGTTCAATGGTCGTTAATGTTTTTTTGACGTAACTTTTTAAATAAAAAATTACTTCTAATTTCATTGGAATTAACAATAAAAAATTCAATGTTATTATTATTATATTTAACCCATTCAAACTTATTGCAATATGTATTATTATATTCAAAGTTTAAGAAACGGATACGTAAAGGGTTAAAACAGTTATCAATAGAGACAAAAATAGTTTAATTTTCAAATGTGTTCGATTGTATTTGAAGATAAAAAATTTGTCATTTGTCAGGGCAAAATGGTTAATTGTTAATTTTAATCGATACATTTTACTTTATATACTTTAGAATTTAAAGTTAATAGATTTTAATAAATACAGTAGAATTCTGTTTATTTGTAGTAAATTAGAAATATTTTGTTTTGTATATTTGTATAATGTATTATGTATGATTTAATAGTAATAAGTGTTAGGGCAAAATAAATGTGTATATAGTTAAATCATAAACCGGTTTTCAGGAAAGAATTAATAAAAACAAAATTATATTGAAAAAATTGTTTAACTTTACTGATTTATCACAACAATTAATTACATAATTTCAAAACCAGTTAGTTTTACCTTAAATTTACAAAACTAATAACTGAAAATATTTTTCTAATATTAAATTCTTATAATATTTATGTTTGGAATAAGTTGAAGGAAGTAATAAAATAAGAAAGTAAATATTAATATAATTAATTTTATTATTTTAACAACTCTATCATTAAACTTGAAACACAAATGTTTGTTACTATTTATTAAATTTACTTGCGATCACATTGGATCGCTATCTAGTTTTATTTATTTATATGTTTCTT
The DNA here is from genome assembly GCA_963920725.1 of Rhamphomyia laevipes. Lineage (NCBI taxonomy): Eukaryota > Metazoa > Arthropoda > Insecta > Diptera > Empididae > Rhamphomyia > Rhamphomyia laevipes. The sequence goes on from OY987259.1 coordinate 54,022,658, forward strand.
TTTTTTCATTTTCTTTTCTTTGGTCGTTGAATAGGTTGTAACATAAATTAACATAAAATTTCATATAGAAAAAAAGTAACATATTTTTACAACAAATCTTTTTAAATTCATTATTATATAAAAATTTTCATAAAAATTTCTTTATCATTTCTTCTTTCATTTGTTATTTCGATTTTGAAATTATCACATCTTATTTTTATTAATGAAATTAGTAATATATATTCTCATAGATTGCTATGGATTATAAAAAATAATATTAAAATTTAAAATTTTTAATTCATAAAAGTTTAATAGTATATATAAATAGTTAAAAAATAGTTTAAAACTAAACTATATTTAACTAACAACTAACCAACCCTATTTAACCTACATTTAATATGGAGATTTTCTTGTTTGAATTCTTAGTTATTTTCAATTTATTAAACTTGTAATATCTACGATTGGTTTTTCTATATTTTATATAAATAAATTTCATTGCCACTCAAAATTATTATATATCTATTTGTAAGGTCAAAAATTTGATTGTTAATATTATTTGGTATACTATTTGGGGTTTTTAGTCAGTCGAGGTGTTTAAACTTTAAAAGATCGCAAATTATTTTGTAATTTTTTATATTTACAATAAATAATGGATTAGAAAGATATATAAAATTTGTGATCATAATAACGTTTATATTTGATTCGAAAATTAATTTACATTATATATTTCATTTGTAAAAATTGTCTTATAAATAATTAATAATTATCTACTTTTTCCAGAAGTATTGGAAAAACTTGGTATTTCCGATGAAATGTTCTAGGGATGATATTTAAGAATTATTACATTTCAAATTATATTTATAAAAAAATTGACAATTGCTAAGATTGTGTCAGATTGGCTGTTGATGAAAACAAAAACTAATCAAAGATTTAATTATTAATTATTATATATATCGAGCAAATTTATTGTTTATATGCAAATATTAATTTATTAGTTTGTATTTATTTACTAGTTTGACGACAATTTAAAAAAAACTGCAATAAAATTTAAAATATTATTCATTCGAATTTATATATAATATTAAATAAATATTTTTGAATTTTATTCGATATTTATTATTACAGAATAAACTCATCAACGACAAGTCTTGTACATGTAAGCAGAATTTATAGGAATTAAAAGTTACAATATAACAATAACAGTATAACAATAACAGTAACAGTATAACAATAACAGTAACAGTAATAGTATAACCTAATTTAACAGGGTATATATTTTTTACTAGAAGTCTCTAGTGCAAATCGCATTAACTTGGGGTTTGTTCAAAAACTCTTAAATAAATAAAAGATAAATAATTTGCACATAGTATGTTTAAAATTCAATTTTTAGGTAAAATACGGAAAAAAGTGTAATATTCAGAAACAAAATTTGAACAAAGTAGAATTATATATTTAAATAATTAAGAAAAACCAATTTATGTACAACATTCTTGGTTACCCTGCCCTTGTCAAAACTTTTAATTTGTATCTATCTTTCAACAATTTTAATTTTTAGAGTAGTTGAGTGCGTTTCTCTTGACAGTGCGGTGTAAAATTGGACATGGCTAAAATGCAAACTAATTCAATGAATGTTGTTACTTCATTTGGATAAGCTTGTAAAACTCAATCTCAAGAAGTATTTATTTTTAAATATTATTGTTATAAATGGTTACCAAGCCTATTCAAATGTTGATACGTATTAAGATTTTGCTTTTAAAATAAGTCTACATTTTTTTTTAAATAAATTACTGTAACGCCTAAGTTGTATGCAATAGAATTAATTTACCGTGGACAGACACCATCATTCATAACTATAATTTTGAGTGACATTATTTTAATAAAAAGTGGATTAAATGAGTCAATATTATCTTACTTAAAATAAATTCATTTATGATTGATTAATTGATTGATTAACAACTACACTATAAAACAATTATTAAGATGCATTTTATATTTATTAAGAAAATATATTTTTATAAAATTGTAGCAAATTGAATTTTGTTATCCTATTCTAGTTTCCATTTAGGTATATAAAAAATAAATTGTGTAGTGAAAATATCAACAAAATATTCTAATTTCTGAAACGCCTAAGATTTATGCAACACAAAAAACTTTCGTATTAAAAAATATATTTAAATGAAATTATTTAGTTAGCAAATAATAAGCATAAAAATAATTCCACTAATTTAATATGATGTTTAAAATGATTTTTTTTAAATATAAATTATATTCTTATTATTTCAAGGTTTAATATTTAATTCTATATTATTAATTATTTGTAATAAATAATTTTTGTTATATATATCTCATCTTCATTAACATTAGTTAAGTACATAAACCTCCTCAAGACTTTCCAAATTGCTCCAGTTCTTCTTAAACCATCTCTAGGAATCCACTCCGTAGGAAAATTGGTCCATCTGAATTGTTGTACTGCATCCAGGAATCCTGTTCTACTTTTAATTTCATCATTGGAACTCTGCCTTCTGCTAATATGTAATAATAACCTCCCCATGACTCGCTGGTTAATTTGATTTTTTTTTATTTAATGTCAATGACATACGCCAAGTTTGAGCTCCATAAGTCAGTACCAATAGTACTGCCTTGTCGAATAATTCTTTTCTACTTTTTGCGCTGATGTTAGAATTTAAGATATTTTTCGTTGACCAGAATTGTTTCCAAGTATTGGTGATTATTTTAACTATTTATTTTTCCACCTTGTTCTATATTTAGTTCTGTTGAATTTGATAATAATTTTTTTTTTTTTATTCATTTTCAATCCTTATTTTGCACCGTCAGTCGCAAGTCGCAAGTCAATATATCATTATTTAAGTCAGTTAGCTGATCACCGTTTATATAATACCCAGACCTTCAAAATCAATATTTCTAAATACTTCCTCTCTAAAACAATACAGAACATTGAGGGTGATAGCGGGTCACCATGTCTGACACCACTTTCAATATTAAAAGTTTTACCTTATTATTCTGTTAATATTTTCACTACACAATTTTCGTAATTTCTTTTTGTGAAGTGCTTCCCATATTTTATTATGTTCTATTAAATCGAAGGCCTTGTAGAAGTCTATGAAATAAATATAAAGTGTTATTCGGCGGTTTTTTCTATTACTTAATTCGTAGCTTGCGAATATATTTATTATACATAGTGGAGAGAATATTGATTGATCTGCAATTGTTCAGTTCAGCCTTATCGCCTTTTTTTATGTAAAAAAACTATCGTTGATTTTTTCCATTGGTTTGGGATCATTTCAAATATTATTATTTCATTAAATATGTATGTTCAGATAATTATTCTTTACCAATTTTTATCATTTCCAATACATTTTCCAGCTTTTAATTCATCTAATTTTGCTTCTTCAATTTTTAATTTAATACTCACAATTTAAAAATATTCTAATTCGCTTTCGTATATAGTTTAGGTATAACATTTCTTATTATTATTATGTTTTCAATATAAAATAGTAAGATTTGAAGTTTATTTTCCCATATATATTTCTAAATATATTGGTAAATGAAAAGGACGAATTAATATGGTAGATTACGTTATTTTGAAATAGGGTGAGAATATTCTTAAGACACGAACTTTCACATTAATAATTAATATTGGCAAAATATTTTACTTTGTAAACCGCTTCAGCATTATGTGGACCTCTTTATCCATCTGATATCCATTCACTTAAATACTTATAATAATTATAAAATGCCGTACACATAATAATTAATGTATACTGCCAGGTTGGCTCAGATTTCGGAAATTTATGTATAGATCTCAGATTTATATTTTTATACTAACTCAGAAGTACCAAATATTGTAATATTAGTGCAAACGATATTCATTTATTCTAACTTAGTTTTTTAATTTGTAATTTAATCTAGAAAATATTTAACTTTGCTAACACCTATTAATAAGTTTTCTTTGAATAACACCCTCCATAACTATTGTTATGCAGAATGGGACGGGGTCCTCAATTCTATAAAGTATTTCACTAGAAATTAAAAAAAATACAATTGAAAATGAAAAACATCAATTGACACTTTTAAAAATATTTTTTAATTATATAAAATGTCATATCAAGAATATTAATATAAAATATAACAATTTATTCCTTTTACTTTTAAAATCACATTATTTTATTTATGTTTTATTGATTTATTGATATAATAAGAAATATTAAAAAATTGATTCCTTTTACTTTTAAATCACATTGTATTTTATTTATGTTTTATTGATTAATTGATATATAATAAGAAATATTAAAAATGGTTATTAAACTGTACAAAATTTATGAATTAATTTGTAATCTATCACCATATGATTTTCTATATAATTAATTATTAACATGTAAAGTTTAAATTTATTTAAATTGACTCTATTTTAATATTGACAATGCCATTAATTAACGTATTTATAATTATACTTATTGAATATTATATAACAAATTTAATAGAAACATCCACCGAATTCTATAAAAAATTAATAATTTTGGATATAATATTTTTTGTATATTATTAAATAATTTTTAATAGATAAAATCAGCCTTAAAACACACATAGAAAAAGTATATAATCTTTAAATTCTTTAAAATCATTGTAGACATTATTAGTTTTTAAAATTCTTGACCAGCTTCTACGAAAATTGTAGTTAATTTTCCAACAATCCAATATAGAAAATAACCAATGAAGAGTGTTTTACATAGACGATCAACAATATATTGACTATTTAAAAATAAATAATAATAAAATAAATGATTTAATTAAATATTGTAAATTTACATTTTTAATTGTATTTTGGATCTTGGTAGAGAACTTAATGGTTCCTTCATAATATATTGACGACCACCTAAAATTCCAATTTTCATATATTCTTCAGGATCAACAATTTTAGAATCTTGATTAAATCTGTAATTAAAATAAAATTAAATATTTAAAAATAAAAATTTTATTATTATTAATATTAGAGTTTCTTACATTTCTTTATCCTTTTTTGTTAAATTCTCATAAATTTTTTGATATTTTGTAGATTTAAAGTCCCATTTCCGTGTTGTGAAAAATTGTAGTACATCTAAACCTACTGCGATTTTATTTTGTACACGTATCATACTAAAAAATATAATTAAATTTAATTAAAAGAATAGTATAATTTTAGTGTTTTATATGTATTTGAAATGCTCTTAAAAATTTGGTCTTAGTTTCGAAATTTCTTGACTCATTTTGTGGAATAGACGGACAGACATAAATATGGACTGTTAATGATAAATCATTAACATACATATCACATCTCGTCATCAATCTTCAAACTAGCTGAGATAATTTATAGAGAATACAAAATTTGCATATGCCAGACAATTATTTGGTAATTTTAGTGAAAATTATGACAATTAACTTTTACTTATGATAAATATTAATTTAACATTTTTTGTAAAATAAAAATTTACTTACAATCTTTTTTGTCCAGCTATTAATAAAAGAAAATCAACTAAATATGCAGGAAACCACATAAACAATATAACATTGAACATATGATAATAATAATTTGTTGTAATATTTCCATCTGGATACCATAGACCAGGTTCTAATGGATATTCATAACGTAATTTCTTTCCCATTTCCATAATTTCTCTCCATGTAACACGTTTAGTTTCATCACATGTCATATTATAAACAGGAATTTGTTCTGACCTATAAATTAATTATAAAATTCTTTAATTCATATCCTGATTATAGTTTTAATTTTTGCAATATTATGCGTACTTTTCTTTTACTGTTGCTGTTGTATATGCAATCGTAATTATACTATTAATAGCAAAATCCACTGGAATAATTTCTGATGTGTACTGGCCATCAACTAACATTGACCGAATAACACCTTTGGCAGCACCAATCATTAAACCTGTCGGTCCATTGAAATTATCTACCCATCCTGGTACTGGTTCAGAATAGGCTGGTGATACTATAATAATATTATGTAGTAGGCCAAAGAGGTGAAGATTTAAAAATATAAATATTAATATAAAATTTAAAATATATTTATAATTTATATAGTTAGTTGATAAATTACACACACATCTTAAAAATTTAAGATTATAAAAATTAACTAATAAAATACAAATTATTGGTATAAATAAATTATATTTGATGAGTTATAAAACGTTTATGTTTTGGAGCCCATTTTGTAGTATAGGTTATGTAATATATCTGAATAAAAGCCAATACCAAAATAGATTTTAGATATTTGCGATATTCTGAAATTATATTTTCAAAATTAGTACATATTATTACATATAAATATGTGGCAATGAGAGTGTGTTCCATAATATATTTATGTATATAATTCTTTCTATATATTGCCAATTATGACAATAATTGATGAGTATTGTTATTATTGATTAGTTTAAGTTATAATGACGCCGGAACTATTTTTTAATTGCGGAAGATTTTAGGTCAAGGTCATTAGGGAATTAATTTGTGGTTCATAATTTTGATGTATGAGAGGAAAATACTTAATCTAATTTGATAGCTAAATTCGATTTACTAAAACAGCATCTACACTACAATATTCTTTTTATACAATCTACAAAAATTAGGAAGATACGAAAACTGAGAAGATACAATTCATTTTGTTGCTGAATGTCTTTTAGTATTTATTTAAAGAATTAAGAATAGTTTATTTAGAAAAATTGGATACTATCGTATGAGAAAGCAAAAGGGATAGAATATAGAAGTAGCATACAAATATAGAAAGGTAATAATGAAACAATTTCGTTAAATAGTAGGTACAAATTAATTAACTTTAATATAATATAGAATCTTAGAAGTTTCTAATTGTAGATTAATTTATGCTTAACAATTTTCGAATAAGTGTTACAGTGAAATGGTCCGAATTAATTTTTTTTTATTAATTTGATTACTTTTAATAACTAATTTAAACTTTATTAATATATGATATAAATTTAATTAATCAGATATTAGAAAAAGAGATTTTTTGTTCAGATATTTCTAGAGACGAAAAATATTTTTTTTTTTCAAAATTTAAGATAACGAAATATCAATACTAAAAAATATTAAAATTGATGATCGGAACATATTAAAACTAACTTTCCCTATCTTATATCAAATCATGTTTAATTATTATTTAAACATAATTTTTATTAAAATTCTAGAAAATATTTTTATTTAAGTTTTCAATAATTAATATTTCTATATATATTATGTTATTGAATAATTCATTCTTTAGAATAAATTTTGATTATTTTACATAATAATCTCCAATTTTGATATAGGTCTTGTTAAATTATCCTGTATTCAAATATAAAAATTAACTTTGATTTTTTGGGTTTAAAGGAGAAGAAACTTTTCGTGATAGTTTATCTGTTTTCTTATTACCTTCGATCATACAATGAAGCTTTAAGTTGTTACGGTTTGCTAATAGGTTAAGATAAGTTTTACATATGTTTACCAATTTTGAGTATATTGAGATATTAACCAGGAATTAACTTAAGACTTAAATTACCCTTGTTAAATTATATGTTTTAATAATATATACTCTACTTACATAATTTGCAATTTTCCATACACAAATTTATTCTAATTCTATCATTTTAATTTTGAGACAATAGTTATTTAATCAAATAACAAAAACTATTAAATTATCTGTGAATTACAATTTATTATAAATAAAAATTCCTAAAATACAGAAATTAGCTTTTTATTTTATTAATATTTAGTATTTAAACTTTCTTGCTCTATCTTAAGAAATTGTATAATTCTACAAAATCTAAATTTGTAGAATTAATAGAATTAATTATACTAAGTTTACAAATTCTAAATTTTAACTTACAAAGCTCTTAAATATATACCTTATTTTGAAATATTGAAGGACATTCAATGAATGGTTGTAAGAAGTTATATTTAATAATTACGAATTCAATTGTAAAAACCACAGTATTTAGGGAAACAGACACGCTAAAATATTCCTAACAAAATGAAATCCGTGAGCTTCATCTGCACATAAACAGAAATAATTTATGAAGGATTATTTAATGGCACTTTAACCACAACTTCATAAGTAATAAGACCTTCTCATAATATGACATCCATGTAATAGTCAATAGGCAAAGGCACATTAAGAACTCCATCGTAATCTAACATAATAATCAAAATTATATAATAAAATTATATTTACAAAAAAAGGATTTTTTTTTTTAAAACATTTAATTTAATTCATATACATTAAAAATAAAGTCAAATATAAATTATAAAAATTAATTTAAATCCTAAATTTTTTTTTTTTATTTTACTAAAATTATATCTTAACTAACACCAATTTTTTTATTTTTTCCAATATTTAAATAGCATCTTTTAAGACATAATATTCGTTTTGCATATGGCAACAAAAATAAATTTTACAAATTTATCATAAAATTTTATTGTGTAAAAAAAACAAATATTAATAAGAGAAAAATAACAATAATAACAAAATTTTAAGAACATAAAACAAAAAATCATAAATTTTTAATATCCAAGCATTGCCCAAATTCCTGTGACTCGTAATAACCAATTTCCAACAAAGTATAAGAAAATTGCTTTGCAGAGACGATCAACACAATACGCACTGAAATTTTAATGTTAATAATTATATTTAATTTATTTATTATTATTTATAATCAATTTTTTTTTAATGATACTATTTGAAATATTCATATTTACATTTTCATTTGTCTTCTAGCTTTTGGTAAAGTCTCTAATGGTTCATGCATAATATATTGACGTCCACCTTTCATACCATTAATTAAATATACATCTTCAGGCATATCATCATCCATGTCCATATTGAAACTAAAAATATAAAATTCATTTTTTTTTTTATTTATTGTTAGTTTTTACATAATTGTAGATTTTTGATATAAATTTATGGGCAACTAATTCGAATTTTCTTACATCTTTTTATCCTGTTCACCTAATTTAGACCAAACTTCTTCATATTTCGTTGATTTAAAGGTCCATTGACGCATTGTAAAGAATTGTAAAACTTCTAAGCCAACTGATATTTTATTTTGTACACGTACCATACTTAAAACAAAATAATATTATTACTTAATAATGTTGTTAATCAAAATATAAATATGTTTATAAAATTATATTATGTAATTTATAAAATTATATATGATTTATATTTTTTTTTGTTTTTATACTTACAATCTTTTTTGTCCCAATATTAATAATAGAAAATCAATAAAGTATGCTGGTAACCAATGGAACAAAATAACATTTATTTGATGATGTAATTTATTTGTAGTTATTGTTCCATCTGGATACCATAGACCCATTTCTAATGGATAATCATAACCAATTTTTTTACTTAATTTAATTAAATCACCCCATGGACGTTTTCTACGTTCAGCACATGTTATATTATAAACTGGTACTTCTTCTGGTTTTGGTAATGTACAAAATTCATATGCAATACCAATTAAACCATTTATAGCATAATCAACTGGTATACATTCACCTAAATGTGTTTCATCAATTAACATTGATCGGATAACACCTTTTGCAGCACCCACCATTAAACCAGTTGGACCATTTAAATTATCTACCCAACCAGGTAAAGGTTCATATACAGCTGGCGATACTATATTTAAAGACGAAAATCGTTTTGTTTTTTTAAAAAAAAAATAATTTTGAATTTTGATTTTTAAATACATACACTCAAAAAAAAAACACAAAGCCAAAAATATGTTGAAAAATTTTGCATTAAAGCTATTTGAAAATTTTTTGTGAAAAGCAAAAATAAATATTGAAGATGAAGAAGAATGGTGAAAAAAAATCACAGTATTTTCTGTGAAAATCCATATCAAGTTTATGTTGCTTAAATATTTTTGATGTATAACTAGATGATTATTTTGTAAATGAATTGGCATAAATGATGTTGCTTGAAGATATCAGTCGTAAAATATATGACACTCTTAAATATAAATTTGTGATAATGTTTTATGATAACTACTTCTAAAAAGTAAATAAAATATAATTCAATACACCAAAAAAATGACACGTAAATTTTAAGCAAATGATTTTTTTTTTCTTTTTAATTTTAAACACTCGCGGATCGCGGCTGATTTACTCAAAATCGATTACTCAGTTCACTTAGGTAAGAATTAAATTTATAAAAATAAAAACAGAAAGTTTCTATACAGGAAGTGAAACAATGTTTACTAAATTTTAGTAGACAATATTCCAAAGTATTCAAATTATAAAATAATTGCAATTTGTTAATTTCTAGTATACAAATTACAAACAAGTATTTTCAAACTATTAATTTTAACTGCTGTTATTAATCAGAAACTTATATCTATTTGTAAACTAATAATTATTATTGCATTTATAAAAATTAAATAATTAAGTAAATTTCAACCTGTTTAAAGGGAAACATTTATTATAAAAACATATAATTTTTTTTTTAATAACTATTACTTATTTAAGTTTAAATTGAGCTACACCTCTAATTAATATTATATAAAAAATATATATATATTTAAGAATTTATATTATAAATATTATGTCCTGAATTTTGATTGAAGAAAATTTAATATCCAAGTAATTTTGCTGTTCCCATAAAACCTCTATACAACCAATATGCTAAGAATACTGATAAGACTGTTTTAACGGTTCGATCCAAGATATACATTCTGTTTTGGGTTCAATGTACAATATAAAATTATTTTTAATAAATAAATTTAAATACTACATTTATTATTATCTTACATAAAAAGTTGTCTTCTTGCTTGTGGTAATGTATCAGGTGATTCATGTAATAAATATTGTCGACCACCATGTACACATGATTCCATATATTCGGCATTAGTTTCTTTTGGATTCATGTCCATATTAAATCTAATTAATTTTTTTTTTTTGAAGAATTGTAATAATTAATTTTTTTTTAATTTTCCTGTAGTTTCAGTTCTCTTACATTTTCTTATCTTCTGGTGTTAATTGATTCCAAACATTTTCATATTTCTCTGAACGAAATACCCAAGCACGCATTGAAAAAAATTGTAATACACTTAGACCTATTGATACTCGATTCTGAACTCGTAACATACTGAATTTGTATTTATTTTATCTATTATAGTATAATATATATAGTATAAATTGTAATATTAAACTTACAATCTTTTCTTGCCAAGTATTAATAGTACAAAATCAATTATATAAGCTGGTAACCAATGTAAAAATATAACATTAAATTGATGTAAATATTTATTTGTTGTAATACATCCATCTGGATACCATAAACCAACTGACATTGGATATTGATAACCAATTTCTTTTCCCTTTACAATAATATCACCCCAATTTTGTTTTCTATGTTCAGCAGCAGTGATATTATAAACTGGAACAGTATCGGGTCTACAACCATATTGCACATCAATCTATTTATTTCTTTAATTCTTTTTAACAACTAAATTTAAAATAATTACTTTTCTTGTGTGGAAAACTCATAAGCAATTGTAATTAAACCATTAATAGCATAATCAACTGGTATAACTTCAGATCTATGACGTATATCAATTAACATTGACCGTATAACACCTTTACCGGCACCAACTAATAAACCGGCGGGACCATTTAAATTATCTACCCAACCTTGTACTGGTTCATACGCAGAGGGTGTAACTATAATAAATTTCATTTATATATATATTTTTATTCTGGAAATTTTTCAAAGACATTCAACACGTTTTTAAAATTCTGTTAATTTAAGTTCGTTCCTTAACATTTTTGTTATGATTTTTATGTGTTTTTTTTTTTGTTTTAATAATACTTTAAATAATTATTATGTGAAATAATTATATATATTTTTTTAAGATCGTTAAATGAGTTTTTAAATGGTAATATTTATTAAAAAGAATTTAAATTGATATATTAAAAAAATGTCTGGTATTAAAAAATTGTCTGGTATAACTCAAATTTGAATGGCTTTGAATAATTAATAATTGTTGAAGTTAAAATGCTATTAAACAAAGAAAAATAAAGAATTTTTAAACTTTTGTCTTCTGAAATGACATTAAAATATTAAAACCTTCAAATTTAATATAACGAAATTTATAATTTAATTAGAAAACTAAAATTTCAAAAATTAATGTAATTAGGAATTTTTATGGTTTCATAATCCAGAGCTTAAAATAATATACGAACAATAATTGGATGCAATTAGTAACAATTTTATTTTAAAATTAAATAATTAATTTATGTATAAGCAGAGTTATTTCTGGGAGGATTTTATGAAATGGAATGAATAGTTCCAAAAAAATAAAAAATATTCCTAAATAAAAATTTGTACAAAATTTAGAATTTGGATTATAATTTGATAATTTTTTTATGGTTGTAATGTTGTTGTGTCATGTTTTTTTTTAATAATTTATTGCACTTTTAAACAAAAAATACAAATTTTTAGGTGTAGAAATAAAACAAGAGTTTTTATCAAAAAATTTTCTTATAAATAATATTTTTTATATAAACTTCTTAACAATATTAAAGAACACAAACCCTTGAAAAAACGAAAATATTTTGTTTTTTAAATAAATTATTTTTAAATAATATAAATAAATTATATTTTTGTTTTAAAAAAAATATTAGTAATCTCTGGTATTTTTCATATTCCCGTAAAAAATTTGATTAGCCAATATAGTAAAAATGTTGTCAATATTGTTTTCAGTGTTCGATCCAAAATGTACATTCTATTTTTTTTAATTAAGAAATGAAAAGAATTAATTTTTATATAATACACTAATATTCAATATTAATTAAAATACATTTTTAGAAGTTTCCGTGCTTGTGGCAGTGAATCAGGTGATTCATTCAATAAATATTGACGACCACCAATCACACATGATTCCATATATTCGGCATTAGTTTCTTTTGGATTCATATCCATATTAAATCTATTTTTTTTAAGAGGATTTAATAATTAAATATGTTTTGAAACAGTTTTTTTTAATTATCTTACATTTGTTTATCTTCTGATGTCAATTTGTTCCAAACATTTTCAAAATTCTCTGAACGAAATACCCAAGCACGCATTGAAAAAAATTGTAAAACACCTAAACCAATTGATACACGATTTTGAACACGTAACATACTATGGATGTATAGTAAATATTTAAAAAAAAAAAAACTTTAATAAAATTAAATTTTGTTTTAACTCACAATCGTTCCTTTCCCAAAATTAATAAAACAAAATCAATTACATATGCTGGTAACCAATGGAAAAATATAACATTAAATTGATGTAAATATTTATTTGTTGTAATACATCCATCTGGATACCATAAACCAAATGACATTGGATATTGATAACCAATTTTTTTACTCAATTCAATTACTTCACCCCAATTTTGTTTTCTATGTTCAGCAGCAGTGACATTATAAACTGGTACAGTATCAGGTCTAAAACAATATTGTCGTCATTCTCTATTATAACAACTAAATTTAAAATATTTACTTTTTTTGTGTGCAAAACTCATAAGCTATGGTAATTAAACCATTAATAGCATAATCAACTGGTATTACTTCAGATCTATTACGTTGATCAATTAACATTGATCGAATAACACCTTTACCGGCACCAACCATTAAACCGGTAGGGCCATTTAAATTATCTACCCAACCGGGTACTGGTTCATATGCAGATGGCGAGACTATAATAAATTTAATTTTATTCTTTATGTTTTTGATTTTAAATTTAATGATATTCCATAGAAAAATTGAAAATGAACTTCGCCGCTTAATATTTTCGTTCAATATATAGTTATTATAAATTGAATGAATACTTGAAATTATGTATTTATTTTTTACTCAAAAAATGAAAAAAATATTAAATTTGAGGCATGAATATCAAGAAATTGTTCTATTATATTTAAAAAAAAGAAATAACGATTTTTCTTCTGAAATTAAATAAAAATGTATTTTTCAAATATTTGTATTGCTTTAGAGATACTTTTAATATTCAATTAGAAATATAATCTACACCTATTTATATAAATAGTATTGATATATATTTAAAATATTGATTTGTCTTGTTTATAAAAACATTTTAACATTTTAAAGAGAATAAATTTTGTAGATTTCCGAAAGTAAAAGATTTTTACAAAATTTTGTAATCCAAATTTGTTTGGTGGTATTCAATTTTGCTGAAGTTATTTAAACATTTATCTTTTTTTAATATTAGTCACATAACAATAAACAATTTTTATATTTTGTACAATTTTTTAACGAAAACTGGTTTTAACACATTTTTTATGTAAATCAGGATATTAACAATCATTTTTGAACTTTAAAGGATAAATTTACGATCACTTTTTCAATAAACTAAAAATTTTAATAAAAACTACTTTCAAAATTAACTTTTTTTTTCTAGATTAAGATAAGAGCTAAAAAATTAATTGTGATAAACTTTTAAAAAGACTTTATTTTTACAATAATTTACACTGTTATTTTATTTTCCACTTTTCGAAATATACACTTCACAATTTATTTTATAATATAAACAATTAATTAAGTACTTGATTGATTTTATAAAATTCATTTAAGAATTGTATGTATTTATGTATATAGTATTCATTATTTGTATGAATTTCTTACAAATGATAAGTTGTGTTTTTTTTTTATAATTTTTACATTTCCGAAATTTTATGTAAAATAAAAAAAAATGTATTTATGATATTGTAATAGGACGATGATTTTTCAAGAAAGCTTTTGTACATAATTAGGCTTTGGCAGAGTAATACAATAAAACTTTTTTTTAAAAGCATAATGGAAATTTGCATAAAATTATATATATAAAATAAATAAATAAATAAATAATATAAACTTAATATAATACAAATATTGTTAGTAAGAAATACTTAAAAATTAATTAAATTAAACATAAATGGTTTTTAAAATATTTATTTGTAATGTGATTGGTATATTTTAAGAGCAGAAATTTTATTACATTTTTTTTTTTTAAATTTGTCTTGGAATCATTATTTTTACAATGACCACAATATAAAGTTAAAATTCTTAATTTCGATAAATTTTAATTGTCATCCTTTCTAGTCATATAACTTGACTTTATTCAGAAAAACAGGTTTGTCGCTTAACACTTTGGTTTTTTTTTTGTATCAAAATTATTTGTTGTACGAAAAGACTTTATTTGAAAATTAGATTCGTAACTTTATTTAATTAGAAATCATAAATTTTCACTTCAATCATTTAAAAAAACCATTCACGGTTTTTACGACTGTTAAATTTTTCTACTCTAATGTAAATGCATATAATATTTGAAAATAATTATATGTAAAAGAATATCAGTTATAAAAAGACAATCTGAAATTATTAGTAAATCTCTACAACTTTCAAATTGAAAGTCTCTGTTCAACACGAATATTAATTAAACTTAAGTAATACACTTTATTTTTGTGCGATTTATCAAGCAGAAATTCTTTCATTTTTTTAGGGTCTGATTATTTAATCAATCAGGTTGACAAAAAACAAATGTTATTCTTAATTTATTTTTCCATTTCATTTAATGTTGTATGGCCTCATAATAATTTTAAAAAGTTAGCATTATGAAAGTAAAAATAATGAAAGTATAATTGTAAAATTATTCATATTTGAAAGGGTCTGTTATTTAAAGGTATCAATTTAATATGAAAACAAATTTAATTATGTGTGGGATTAAATATCTTTTTATGTATAATATTTTAATTCAAGTTTATGAAAATATATTATTTATAGCAGGTTTTTTCAAATATCGCTTTGAATTGCGAGTTTTTAAATTTTGTTTCTTTTTAAAAGTTCATTTCATAAAGTATACAATAATCTCATTAAAATATTATTATTATTTTTTAGTATATCTAATAATATTTGTTTGATTGATTGATTGATTGAAAAAGAAGGTTATAACAATTTCTTCGATATTAAATTTACAATTTAATGGAATACAAATAATAGCGTGAATTTAAAATAATTTTTATGATTAACTATAGTACAATTTTAAATTAAAAAGAAAATCATATTAATGAAAAGTAGTTTAATATTATTTTGTTAATTTAAATTAAACTTGTAACTGGTAACTAAAAATATTTACTTTAAGTATAAACATAAATATTAAGAAATATCTTTTTGTAGGTTCATTTGTAATAACTCTTTAAAAAGTGATAACTTTCTTGTAGTCAAATATGTATAAATTTACAGTTTGGAGCCAAATACAATGACAAAATAAGTATTTAAAGCAAAATGGAGTATTCAATGTAATGTAATATATTATGTATATCGAAATGGAGAAGTGGTTTACAATAATTAAATTGATATAAGAGGTTTACAATATTTTTTTGAATAAAACTACCGTGAATGATCTCAAATACTCCATATAAATATAGAATATAACAATTTTCCTCAAACATCGAATTGGATTCGTAAGTTTTAAGTGCACAAAAAACTTATGTTTTTTGCCAGTAATTAATTATATATTTTAATATCACAACAGTTCATTAATTAAGAACATTAATTGAATCAGAATCTAAGGAAAACATTCCCTTTAAATCGAGTTTATACCAGATCCTAAACTTATTTCATTGAACCATACTATGAGCCAAACACACTGTTTTTTTTAATCCAAAAGAAATCCAGTTACAGGAAAATACTATAATAATTCTTTGAACTGTTTTATATATATTTCTTTAAAAAAAGCAATCAGATTATTTAATTTATTTTAAATTAATTGACAAAAAAATTTAAGGTCATATTTCCGAATTTCCTCATCAATTTATAAATAACCATAACAACATTAAATAATATCTTCATTACAACAACATGAAAAATAAAAAGTTATAAAAATTAAAATTTCCTGAAAGATTCAATTCTTTTAAGTTGCTTACCATCAATTGATTTATATGAAGAAAAAAATTTTTGAAGTTGCATTTTTATAACCTTGTGAGGTTAAACCAGTTTTATAATTTTGTTTATAGATGACTGCAATCAATTTTATATGCAATTGTAAATAATATTGAAAACCCTGGACAATTATTAGCCAATTTTATAATAATTTTTTTTTTTAAAGCATCAAAGAATTTATAAAATACTAAAACCACAAAATTACTGGTTTTTTAATATTATATAATATTAAAATAAAAATTATATAATTTTTATTTTATTGCACATTTTACAAAATGAAAAATAAAAACATTGTGCGAATATAAATTTTTGGGAGCTGTAATATAATTTGTTGCAACTCTATACCTCGTCTATAAAGAACATTAATATAAAAAAGTGAAAGGGGTTTTTCTAGACGTTATCTAAAAATATTTAGTATACACTAAATCAATATAAATTAAAATAATTGTAAATTTTAATTTTTTGTAACGTTCACGGTATCCATAAGCTTCACAAATACCATAAAATTCTGATGTATTCCACTCAAAAAAAGTGGGTTTTAGTATGAAATTGAAAAGTAGGCGATATTTTAAAATATTCAATAAATATTTAATAGTTTTTATTAGTTCCGTCGTGTTTGGTATTTAATAGTAATTTTTAAGGATTACTTAATAACCAAGAAAATATATTTCAAGAAAACTTATAAGGTATGAAAGATTAAGAAAGATTTTGTTGAAATTTCGTATATATTGCTATAAAAACAAAAACTTGTATTACTTGTTATAACTTTATATATTTCAATCAATTACAAACTAATAGAAAAACAACTTATTGTAAAAAAAATTTGTAATTTGTAATTAGAGACTATCCAGTCATTAACTGTGCACTGAGATAGCTAAATTTTGTATATCAGATTATGAAATAATAATAAAAAAAAAAACTACAGGTATTCTTATTACAAAATTTAATACATATATTTTTTAATCTATGGAAATTTTGTAATAATTTTATGTTGTTAACCGATCATAAAAGTGGTATTAAATTTGACCAAGGATTAATTCCTAAAAATTGAATATGTTGTTTTTTAGGTGGGATATGAAATTCCAGTGCAATTCATATTTGCGTAGATAATTCATTATAATTTATATAACATATTGCATAAGCAATTAAATTAGTGTTAGATTTGTGTTAGATCTTTTTATTTAATAAAAATTTGATATCAAGAGTTTATTTAAGAAATAGGTATATAATTGGAAATATTATGTATATTATTACAAAACTATATAAAGTCAAATAAACGAAATTTGCAACATTGTTAATGTTACAATGTTGCAAATTTTGTTTAATAATAAATAATTATATTGCGAAATTTTTATTGTATATAGGCTTCTTAAAAGATTGTTGATAGTAAAAAATACATTTTCTAGTTTCTTAAGAGGAAAATGGTTTTTAGATTATTACAAAATATTGTTTAGTAGATTTGTATTTTACAAACGTATTTTTATAGAATTCAAGAATTCTATAAAATGATTATTGATTATTGAAAATGTTAGTGTATTTAATAAATTTCTGGTGGATAAAAATTTGGCTGAATTGAAATTTTATGTTAACCATATAATTTACTAATAGTATAGTACGAATTTACTTATCATATAATTCGAATTTCATAATAAAATAGTTTCTCTAGTCTTCGATGATATCTTTCACTTACAATTAAATATAATATAAAAAATGTTAATTTCGGCGCATTATTTATTTTATATTATTTTGCAAATCTTGTTTTTATTAATCATAAACAGGATTTGAATTTTAATTTATTTTTATTAAATGTGCAAAAAAAAGCTTGAGGTAATTTCAATATACTTTAAAGCTAAACTGGTTGCTAATTTTTTTTAGCATAGATAGACAGAAATAAAACATTTTTTGTTGCTTAAACCTCCATGTCCGAATTAAATATGAAATTTTATAGAATAATTTTGAATATTATTTAAAATTTATATTCTCCAAATTAAATGAAATTTAAACCGGAAGGAATAGAAATTTATTGAATCAATTTTTTGTTCATATTATTAATAGCCTTTTATTTGGCATTGAACTTTCTAAGATATATTAAAAAAATCAGCACGTGTTTAAAGAATTCGGTACGAATCAAACCGATTTGATTAAAATCAAAAAAAAAAAAAATTGTCATATTGAAATTATTAGAAATGTATCGAATATTCATCGAGTCCATTAATAGTGTAAAAATTTAGATTTAAAGTATTTACTAGAGTAAAGAACAATTTTTTTTACAGCACAAAATTTGGGATAAATATTTGAATTACATTTCGTAATGAAATTGTAAATAGTATGAACTATCACGAATAAAACTTACATAATTTATAGTAAAATAATAAATTTCATAGAAAACAAATATAAGTTAACTATATGTACTTTAAATTAACAATAATTAACTGCTGTATCAAATTGTAATTACAAAAATTAAAAGAATTTAAAAGCAAATTTCATAATTTCTCTTTTCACAAATATTTTGTGATCTAATTTTCATGTGGTTACAAATAAATTTCTGCTCTTAAATTTAATTTTCTTATTTATATATAAAAAAAACGAAGTTAATGGACCTAAACCATATTTTTTATTTGTTTAAATATCACCACCCAAAAAAAAAAATATTTTTTCTATGTAATATATACAACAACAAAAAAAATAATGAAATTTCACTTACCAATACTTGGCCTAGTAATTACAACTGGCATTTGTGGATAATGATCACGTACTAAAATTTCAGCCAAACGTTTTGAATATGTATAAGTATTTGGATGTGGTTTTAATAATTCTGGTGTCATTGCATCCAATTGACTGTTATCCATCCATTCAACCATTCTCATTAAATCTTCTGGACGATGTGGATAATCATATACTTTTTCATACATAATTTCATGATCACAATTACAAAAGCCAGTTGATAAATGTATAAATGCCTCTAATTTTGGCATTTGTTTTGATATATCTAATGCCCTTTTTGTACCAGTTGTATTCATATTTATGGCATCCTTAAGATTTCCTTCTAATTTTAATGTTGCAGCCAAATGGAAAACAATTGATGTATTATCAATAATATGTTGCAATGTTGCACCACTAAGACCAAGTGCTGAAGGAGTATAAGAAAAGAAAAAAATATTTAAATTACATAAATTTTATGGAATTATGCTTGGTTGACTTACAGTCAATGGTAACATCTCCTTGGACAAGACTAACTTTCTTAGTTACATGGGGTTTTTCATCTCTAACACGTTGGAACATCTGAAAATAAATAAATGTTTGCATTAATATTTTTTTTTATGATATTTTTAAAATTTTCACATTAAAATTATTTGAAAATTTTCTAAACTAAATGGAAATTACATTGATAGATGAAAAATAATTCAAGTTTTTTTATTATTATTTAGCTTTAACGAAAAATAAATCTCTTGTCAATATTTGTAAAGATTTTTCTAAACTTTGTAAAAAATCTTGTTTTTTGAAACTATACATACATATCAAAACTCTGATATTTTGAAATCGCAATTCATTGCTTTCATTACAGAATTCCACGATTTTTGATAGGCGGTTTTCAGGTTTATATAATAAAATATAATTATTTAATAATATAAATATACTTACAGGTAATTTAAACATTTCTTCCAATCTTGTTTCAGGTGCCTTTCCACGTTTTGGTCTCATCAAAATAATAACTTCTTTAACATCAGAACAAGAGTACAATAATTTTTCAATCAATACTTTTCCCATAAAACCAGATGCACCAGTAATGAAAATGGTTTTATCCTTGTAGAATTCTTGAACAGGCGTTAATTCAGACATTTTTACAGTGATTTTTTTTTTTAATTTTCTTTAAAACTGAAATTTATAAAATTGAAATAAATTATATTATAATGTTTAAATAAATATTTTTACTATGCAAAACAAAATATATGATAACATTAATTACATAATAAAGTATGAAGTAAAATATAATTACTTTCCATTAACACAAATTTTTACCGAGCATTTACAATAACAAGAAAATTAAAAAATTTCTTAAAAAATTTTATATTTAAAAAAAAATAATGAAAGTCAAAATTATAAAAAATATTAAAAATTTTTAATGGACTTCTTTTTTTGTAACTAGTTACTAAAACATTTTATTGTTTCTGGTTACATGATGATTACTTTTAGAAATTGTAATTATTTCAACATTTTAGGAAGTAAAATTTTTACAAAATAAAAAAACCAACAAAATTCATTTATATATCAAGTACAAAATTAAACGCAGGTAAATAAATTTCAAGCATTCCTAAAATTTATTCGATTAAACTGAAAAAAAATCTGTTGTAACAAAATAATTAAAATATTTAACAAATACACAAGCCCTAAAGCATAGTGTCTACTTAGCTTACAACTTTTTCATAGTTTTTTTTAAATATCAATTTTCTACTGATTAATCTTTTATTGATTTTTAATGTTTTTCTTTTCTTATCTAAAAAACATTAATAATTTTTATTAATACATTTTATTACTTTGTATATGATGAAATTATAAATCTAAATTTTGTATATTAATTTTGTTTTGCACTATTTATCGGATTAATTTATGACTCGTGAACAGAAACAAATCATTTTGTAGATTACTTTTATTGATGATGTAAAGAGGTGAATGGTAATTATTTTTATTAGAGTAAGTTAAAGTAAATATTTATATTTGTAATTTTGGAATTGTTTAAAATGTATTTAAATAAGAAATTCCGTAAAAATTTAATTTAAAAATAAAATAATCTTTGCAATAACTCTTGTGTTTGAGATTGCCTAAATTAAGAATTTCATTGTTGAAATAATTAATTAATTAAATAGAAAACGAAAATAACAATTTAAGAAAACATTTTTTGATAGTATAAAATCAAATAACTGTAGAATTTTTGTTACCAAAATTCAATAATATTAAGACATTTTGTATTTTTGTCCATCCATTTAAAAGTTCTACAAATTGCTATTTATTCAAGTAAATTTATAATCAGTTGTGCAATAATTAAGATATTAAGTGACGATATTCGTTAATCTGAGCGAATGTTATTACATGAAATTACAATTTAGTTACTAGGATATGTAAAAAGAAAAAAAAATTGTACCGAATTTTCATCTGATAACTGGAAATTCTATAATCATTTGACAATGTTCAATAATAAATGCGCGTTCAAATGATAACTATACAAATAGAGAGCTTCATAATTGGTGGCATTCAAACAAGCTACTATATAGCAACTAAGAAAAATAATACTTTATTCTAAAAATTTGAAATACTAGTTTATATTCATTAATTTTATAATATAAAAAATGTTGTTAGGTCATTAATATCCGAAAAGATTTACGTAATAAAATGATTCCTTGCAAAAATTAGAACCGGCTATACAAAAATTCTTATATGCAAAATTTATTGGCAACTAAAATGTATAAAGTAACCAATTTATAATCAATTTAATAATTTATGGAAATTTTATATTAAATTGCTTTCTTCGAAAATAAAAGAAAATTTATAAATTTACAGTCATTGAAAAATACATATTCATGTAAATGTATATTGAAAATTGAAATTTCTTAAGAAGTTTGTAATAAAAAATACAAGAAGCTTAATTACCTTTCCGTAAATAATTTGCGTAATAAATTGTTAAAATTTAAATTTAATTGTAATTTTTGTTATTATTATGATTTATGCATTTTAATATTTAACGGATTTTAATGTTTAGGTGTTATATTTTGTGTATTAAATACGTTACAGAGTAAGAGCAAACTATAAATATGAATTATATTATAGAAATATCGAAATATTTCGATTGAATATTAAATTTCATAATACATTTAATTATATTGCTATTTTTAATTTCAGAATTCCGCAGGATAATACATTTTTTATTTTAACAAGCATAGTTTGAACTGATTCAGATGGATTTTTAATTTGTAAAATTACATATATTGGAATTTTACATTTCGTCACTCCAGTACTTAATTGCTGAATAGATAATGTTTTGACAAATTTAGTTTATTTTACAAATTCGGTCATAATCTTTCGATTACAGGTAATCTTGTATCGTTTTTGATATATTAAATGACAGTACAAATTTATTTGGCCAATATCCAACCATTATTATATAATTTGTATGATATTAGAAAATTTTAATAGTTTTTATTAGAACGAACGTTTATTGTAAAAAAATCAATTTTGTTCAACATTAATTCAAATATTTAGAAATATTAATTATAATATCTTAATAACTAGATATATAAAATATTTTAAAATCAATAAACTTTCAAATAAGATGTGAAAGTGCAAACATTTCTGGTATTGATTTTTTAATTTCATTGTTTTTTTAGGTTTACACATTTAAGAACCGGGCTGACGATATTATTTATAATTAATTAAGTGTTTTAAATAAGAACTACGAAATCATAATAAATTTTATCGATGTATATCAAAAATAACGAATATATTATAGATTTTTTACTATCGTCAGTAAATATTATAAATAAAGTTTGTTGGCCCTTAATATTTTAATTAATTAGAATTATTTATACAAAACAACGTTTGACGTAAAAAGGGTTTTGTTGTTTTCATAATAACAAAACAAAAATTAAGAAAATTTACATAAATTTAATTTTGTTTTCGTTCAAAATTGCCCTTTAATAAATATTATTTTAAATATTTTTAGCATTTTGTTAAGAATTTTTGAGAAAGAACGTAATTTTTTATGATTTTTTTTTTATTTTATTATGTATATTAATTATTATTTACTTACGTCAATTATAAAGAAATTGGATATTATTTTCAGTAAAATTTGGTAAATAAATAAATTGTTTTGTTTTTTAAATAAATATATACTAATTAAAATAATTATTTAAAATATTTATTAATACAGTTTGATAAATATTTAAGAAAACAATAATTAGTTTAATTATTCGATATTAAAATAAATAAATAATTTATATTTTGTTATTTTATATATTAAATTAAATTTTGATGAAATTATTTATAAATTGTTTCCATTAAATATTCTATCAAAATTTTGCATAATATTTTCGTGTATAATAATTTTGAAATGATTGTTTAATCAATTTTCTTATAATCATATTGAAATGTCTTAACATTTTAAAAATATGTTAACTTAAAACAGGTAATTTAAGTATGTTACCTGTTAGTAATATGGTATCATGAAAAATGTCACAAAATAACGCATTTTATTGCATATAAAAATTGGCGATTGTGTAATGAATAATTTTTTTTTGTATATGAAATTCCGAATCTTGTTAGTATAATTGAGAAGTTACACAGAGAAGAAATTGAAATTGGAAAATTATATTAAATTTATTTTGAAACAAGTTATAAGGTGTGCTAAATAGGTTACTACAATAATTATTGATACTTTCGTAGTATATTTTTTATTTATCTAAAATCTAAATGTGATATTTACAATTTTTGTAGAAGAATTTACATTTTAAAATTATGCAGTAAAACTGAGCTCTGTTTTATAGTAAATTTATTTAGCTAGTGGATTTATTAAGCAATTTACCTAACATAGTAAAAATATTCAAGAACTTTAAATTTGTTTTTGGAGACTGCACTTTATATGGCTAGCTAGAAATGCAACTATTTACTCATTCGCGATCTATACGAAATTTACTCTTTCAAAGATTTAGGTCCTGCAGGGAAATAATTTTACATATGAATTTATTCAACTTTAATACCATTAGCAAAAAAGATTAATAAGAAATTATGTAAATTATTATTATATTTGATGGTCCTAACATCATCTAGTATATTCGATGTACCAGTAGATTAATATAAACGTTTTTTTACGATTTTCCTCTATAAGCACTTAATTTTAATATTACGGAATACTTTCTAGTGCCGTTTATTACCATAGATAACTGTGCAAGATAAGGTGGCATTATATTCAATTCAGCTAAATATGAAATACAATTAGAATTCCGAAATTGTCGCTTAATTTATATGACTTAATTATGATTCAATAAATTCTATTTTTTTTAATAATTCAATAACTATTATAATATTAATCATATATGTTATTGCTTTCTAAATAACTAATCTATTACTGAATATACCTTGAAGATTAATTAAATATGAGATGACAAACTTGAAATATGAGATGACAAACTAACTAACGAAGTTCTTGAAATATGAGATGACAAACTAACGAATACTTAGTTACAAATACATTTACTAGAGAGCAGCAGCAGATAGTCTTATTTTAAATACATATACCAATAAAATAATAATCTTTAATCTTATTTAATAATTTTTATAAGCTATTTACTAATTTTTTTAACATCAAAATTTAATCTTTTCAAATATTTCAAAACAAATATTTGTACTACTATCATTAAGCAGACAATTTTATCTAAAATCTAAATAATGTTGACAAGAGCCTTGTCAATTAAATATAAACTCAATGAATCCAACAAATTAATTCATATTGCTGTAAATATTTTAATACAATTTCATTGTGATTTGATATCAAATACGTGTATAAATGTTAATTTCACACTGGAACGAAAATTTTAATAATTTTTATTAACACTTTTCATTTCGGAAAAGAAAGCTGCCACACTAACATCAAATTAGTTTTCTTTTTTTTTTTGCACATTTTCCTCTTATGGCGATAATAAGTAACATGTTATCAAGGAAAATTCAATTCAATTAAATCACATTGCTGTACAGTATTGTACAACAATGTAATTTAATTAAGAAAATGCAATGAACTGAAGCATATTATTGTATGTTATTCATTTTTTTTTGACTATACATAAGATTATTTTGAAAGTAATATTTTTCAAAAATATTGAATATCATTGAATTTTATTAAATTCTATATATACAATAATTATTTGATAGAAATTTTATGAAAAACTTTCAATTTTTTAATAATAATAATATACAACAAAAATCTCAAAATTGTGATCTACTGCAATTATTTAAAATGACATCATCATTTATACTAAGAAAAGTTCAAGTTCAAAAATACAAAAAATTTGTTCCTTAATCAAGTTTTGTTCATTTTATTTTTGTCTTAAAAATTTTGTAGACAGTTTCGCAGGGAATTTTAAAATAATAAATTATATTTTTTTGGGTGTGTTTATCAATCCAAAGACTTTTTGGGTAAGCAAAGCACAGTCAGTGAACTTGATCTTCTTGAAGAGATAAAGCAAAACCAAAAAAAAAAAATGTTTGCCCTAATTTACAAAATTAATTGATATAAACAAAAACTATACGAATTTTGTTTTCCGGCAATATTTATTATATTTTTAGATTTTCAAGGGCTCAAGTAACTTAGTCATATTTAGGTTATATTCAAATTAAATATTTGGGATGAAAATGACAAATGTTTACAATTTATCAATCTACAAATTTGAATATTTTTGTTTGAACAAGGCAAAAAATAAATTTTGACCTTATATATATAAACATTAAATTGTAAATGTCAAATAATTATGTATTACAAAGTTTTTGTAATTATTATGTTGACTTAAAAAAGATCACGAAGACTATTTCTTTTACGAATATTCATTCCTTGAGAAAATTACACTTGAAATATTAAATATTTAAAAACCCTTGAGAAAAATTACAATTGAATTGGAAAATTAAATTTTAAATAAATATACAGACAACATATATCAATATAACTTTTAAACACAAAATATATCTAGATAAAATCATATTATTAAGTAAAATTAAATGTAACCTTTTGAAAATTATGATTTATTGAATTATCACACTATAATAAAAGATGTGGAAAAGTGTTAAAATAATAAGAAATTTAATATATTTGTTCAAAAATTTTAAAACAACATAAATTTTAAATAAATAAATATTATGTTATGTTAAACATTTTTTTTTATGTTGCAAATGTTTACATTAAAACTTTGCAATGAATTAAATTTGACCATGAAAAAATTTATCCATAATTAAAATTTAGGACGATCTTTCATGTGGGAAATATGCTAGATATGCAATGGAATTATACCCACTAGCACAGCCAACAAGAACAATGGGTCGCCCTCGCCCTAGAATGACATTGAGGAGAACAGTCTAATCCGAGGTATTACAGCTGTGTAAAAGTCAGAACTGTGTGCCAGAAACATAAAAATATGTAGCGCAAACATGTTTGACAGAAATGTATTAAATAACTTTTATGTGAGAGTTTATGCTTTTAAGAATTTATTACATAATGCCAATATTAATTTTAATGTATAGAAGACTTTAATACTAAATTTACAAATTCAATAATTGTCGTTTTCTTTGTATAATATAATTTTAGTGAAATTAATGTAATTATGGTCATTGAACTAAAACTACACAAAGTGCACAAAATAAATATTAAAAATGTCTGAATTAAATATTTTCAGAAAATCTCTTAAAAATCAATAAACCATTGACATTGGTTTAGTTATATTACACACAGTATTAATAAATACAATATTTGTATAATTTCGTGTGAAAAATCACAACTTTTTTATGTTAATATAAAAACAAGAAAATTTAACTAATATTAAAAAAATTTATAAATATTTTTAAAAATTTTAATTTTTTTTTTAATTAATTAGAAAAAAAATTTAATATTTCTGTTAACAATATTACAAAATAGATTTTGAATTTACACAAAATATTTCGCATGTCTAGTTCTAATGTGCATAGAAAAATGTTTTAAAATTATGAAATTTTTCGGAAAATAAATATTCCAATTAAATATCCGCCATATAAACTAAACCACAATTTTTGTACAAATTATGAAAATTACTAGACTAAATTACAAGAAATAGTAAATCGTAAATTTAGAAGTCAGTAGCAAAAACTAGACAACATTTACTTGTCTATTAAGGTATTAAATAGTTGTATTAATTGGCATTGCAATAATACAGAAAAATCTAGTTAAACTAGATTTCCATAAATAATTATTTGCTATTTATAATAAATTAAACATCGACACTATTTTATAGTACAAATAAATAGTACACGTTATTTTAAAGATTTGGTAATGTTAAATTTTGTAAATATTATTTTATTTTTTTCCGGTTCAGGTATCGTAAATTTGTTCATTGTATCAGTTCTTTGTATTTCCAATCTACCTGATGAAATATATATCTACATTATGTTGTAACTAATTATATTTCAATTAATGTATTAATTTACAAAAAAAATATAAATGAAATTATTGACACAAGTATCTATGAATTTACTTTCATGGATATCTAAATAAAATTATTTTACATTTGGTAATTATGTTTATACTATAAAATCCTTTTGCAATTAATATTATCGAAAATAAAAAATTTCTAAGACCAATTATATCTAAACTAATTATATTAAAAAACTAAATAAACTTTGATTTTGATGATATCATTTGTAATTTATTAAGTTATTTATTGGCACATACGAAAAAATATGAAAAATTAATTTAGATTTTCTAATATAACAACATTTAAATGATAGTTTTATTATTATTATATAAAGTATATAAAGTTTTATTATTATTATTCTAAATTATTAAAGTTATTAAAGTTATTTTCAAATTTTCCATAGTATAGTTATAACCTTATAAATAATATTGAAATAAGACTGATTCTCAAAAATAATTAAATATATTTGTAAAACAAAATCTTAGCATTTCAAATAATATGAAAATTACAAGTATCAATGGTAAAATAAATACTTATAATGATAATATCATTTAAAGATAGAATGTAAACAAGTCATAAAAAAATATCTAGATTTATATATACATAACATAAATAAACAAGAAAATTAAATTGACATAATATACATAAAAATATAAATATTTAAATATTTGACTATTTTTTTTCGGACAATTATTTAATATTATGAAGCATAGAAATGTACAAAATGAAACTTTATTTTCAAGTTACGGAAAACATTATTTTGTCAACATAATAATAATATTATGAAACCTTCACGAATGATGGGTAAAGTTGTAATTTAATACGTATATAAATAATATGTTTTGTTTATAGATTAGATTTAGTGTTTTAGACAATTTTTTAAATTGTTTTCGAATGACTGAATAAAACTTATAATATTTTTGTGCCATTTAACTTTCAAAGAATTCATTTTTGCAATAAATTGATTTTTTATATATATTTTAGATACTTTTATGAATAAATATTTAATTAATTACTATATTAAGGCAATTTAAACAAGTAAAAAGTAAAAAGTAAAAACATAAAGTAAAATTATATGAAATTAAGAATTAATACAAAAGTGTTTTATGAAAAAAACGTGCATTTTTATATAATTATAAGATAATTTGATTTAATTGACTAGTTATAATTTATAATTTCTGTCAGATATTATAATTTTTAGTTTTGAATAAGTCAATTGATCAAATTGTAAGTGTAGTTAACAAGAAAATCTAGTATAATATATTCATTCTTTTCTTTTTTTGGTTTATAAATAAGTCTAGGTAATATTTTATAATTTATTTATTGACGTAGGTCAAAATTCAAGTTTCTATAGTTTTAAAAAATATTTAAGTAAAACTAGTTATTAAAATATTTTACGACAAATATCAATCAAAGGTTTAAAGAAATATTAAAAAAAAAATATAATTTCTTTGCATTTTTATGTACAGTACGAAAATTTCTAACTTTATAAATTAAATATTAAGAATTTTATAAAAATATTGCAATTAATTGCAATCAAAATTTCAATAAAATTTAAAAATACACACATTATTCTAATGGAATTTTATATTATTGTAATTGTAATAAAAATTATGTTTTTATTTTTTACTTTTTTATTTAACTAACTTGACAGGTTATTAATTAATCAATAAAACGCTGTCGTTATTGATTGATTAATAAAAAAATTTCATCTTTATATTTTATATAGTTTATAAAAATTAATCGAACCACAAAACGGATTCAACCATGGCTTAAATATTTCAGGTATTTTTTTCTTTTTTTTTTTTGCAAAATTGCAACAATCTATATAAAATAAAATCACCAATTCAAAATCAAATTCGAAAGATGTTTCTAGGTCATTGTTATGCCAAAAAATATTTAATATAAACTTTTTTTCTGCCCACATAATTATGCAAGTTATTTATGAAGAAAATATGAATTTTGAAATATGTAGTTATAACATTAAAAAATGATTTTCAAATATCTTAATTTTTTTTTTTCAAAATTTTACGGTTATTTGGTTAATAAATTTAAAATGTGTATATTAAAATTTATTTGTAACTAAAATATAAGATTTTTCGCTTAACAATTTTGTATATACCGATTTTAATTATGTTTTTTATTTAGATTTATTTAAATTTTGTGATTTTAATTAATATTTGCAATACGAGATAAGAAATTTGTTCTATCTAATATTTATTAATTGTATGTACTTTATTTTTTTATTAATTTTGTAAAATATATGAAATTGAATTTTATCAATGAAATTAATAGTATTACAGAGCATAAAAGTAATACAAGTTAACAATAATTTTGTATGATCACAATGAAGACAAATAGTAACACATGAAAAATGGAAAGTAATAAATTTCTTTAAATAAACGATATCAAAAGAAAATTAATTTTCTTTCTTTTGGTAATGCACATTCACTTCTTATATTTATATATGTATTATTATTTTTTTTGAAAAGGTAATGATAATTTTAAATAAACTGCAATATAAAATAATTTAATTTTTATGTAATTTAGAAAAGTACAAGTAGTATATTATAATTGATAGAAATCACTTTAATATTAATTATGAATTAATTTAAATTTAATTTGACTTTAATTAATTTTTTTTCTATATTTTAGAATGCAGTATATTTATAATTACTAAGATATAATTAAAAAAAATATATATATATTTTATTACCGTGTAATTATATTTTTAATAGAAAATACTACAAAAAATTGTTATAATCGTGTTGTTTTTAATAGCCGATTTATAAGAAACTAGTTTATAAAAATATATTTATATATTTTTTGTTTTTAATTCAACTCTGGACAACGTCCGATTGTAGACTGAAGCTTTCAACGAAATTGACTTGCACTTTTTAGACAAAATCCCCACCTTGAACTTATAATATTATTTTTTGTTTTTTTCTTGTTTAACACAAAATAAAATTAAAATCTGCACACAAAAATTTTTTTTTTTTTTGAAAACTATATTAAGCTAACTTAATAAAAAAAACTTTAATTTTATACGCTACCTGTTTAAATCCAAAGGTCTACAATCTTCATAAGAATACAGATAAAACCGAATAATATAAAAATAAAAGAGTTCAAGTAAATAAGGAACAAAAAACAAACTTTTTTGAATTAAAATTATGATATGGTAACTTATGATATGAGCGTGATTAGCGAAAAATATATGTAAAGAGAAATATTAATGAATACATAAATTTTTACTTGCACTTTTTTTATATTTTACATAAAATTTATCAGATTTGTTTGTCGCTAAATAAATATTGTTGTTTATAATTGAGTATTTTGTTAATGGAGATTTAATTTTATTAAAATATTTAATTGTTTATAAACAAAAATAGTATTTGTTATGATTTTAAAATGAAAAATTAAAGTTTGTGTCTTAACACTTTTGATTGTACATTAGAATTTTTTGTTTTTTAGAATATACTTATTATTGGTAAATTGAGAAGTTTTTAATTATTTTTTAAGGTCAATTATATGAAATAGAATTATACAAATTTTAATGGAATATTACATACTTAAATTTATATATTCTGAATAACATAAATGCTACTTCAGATATTTTATTTACATATAGTATTTAAAAAATATGCGTAACCTTTAGATAATTGTAGAATCATAAAATTTTAAATTTTATTAAACAAATTAATAAAAAAGTTGTTCCAATAATAACATGTCGTCCGTGGAATCCTGTAGCCATATACAGAATCTGCAATAGTAAAAGAAGCTTCTATATATTCGTATCCTTGAAGAATAGAAAAATAAATTCCTAATAAAACAGTAAAAAATAAGCCTTGAGTAGCTTGTGAGTGATTTCCTTCTATTAAGCTATGATGTACTCATGTAACTGTTACTCCTGAAGCCAATAAAATAGAATAAAATTTTCATGATTATAAAAACTTTTAAAATCAATCAAATTTATTAAATCTAATTAGAATCTGTATGTTTGGATAAATTGGAAGATTCAGCTAGAAATGTTTGAGAAAAATACAAAAATTATTCTAGCCGTTAATTAATTATGGCGAAAACCATATCAGCATAAAGTAGAAATAGAATCAAAGAACCGGAAATGAAAGAATATAGATAACATATATATTTTTACTATTTCCGAGTCACGTTGATCTTTATCCCAGTGAATTTAGTTTTTTACCAAGTCAAATTGATTCAAAAAAAATTGTTCTTTTTCAAATCTTTTGGTCTTTTTTATGTTTCTAAAATACATAAAATTAAAGATATATCTAGAAGTATGTTACATTGACTTGTTGGAAGTATTACTTAAATGTGATATTACAAATATGTGATTGAAACTATTTTTTATGATTAGAAGGTGTAAAATATAATTAATTCGGCTTGATTTTGAAAAAGTCCAGCTGGACTTTATAGTACAGATCATAATAATATACTCGTATAATATTAAAGTTAAAAATATTGCATATATATATAAGCTTTTGTGTATTAAGCATTTAATTTAATAAAATTCAGTACTGAAATTTATGAAAATATTTCTCCATTAATTTTAAACCTTTATGAAAACTTTGACTTGTTATCATTGAAACAATTATAATTATAAGACTTATAATAAATATGGCAACAAAATTCCTCGAGAGAATAATTTCATTGAAAAATATTTAAGCTTTTTTTTATTAAAATTTGTGATTTTTCTTTTTGACTTTCGCTGAACTTATATTTAGCTAAATGCTAAATACAATTTTAAGCAAGAATTAAAATATTTAATTTTTATTATTAATAAATATTTAAATAGTTTCCAATATTAACTTTGAGATATGTATAAAAAATAACCTCCAGAAAATTGATAATTTTTTATACTGACAATGTACAAATTGTTTTAAAGATAGCACAAAACTCTGCTGGAAATATTCACGTAAAAAAACCAAATTATTATTTGACCTTTTATTTATTAGATGCACATGAACATGAAACATAATAAAATAATGATAAATAAATAATTTATGTTTTTAGAATAAAATATTAAAGTATCTTTTAAAAGTTACTCAAAAGTTTACTTTTGTGTGTCACTTGAAAAGCATAAATCAACATATTAACAATTTATTGTTTTTTTTTTTAATATGAGAAATTAGTTTGAAAATGAAAGTTCAATGAAAAAATAAATAAATGGTGTTAGTAGTAAGGTTTCTTAAATTTTGGCAAAAAAAGGCTAACATTAATTTGATAATTGCAGATTTTTTTTTATAACAGCTGCTTCTAAATTAAATTATATGGAAAAATAAATGTTGAACTATTTAATTAGATGTTTAATAATTAAAAAAAATGTAAATAAAATTTTATATTTTGAAATATTTTTTTATTATATAAATATTTATTTATTTTATATAATTTTGTATATTGCTAAATATTATCACATTATTATGATCATTTTTTTTTGCGACCTAAAAGTTATACCCTACATAGATAAAATATCAATAAAACAATCGCATTGAAACATTTAATGTTCGTTGTTTTTTGTCTGTTCCAAATTGAATTAAAATATTTACATATATTGAAATTTTAAAAACTTTTATGAGATCTAGTATCTAAGATAAACGCACTATTGGATTTTGTATCAAGCATTGTGATAGATATTATAAATAAAAAATATAAACAATAATTTTAAAATATATCTATTGGTTTGCATACAGAGATGACTTTTAATTCTTAGATAAGATACCTAAACGACCTCGTCTACACTGTACTTGAAAACTTCTTCATTATCGACCCAGTCCACTTCTATGATTTTTCCGGCTTTAGAGTACCTAAATTATATTAAGTCAATGTTAGTCTATATGCATAAATATTATATATAGTCCAGGCGACAAAGATACAATTAAATGATTCCACTTCATCTTTGGATCCACTGCAAAACCAATTTGGATCCACTACAAAACGTTTATGATACTTTTTCAGTAAAATGTATCCGTTTACAATTCCCACTAGTTAAGGAACATGTATTTTTATAATTATAATTTATTTACAACAATTAAACAAACAAATTAATAATGGCAATTTTTGAATAAAATCATTTTTATAATTAACACAATATTGGTGTGTTAATTATTTATAAAATATTCATAATTTGGTATGAATTTTACTATTAATTTTTTTATAAGTGAGCTAATTTTTTAATTAATAAATTTTATATATCAACTAATTAGCTAATTTCATGAATTATTAGGAATTATTAGCAACAATTATATATTTGTGGTTATAATTTGTATTGAAAATTATTTTTGATACTTTTAGTTTATGGGTAAAAATATCAAAAGTAATTGAAAATTTTAGTATGAAGTTAAGAAAATTTGATGTTTTCAAAAATATTTTGTTACCCATAATTTTGAAATTTTATTTTATTGACAAGATCGAGGGAAGAGCCGAAAATTATAATAACCAACATCCATAATGGATCGGAACTTTATGAAGAACACGATTTAATTGACGAATATTGAAATAAAATGCTTAGCAGTTGTTATATAATGAAGAAATATTTATGTATAATATCACAAAACATTTATTTTAATAACAATGTTCCTAAAAATAATTTGTTATTATTTTATAGAAATTTCGAAATCTATTAAAACGACATTTAAAGAAAAAACAGCAGCAGATATTATTTTACATTTTATTTAATTATATACTTTATAATTATATAATTATTCATTAATAATAGCACAAAATATAATTTAAAGTTTTATGCAAAATTATTAGTTTTATAATATATTTTTTTCTTTCTGTTTCGTATGTAAAATGCCGAAAATTTATATTTTTTTTTTTGCAGATATTAAATTTGTGCTAAATTTTTTAAATATTCACATTCACATTTTGTATTTACAAGTTAATAATTTTTAATTATAAAACTAAATATTATATTTTGCAATTTGAAACAAATTTAAATATTATTGGCTAAGTAATAACCTTCTGGTTGGTATAATAACAATACCATTGACTTTGATAAGCTACTGGTTGCTGTATAATATAAAATAAATAATTTTCAATATGAAAATGATTTATTAATGTATTATTTTCATTTGTCTTTCATTAGAAAACTATTTTCAATAAAAATTGAAGTGTATCATTACATGAATATTCCTAAAGACTTGAATGAATGAAACCGAGCTGCATGTGTTCACGCAGCAGACGTATATGCTTATATGAATTTCGCATTCAGATGAGGCTAGTTAAGATGGTTTGCTGTTTATACAGACCAAAGCACGACCAGATGTCAACTCTTTATTTAGCTGAGTTGATTCCCCAATTGGTAGCTATTCCCAGTCGTATTCGTGTTCGAGCATAAGCCAGACATTCGTTCCTAAAGGCTGAAGATAAGCTTTTAGTTGTTCCATTGTTTATAAATTAGGAGTCAGAGTGAAACATCTAATAAAATATGCTTCATAAATATCGTCTTTCCTTTTATAATAAATTTCAATTTTATAATCTAATGATTTTAATAGTTTTAATTTTTTTAAAATTTATTCTAAAAGTATTTATTTGTTTATTTTGTTTTAATTATTTATATTATAAAATTTAAGAATTTAAATAAATTACATTCCTGAATAGGTATTATTAATATTGCCGATGTGGTGTTTATAAAACTCTAAATGTTATTACCAATCGATATCTAAAATTCATTAAAAAATTCTGATTAATGGAATTAGATTGTGATTAATGCAATTAGATTTATATTGATTTCTTCAATATAAATTTATATATATTAAAAATAAATCTCCTAATTTTGAAAACGTAAACCCATAATATCGAGTGCATGTACTAAATTTTACAAGATCGCATATATTTTTTCATAATGACTTCGAAACACCACAAAGAAATTATTATAAATATAAGAAAACTAGCCAAAGATATGGCGAAGACTCTATAAGTTTGACTTTAGAAATTCCAAAGCAACTCTTACTATGTAGTTTAGATAATCTAGTGAACCATAATCAATACATTATAGTTTCATTCAAAATACTTCGTTATGAAGTGTTTTCTTATATTTCCATTCTTGAAATGTACCTTTCGTTATTGTAATTATAAATAACGAAGATTTTGAATTATCAAATTGATTATAATTATTAAAAGTTTTATATTAAAAAGAAAAAAAAATTGAAAAAAGTATTTGGTATAATGCATTAAACTTTATATGCAAAAAATAAAAAAAAAATATAGATAAACAATGGTTATAAATGGAATCAGAGAAGCGCAAAATGGTTTCAGTTGACTTATATTTGGAGTTGACTTATATAGTTGACTTATATTTAGCGGAGAAATGCTCCTAAAGTTGTAAAATCAATACCGGGCGCTTTAAACACATCTAAATCTAAAATGTGATACCGGGAAAATACAATTTAAATATTTACATTCTTAATCTAAAAAAAAAATATTATAGAGTTTAAACTTTGTTATTTTTTCAACTGAAATAGTTTATATTTGATTTTAATTAATTTGTTGTATATATTTAATATATTCATTATTATTATAGAAAAAAAGTAATTAATTAATAAAAAACCTAATCTATAACACTCTTATAAACTGGATTAAAAACTAGATAAAACTTAAAACTAAATTTAACCTAATTTGTTTATTAGAGGCTTTTCAGAATCAATGCAATTTATACTTTATAATTATGTATAAATATAAATGTGGCAAGTTTTATATTATTCGATAACAGTCTTAACGAAAAATTATTATAATGATCAACTCAAGAATAAGACACTGTTCTATAGAATAAATCCTTCTATATAAAGTTAATTCAAATACTAGATCATAAATCTACAAAGGAAAATAATACAAGTTTTGCAAAGTTTAGTGGTTCAGTTTGAAGCAAAGTGACATTAATAATATTTTATTATTATTACTTTAAAAAAAAAAGAGCAATACATTTTATGGAAAACGACAAATCTTTTGCAAAAGTTGTAAATTTTCGGAAATAAATTTAAATACTCTCTAATTTATTAAGCCATCTGGTTTAATATAATTTCAAATTATTAAAAATTGAAATCATATAAACCGGAAAATATTTACAATATATGATTTTATTTCATTCATATTTGATATTATTACATGGGTTCATTGGCATTATATAAATTAAAGATTATATATAATTCAACCTTAACCTAAATTCATTATTTTATTATATAAATATATAGGAAGTCATTATGTTAGCAATATTGTAAAAACTTATATTGTTCATAAAACTAATGGATGAAAATATAAAATTTTTTATAATTATATATTCAGAAATATACCACAATAACAATAATCGTCAAAATCCCAAAAAATTGATTAAATATACAATTAAAACATAAATATATACGCATATGTATCTATATATTTATGCTTTTTTATGTAATATATTTTATGTTCAAGGTTAAGGTCAGTAGTAAAAACAAAATTAAAAAAATTTCTTTCTTTTTTATTTCGAAAATTTCTCCAATGTCAATGTTTTGAAAATCGAAAGAAAATTATTGATGAGCAACAAATAAAAAACTTGTCTCTGTTTTTTGTGGAAGCTGCGTGCTCCAAATATTTATTACATAAAAATTGGGTTGGTCAATAATTAATTGTGCAAAAAAAATGGTTTTTGCAAGGTAATTTAAAAAATTTCATCAACAAAAAGCTAAATTATTATCCGGAGGATGAAATAATTGTATTGGTTTTTTTTTAATCGGAAGTGAAATAATTTTTGTAAAAATATTTTTTATAATAAGGGCATGGTCAACAAACTCATGATTAAAATATATAAAAAAAATACAAATATATATTTAGAAAAAAAAATCTAACCTACTGACCAAGTTTTAGTTATATGTATAAAAATTTATTATATAAAAAAATTTAATTATTAGTATTTGCCATTCTAAATCCTTGAGACAAGTTTAAAGTTGAATGAATTTTGAATGTTACAATTTTTTTTGATTATTTTTGTTGTATTAATAAAGTTGTTAGGAAGTATAATGAAATATTAAATGTAATTGATTTTTGTAGAAGTAAAAGTAGTAATTTATATTAGTTTCGGTGTTATTATGTTCATGACCTCAAATAAGTTATCAAACTGTATCATTTTCAATGTACTATAGATGTACATTAAAATATTTCATATAGTAAAATAATCTAGCTCCTCGAAAATACAATAGTATATGTATTATAATTATTATTATTAAACTATACTTACGTGGTCAACTTGTAGTTACACCACGTTGGATTTCCTTTTGATTCAAGAGAAATAGTAGCTTCAGCTATTTTGTATAAAGATTGTAAAATTCTTATATATTTGTAAAAAATATCTTGTTCTCTCAGTGCTTTCCATATTGCACAGTGTTCCACTGTATCGAAGACTTTCCTAAAATCTATAAATGCAAAGCAAATTTTAATTTTATATTCATTGCATTTCTCTATTAGCTGATTCATGGCATGTAGGTGGTCTGTAGTCGAAAAGCCAAAAGATTTATATATGTATATAGTAAAGTAACTAAATTGTTTCATATATAATATATCTTTGTGGTGGAATTGAAATAGTATTTTCTATACGTTTCGGATATAAGAGAATCATCCACATACGCTGGTATCCGTTACACATTTTTCAAATGATTACAAATAGTATTAGCTATTAGGTTGTATTGGAACTACTATATATTCACTAATTTATGCAACTCTATTCACTAATTTATATAATTCCATACGAATAAGACTTCCTCTCTAGATGATGTCTAATAGTGATTTACTATATAGATATTCTCCAATAAAGAATACAAAAAATTCGGCCTTATATTTTGTGGAAAGAAGTTGAAATTTGAAAAACTTAAAAATCGACAATATTCAGATAGAATTTTGTTATTTAGATAAAACAAAAAAAACAACAACTATTTTTTGGATCTGCTATATTATAAGAAGCTTATAGTATATATCAAAAATGATATGTTGGCAAAAAAAAATTTTATTAAATTTATACCGGACCATATATTTTTTAATAATTATTTTTCATTTCATTCATAGATCAATTTACATAACCAAGAAAAATATGATAAGAATTATTTCCCTCTTGCGGCAACAATTAAAAATATGTAACACCTATAAGTATGCCACGTAGACAAATTTGTTTTCAGATAATGCTTTCCAAAATATAAATTAACTACAATAATTTTTTTTTACAAATTTATATGTCAATGTCATTTTAAATTTCTGGATTCGTAATAGTTTCCAATAATTTTTCCTTGTCATTTTAGATATCACCAATGTTACCGTTAGACATATTTTATAAATCAGTATTCCTGTTCTACATTATAAATTTAAAATATTTTTGTTAAGTTTCTTGCGTAAATTATTTAATTTGAAATAATGTTTTTTAAAAATTATGAATACTAATTTCGTAAATGAAAAATGAAAATAGCAAATATCTTTATTATATTCAAAACTGTCAAATAAATTATGTAGTACTCTAAATTCTTTACAGTGTAAATATTAAACACGGCAATACTATTAAGTAAAAAATAATTTATATTATAATCCGCATGTTGGTTTTGTTTCATATATTCTCTACCACGTAAACTCCATAGAGAAAAAAACTTTAAAATTTTACTACAATCATGGCTGATTTAGATGATTTTTTTGCTAAAAAAGACAAAAAGAAATCGAAAACAAAAAAGTTTCTTACACCTGAAGAAATTGCTAAAAATTTGGAAAAAGCTGAACAATTGGAAAAGCTGAACAAGCTACGTAAAGAACAAGAACAAACGGAATCCACTGAACAGGTTCTTATGAATACCAAAAAAGAAATTATTAAATGTTTTTCTTGTATATGTATACAAAATGAATTGATAAACTACATTAATTTTTTTTAGCAATTACCAGAGGAAGAACAACAACAAAAACCAGCAGAACAGAATCCTGTCGAGGAAGAATGGAAAGATTTTGAAGAAGTTGAACGTAAAGACTACAGTGGCCTTAAAATTGGTCAATTAAATATAGATGATGATGATCAAGATCAACAAAATTCTGGTCAAGAAGGTGATTATGATGAATATGGTAGTGATGGCGAGGGTGGTATTAATAAAGACCGAAAAGGTCCATGGAAACAAGTTGTACCTGCTGATGAGGTTACACAAATACCCGTTGAAATAGAAAAACCCACTAGTAAAATTTATATTAGTCCGGCATTTAAAAATGTAAATATTGATATTTTTCTTTTTAATTTTCACTTATTAAATTATTAATGTATAAATATGTTTTACAACTTTTTAGGCACCAAAACCATCGCAAAAACTTCGTAATCGTAATGCACCTGATATTACAAATGCAGAATATTTTCCAACTTTAGGTGCTGCGCGTCCTGAAGAGCAACGTAAAAAGAAAAATGAACCGGCATTTGAAGAGGTCAGACATGGTGGTCGTATACAAAAAGTACAAGAAGTACAGCAAATTGCTCCAGTTGTAGGGAACCGTTTTAAAACATTAGATGAAGATGATAGCTAGATAGAAATTTTAAGGAAATTGGGAAATTTGACACTTAAGGCAGTTGAGTTTGAGAGAGAGTTTTCCAATGAATACACAAAATAAAAACTAATTTTTTTTTTTAAAATACAAAAAAAAACATTCAATAAAAAACCAAAAAAACGTCAATGAAAGACGTTTTTAAACTTACAAAAAAGGCAACATTCTAAATTATTTTTTCTGTTTTTAATTTCAATTTAATAATTTATATAAACACGAATAATTTAAATTATTGTTAATTATAAAAAATATATTACATAAAAAAGGATTCAAAAAAATTTACACATATACAAATAACGCGGTTTAATTATTAAAATATTTAATAACATGGAATTCCCCTTGTAGTCTTGTATAATTAAAAGATTAATTCTACAAATTTAATAAAACATTACTCATATTAGCTATTTTTGTTCGTATCGTTCTCGATTATTTCGAATAAATCATCTTCGGAACTTTCAAGGTAACTACAAATAAAAAAAAATTAATAACAATTATATTTATTAATATTTATATTTTATATTTATATTATTATATTAATCATAATTTAAATCAGATATTGCTTTAATATTTGGATCACGTTCAGACCTTTCACAATATGGCAATTCCTTTGTACTTTCATAATTAGTTAGGAATTGTTTGTTTAACATACAATCAGGGAATTTCTTAATTATATAAATCCAACATGATAAAATCCTGAAAAATTGAGAATTAAATTTTAATTTAAGATAAAAATAAATTGAATTTTAATTTACTTATCGTTCATTATAATATCCTGTAATTCACGATCATAATATTGTGGATAATCTTCAAGAATATCTAATTTCGAGAACATTTTATCATCAATTTCATAAACTTCACCATTAATTTGATTTCCTATACCACATTTATTCAATATAAATGGTATATTATAACGAGTACCAATAACTAATGGAAATTTTTTTGCAGTTAGACCATTACCAAGAAACTTGGAATAACCATTATTAATTGAATCTGTTAACCAAAAATGATTTGGTTGATTACGTTTTAAAGTACCATATACAAAAATTTTTATTAAATTGGAAGACATTTGAGATGACATTTATAATTCTGAAATATTAAAAAATTAACATTAATTTACTTTCACTACTCTACTAAATTTATCAAATTTATGATGATTTCAATATTATAATATTTAAATGCTTTGTCAGCAATAAGTAATGATTTATAAATATATACTTTTCAAAATATGTTTTTCACTATCAATTAACTTTGTTTAATCAATAAACAAGAAGTACATTATGCTGATTATTAAAAAAGGGTAATAAAATATATAAACTTTCAAAACTCAATTGATTTTAAGTCGTCGTCCAACAACAATGAATGCACATTACAAACTAAATTTTTGAAAATTTTACTAAAATTTTGTATAGTAAATTGTAAATAGTAAATAAAATCGTTATCACCAAATTTTTACAAAAAGCTAATAGCCTAAATATAAAATACAGCTGACAAAATTTAATTTATGTAGATTAAAATGATAAATTTCTAATTGACTTGATTATTCACACTATGTCTGTTTTTTTTTTATTTTTCACAATAAATTTTTAACAAATTGTGTAATCTTTTTTGGACTACTAAAATTATTTAGATTCTATATTTTCTCTTCTCTTACTACGTTATCAACAGATTTATTTCTAATTCAAATTTATAATAATTCTAACAGAATTAGTAATTGATTTATAATTATAATTATATAAATTATTTTTATTTATAAATATATTAAATATGTATTTGTTTAGATTTAGATCAGTTTTTCTTACTCTGAAGAACAAAAAATTGAGGTTAGGTAAGTTAGTATACATTATAATAACATAATCAATTATTCAATCTAGTCTATGCTATAGTCTGAGTTCTGAGTATCTCAGATCCAGATGTTTTTATATTTTGTTTGCTTTAGTTTATATCTGTAAATCAAACTGATTCGAAATTTAAACAAAATATTTTAGGTAGAATATAAATTTTAAAAGCAAAAATTATTTCTTTAAATTAAAAAATGATTTGTGTGTCTCAATAGATAATATATGTGGAGTGTTTTTAAAGCTGACAATGCCAATTCAATATTTTTGTTTTCTAAGAAATAAAATGGTAAATATAAACACAGGCCTGATACATAGGTACAGTAGGCGTATTTAAGTCCGAATTTAAAATGTAAAAATATATTTTCAGCCACTAAAGCGTTAATAATTTAACTAATTCATATTATCGTATTAAAGTTCTCACGAAAAGCTCTTTACAATATGAAAGTATTATTAAATGGCTGGACCGCTGGACCCATCATTGGAATGTAATAAAGATAAATAATGGCATTCTCATTTTTGTCTATACCTATAGGTTTTATAAGATGTACGAGTATATATGTATATAGAAAGATGAAAGAGGAATCGGTATCACTAGTGACTACTCACTTGGCTTGGAGTCAGTGCTCTTTCTAATCTAATGTGTTGAAAGAACGTATGTATAATTTATTAGGAACTGTTGGCAATAAAAAAAGTCACTAAGTACATATATTAAATTAAAATGTAGCTTTTATTATATTAGTATCGGATTTGGTTGCGATGTAACTCGCCACTTCACTCACAA
Organism: Rhamphomyia laevipes; assembly: GCA_963920725.1. NCBI lineage: Eukaryota > Metazoa > Arthropoda > Insecta > Diptera > Empididae > Rhamphomyia > Rhamphomyia laevipes. The sequence continues at coordinate 54,065,989 of OY987259.1, forward strand.
TAATAGAACTAATGAAATAAAAAAAATTTAATTTTACTATTTTTTATAGCTTTCGAAAAATTTGTTACATTTTTGTTATATGATATTATGAATCATGCACATTCATTTTAATTCATTATATTTATATAGGTAATATCTAAAAAAATGGAAATGGTATTAACTATATACAAATTTTATTTAGCAACAAATTTTATTATGCAACAAATTTATTATTAGCAATAAAGATTTTTTATAAACTCTCTTCTCACAATTTCTAAAATAATCGAAATGTTATTCACATTTGGTATGAAAATATTTTTTTTTTCTTTATATATATTTCAAAATTAATTTTAATTAATTAGGATTTATTTTGTATTTACATAAATAAAAAATTTTGTGATACACTTAAAAACTTTTTATCTATCAAAATTAAATCTTCTTTTGCCATCAAACCGATAACCATAAGCAGCTGAATTTTTAGTATCCACTAATGCTGGATTACGATATTTAAAGAAGCTTCCTACAACAACAAAAAAACAGTGTTTTAATTATCTAGATCTAGATATATAAAAAATAATTTAAATCTTATAATAATTCAATTATTTACCATGAAGATGTGCTGGCCTTGACGAACCATTTGGTACACCATCAACTTCTCTTGGATAAAATGCTTCGAACATACCTTCTTTTGGTAATACTGATGCTATTTTTTTATCATTTGGATCGTATGCACGTACATAGCATGGTAATAGTATTAAAAAAAATCCACAAAATACCAGATATATTAAAATATTATTTTTCATTATTATAAATATATATTAATTTTTAAACACTTTAGTTTTACAAAATGGTTAATTTATAAAATAATATGTGTTCACAAAATACTATGTAGCCAAACAATTCAACATCATAAGAAAACTGAAACTACTTTCTATCTATTTTAAATTCATACCTGCTCATTGTGTAGGAGTAGAAAAACCTAAGCTTGAGAAATACAAAGTTACACTCAAAAAGTTAAAATTATGACCACCACTTTTCCTACTCTCTATGATAAAATATCAGAGTACAACATTTTGTGCAAAAATAATTTTTAAAATTTATGAATTTTATGTTGAGTTACATATATTATGCTTATTTCGTATAGTTTTACTGAAGGAGATACGAGTGGCTTAACTTAATTCATATAAATTGTCTTCACTAATTATTTTTTTAGAGCTCTTTGAATTTATGTTGGAAAAAGGTAATACACGTAACAGTGAGGTAGGTAATGTAATGAGATAGGTGCTGTTGATAATTAAATAGCACACTTATTTGTGCTTTTTGGTATATGTATTATGTATATATGTAGATAATTGATTTTATTATCTTTTAATACATATATACAATTATTTTTTGTATAATAAAACTTTAAATATATTAAATATATGTAAATATATTTAAAAAAATGCTTGTATGAAATGTGTGTATTAAAAGTAATTTTTTTTTTGAAGAATGTAATAAATAGTTTTTAATATATACTCATAATTTACTATAGATTAATTTGAAATAATATTATTAATTATTATATGTTTTAAAAATATATATTGACCTTGACAACAAATGTAAATTTAAAAGTACATATATTTACTTATATTATGCAGAAAATTCGATAATAAGATATTATAATGATATGAAACAAAAATATTATAATACAATTTAAATTATGAAAATATATTGTATTTATCTATTGGGATTGCGACTTTTATATTATATTAAAGCATAAAAAAGGAGCTAATATTAGTAAGCGATTGTCTAATCCTCATAAATTTCGGACACAAGTTCCATTACGAAGAAAATGGAAACTTGAGAGAGAAACTGATTCTTTTTTCGGATATCCTTCAAACAACACCTTCACATGAATAACGAATATGTTACTATTTACTATAGAGGCGTCACAAATAAGTAAATGTAATATAAAATGTCTATACACTGTTAATATTTAATATTGATAAAATATTAGTCATAAATAGAGTTGGTAGCTCGAACTACCTGTCTCGAAAAAACTCGAGTTTTGGTTTGAAAAAGATCGAGCTCAAAAAATTGAATTTGGAACATGATCAGCTGAAAAAAAGTATTGAAGTATTTTTTCTTAATTTGTAAGAAATTAAATTTCTCTCAAGAAAATTCGGCTATAGTTCGAGCTCGAAAAAAATGTCGGGTTTTACCAACTCTAGTCATGAACTACTAACTTTTTATAAAAATTTCCATATATCAATTTATAGCAACAAAGTAGATTGATTACAAAATTAAAATGTGTACTAATTCCATTGAAATCGGATAATAATTAATTAACATATTGTACATGCGAATTTTACACATGTTCTTTCTTACCATGTAACTAAACAATATCTCTTTTCAATATTACAAAAACATTGCCATTTTACCTTCTGCCTTTAGAATGTGCATATTCTATATTGTAGATCCGAAAAGCCCACTGTTGTTCATACTTTTTGTGAATGATATAATCAACTGTGATTAGATATTCTAAACTTTTGCAATCTGATTTCATAGAAATATTTATTTTAATTTTAATTCAAATTCAAAATTATTAAAAAATTGATTTATTGATTTAACAATTTTAAATGCTAGTTAAATTTCCCGAAATTCAAGGCGATTAGATAAACTCATTCGTTTTAAAAACTATTATTATTATTATAAGTTGCCCTTAAATTATTACTTTATTATTATAATATACAATTTTGGTAGCTTGTTGTGAGTGAGAATAAACTCCAGGTTTGAGAGCGTTATGTGAGAAATGTAAGTATTGCGGAAGCGGAAGTAAGAATTCTCTGGTTAATGTTGATATATTAGAGTTTATAATGTGTCTGATGTTCCAAAATTGTTTCCAGCTGTTCGAAATTCTACGTTCGATTTGTTTTTCTTGTCTATTAGTGAATGAAATTAATTAACTAAGATTTAAATTATTTTCTACAAATTCTATTTTGATATCATCTATTTTTATTTCTTTTCTATTTGTGTTCGTTATTACTTTGATTTTATTTTTATTTATTTTTAAACCAACTTTTTTACTTGCTAAATTTAGTAGCTTTACTATTTCTTGCATGTGATGTTGCTATTAATCATATAAATCTTCATTGAACCTGAAATTATTTAATTTCTCTCGATTGATATTTGTTCCATAATTTTGGTTTATTCTACAACATTAAAAATCTCCCGAAGAGACAAAATTAGAAATTTAAACGTTTTAAAAATAACTAATTATAAAAAAATTAAAAATATTTTATAAAATATTTATAGAAAATTGTTAAAACATTATTTATTTAAAGATATTTTATATTAAAATAAAATTAATATAACCTAATGTAACCAATCTCGTGTTCTCGTGTTGTTTAACCATTGCTTTAGCTTGTAAAATATAGAAATATTTGTATTTATAATATATCATCTATCATTCAAGTAGAATTCCAGTAAAGATTCAAAATATTTAATTAAAATTTCAAAATATTGTAAGATATAAAAAATCTGTGCGGGCTTTTATATTGAAAAATAAGATTAATAATCTTAAGTTATTTTGTATATATCCTTGTCAAAAATAATACCTAGGTTATTTAAATTATTAAATGCTTATCAATCATAATTATACAAAAAAAAAAACAACATAAGATCAATTATTTTTTCATTCTTCATTATATTATTCTATAAACATTAGTTAAACATATAAAAACATACGCAGTCTTTCTTTCTATATCTTCATTTTCTTCGTATACAATTTAGTTATTTTTTACTTTATTATTAATAAATTTTCAGTTCAAATTCTTATTCTATTTAACCATTACATCATCAACACTTTCTTTACCTTTAACACCAATACCACCATCTTCATTATCATTATCTGGTAAATCCATATCATCATCATCTAATGAAGCTGATCGATTTTCTGCATAATCTGATGAAATTGATACTGTCACAGGACACATACACGGTACAAAACGTATTTGCTGCATTGGTTTCTGATGAACAGTATTAGTTGTAGGTAGATTTGAATAATAATATTGATATTTTGGAAAATCTGGTGTCGGATAACTGGCACGTATTGGTCCTGTACTAATATGTTGTGGTGCTGGTGGTTGTGTTTCAATAAATGTATGACCAATTGATGTTGTAATTATACTATTACTACTACTTGACGATGATACTGGTGGTGATGGTTGTTGATATTGTGGTTGTTGAATAGGAGGTGGTAGAGTAGGTGCTGGTGTTGGTGGTGGCGGTGCTGATGTAGGAGCTGGTGTTGGTGGTGGTGGTGTTAAAATTGGAGCTTGTGTTTCATATTTATAATTTGATAGAATTGGTGGATTCTGAGATGGTGATGGAAATTGTGACCAACCAGAAAATCGATTAGATTGATAATTATTTCCATGATGTGGTGTATTATAAAATGATCCTGGATATGTCATTGGTTGATGATATGTGTATGTACGAAAATAACCGACAGGAATTTGTTTGATAACTGGTGTTGCTTCACTACTATAAATATACGAAAAATATTTCTATTATTGCTGAAAAAAATAAAAATTTATGAAAATATATATTTACCTAGTTTGTCGCCACCAAAATGCATTGCAGGATAAAATTAATGTTGTTAAGAAAATCTGAAAATTTAAATTTAATTTGAAAACTACAATTATTTTTTTCTTATAATATTTAAGGTTTAAAATAACCTTAAATATTATTTTGCGGATTAATTATTTAAGGATCAATTTTTATTTTATTTTTTAACAACTTTCTTTTTAATATTCCACATACCATAATTAATTCAGCATAACTTTTCAACATTTTTTTTATTACTATATATAATATAAATTACGAATATATTTTTTATAAATTAAAACTGTGCACTTTATAGTCAAGTATGACTTATTATTAGCACTCAATATGACAGTGTACTCCCAGTAATCCAATAATTTTTTTAATTTTTTTTCATTTTTTAATTATTCTTTCTCACACAGATATTTAAGCAACTTATAAATTCTAAAAAAATAAAATTAATTTTTTTTATTGTCGAATAGTTTATTTTTATTATATAATTCTAATCTTCACAGTGGTCACTTTGGTTATGCAACTTGTATTTAGGGATTATGATTTTATATATAAACATTTACCCCCACTCTTTAAAATGTTAATAATTTCTAAGATATTTGAAACAAAAAAAAAAATCTATTTATTGATGTTGTTGTTATATTCAGTGGTCAAAAATGAATAATAAAAGATTTCATCGTCGCGCTGTTGTTTTCCGTCCCTTTATGTATAAACATAAACCCTTTTTTAGATACAAATATATCTGTAGAATTTTTTTTGTTGTTTTTGGTTTTGTTTTTCCAAAATATTAATATTAATATAAGAGAATGCAAGATAACAAGATACATTTTTTTACTGAAATCAAGTGCGTGTCTATAGAATTATCAAATGATTTCTTGCTTTATAAAAGTTCTATTTTAAAGACTATAGAAATATTATTATTAAATAAACCCCTCTCTCTACAACTTTAGATATTGATATATACAAATACAATTACTTTGGTAAAGGTTAAGCAGGTTTCATCTTTCTATATTGTAGTGTTCCATGCTGTTACACCTTGTTGCCCTTTTTGTTCATTTTATAACCTTGCAATAAATATTTTGATGTTATAATATATTTTAATTAAATTAAAATATAAATTAAGATATAAATTTAGCCCGTTACAGCTTTATGGACAACTTCCACTTTGACGAATTCTTCAAAAAAAAAAATTAAATATATATTATTATTAGTTTCCGATTAAATAATGTATAGAATTATAAATAGAGGAATATTTTCAATTAGAATGTTTTTGAATTGTAGTTATAAAAGAGGAGATTATACTATTGTAGGGATTAAACAGAATTCTTTTTATACAACATTTACAAAACCGAAAATATATACAGGAATAATTATATAAAATTAACATAATATTGTGAAAATTGAAATTTAATTAAAAGTTACTGCATTGTAAAAATTAAAATTTCATAATATCATAATTTCCACAAAAGACAATGATAAAATTTTATGATTATTTCATTGCAACATAAAATTACTCTTTGCACCTAAAAGTACATTAAAATTTTACAGTTATTTTGAGAGCGTAATATTTTATAATTTTCAGTATTTATACTGCCATTTGAAAACCATATTTATCCGTAGAATATCTTATATATCTTATTGTAAAATGCACATAAACAAAAGTGTTAAGCGACGAAACTGAAAACTTATATTGTATATTTAAATTATTATAATGTTTGGTATTTGTTCTGTATAGAAATTATTATTAAAATATTAAAAATAATAAATAATTTTAAAATATTTTATAATGAATAATTAAAATTAACATTATGTACTATTATTAGTTTTAAGAGGTGATAGTACCAGTTATAATGTTAATTGTTTTGAACAGTAATAAGGAACGCATAACTTTTTATTTCAACATATAATTTTTTACACCTTTTTCAATTTGTAGTTAAGAAACTACAATATTGTAATTCAGACTGTAATTGAAATTAATATTTTTTACTTACAATCTACTACAATAGACGCATTAGATTAAAATTAAAAATTAATTCATGTACAACCATGTACAACGTATTTTGTTACATATTATTTTCTATTTTTTTTTAAAATCCATTCTACACTAATATTTGAAACAAAATTTAACCGGAAAAATGATGTAAATTGAATTAACAAATATTTTTTTAATAAAGAAGACCACCTAAATTGACGAGAACCACAAATATTAATCAATTATTATTTTTTATACTCATAAATATATAACACAGAAGCACATCATTCTAATAAAAAATAGGATCTATTGAATGAAAATCACTTTTTCATCATTAACAACATTAACAATGAAAACAAAAAAATAAGAACATGATTATTTATTGAAGTTATGATTAAATCTGATACTTTTGGTTTAGATTTTTTATATTTGTAGTACAAAGATTGAGAAGATATTTTTTGAATGATGAATTTGAAATATAATTTATAAATCACGAGATAGTGCCTTCTTCATACATAGAGTATTTTTTAAATTCTAAAATAATGTTTTAAATAATTATGTAAAACAAAACTAAAAGCACAAATCATCAATGAAGAAATTATTTCAGAATTACATGTTTTAGAATTAGAATTACTTGCTTAAATCTTAACAGAACTACTTTTTGTACAACGTTAACGATTTTTTTTTTTGTTTTTAGTCAAAACATTATTTTATTAAATCTTTCATATTTAAAACTAAAATCTTACTTACTAAACTTATAAAATATTCTTTACCAGAAATATTTTTAGATTTCATATATTAGGTTAACAATCATATTTCTATTTTTATAAACATTATTTTTAAAGTATATTAATCTAATTGTTTTTGATGACCACTAGTAGCGAGACTGTTAGAATGATCCTAAACTATACAGTTTTTGCCTATTGCAGATATTGTTGAATCGTTATGAATGTTTGAATGTATTTCTTGTAGTTTTACAGTGTTCGATGGTGTTGCTATACACCATAATTGGATTCCATAAGTCCAAATCGGTTTCATAATAATTTTAAAAAGCAGAACTCTATATGACATGTTATATTTAGGTTAGATTTTTTGTTCAGAAGCCAGAACATGCTTCTTAGCTTTTAGATTAATTTGTGTAACTTTTGCATTTATTTGTTCTTGCTATGTAAGCTTTCTATATTGTAGCAGTTCGTGTAAATTCGCTGGTAGTAATTTTTTATCTCGAATATCAGAGCTTCGTGTCATTCCTTGGAGCTTTTTCTCCAAGCAATACTGCTCATATTAACAATTCGATATGTTTGTTCAATCGTGCCATGCTTCTTTCTAAAGCCAAATTGATGCTTGGAAATTATGTTCTTTTGCTCATAAGTAGGCTCTCAAATAATTTAGATAGAGTGGAAAGTAAGCTTATATGTCTTTAATACTTTATTGTCTTTTCCTGGTTTTGGTATCATAACTATTTTTGGTAGTTTCCAGTCTGTTGTCTGTAGCCAGTACGTAATATTCCATTTAAGTTTTAAGTATTATGTATGAACTAATGTATTTTTGATACATAAGCCAATTTGTGTTCTTGCTTGTGAGTTTTTTTGTATGTTCTTCGGTACTTGAATTAGTAAATTTAATGGATGCAAATTAAATAAAAACTTTGTGTGTGATCCTAAGAGATTTCGGGAGACGATGGTTCACTTTACTGATGCCTTTTGAAATTCTTTATAATATACATAACTCTAAAATCAATCGTATCTGGTAGGTTGATTATTTTTAACTGCATCTACATAGAATAAAACTTCAGGTATGTAGTAGTGGCATGATTAATATTCACGTTTTTTTATAATTTATTCGTTGTTATGGGTCTTTTTTTTTGATGTGAACATAAACTGGACAACCTCTGCAATTTGCTGTGTAATTTCCGTTGCAGTTGCTACACTTTTTAGCATTCAAATCTACCTTTATGCAATTGGTGGATAAAAAAATTTGAATGACTATACTTGGCTATTTTCTATCTAACAAGATATTACTCTTACATATTACCAAATAAATTAATCCAAATATTTGGAAATTTAAAAATTAACCAAAACAAAATTATGTCAAAATATTAAAGGTTAAAATGACAAAATAAAATTACCTACACGGTGAAATACTTTCACGTTAATAAAATTTAGATACATTTTGTATTTTGTTAACACTACTTGTTTGATATTAACATTTAATTCTTACATTCATAAATAAGTACAAAACTGACCAAATTACTATATAATTACATTTTTTTTTTTCTATTTTTCTCAGACTGTAAAACAAACAATTGTATATGAAAACTCAAAAATTGACCTCAAAAAATAAAAAAAATTAAATGCAGAATAAGTTGCCTCTTATTATTATGACCAACTACACGCAATTCAACCTACTAATAAAGAATGAAACTAGATGGTGGTGATCAGAAGTCATATTATTCTGGCCCAGTGATCTAAAATAATAATTTTCATTCTTGAAAAATATTTGATGTTCTTTTATTAGTAAATTAATAATTTGTTTTTGTTGGAGGGGAAATTTATAGTACCAGAAAGATTATAAGATCAAAAATATAATGTATATTTTTGGTAACTTTATAATGACTTCAATCTATGACGTAAGAGATTTCTTTCTTTTAGTATATATGAAAACCAGTACAAAAAATAATTAAAATTTTTGTTGGTTTTCCTGTACAAGAAAAAAGAAAGTATATAACCGAGTAGGTAAATTCTACTAATGATTATTTGCAAATTATATTCTGACAGTTATAGACATTGGTTTAAGCTTAACTTTTAATATTTTTGTTATTTCGAAATTATTAATTTTGTGTACCATAAAATAAATCTTGAAAATTAAAAAAAATATGTGAAAAATATTTTAATATTATGGTAAAATGTTTCGTTATCAATTAATAATAATTGTTTTAGTGGAAATTTTACAATTAATACAATGTAAACGATTACATCATTTTGAAAATCGAAATAAATATTTTAATAGTGTTTATTTAAATAATAATTCAAAAAAAAATTTCCCAAAACATAATAATAATCGTCGAATAATGTCAAATTCAAATATCCATTCGGATTCACCATTATGGATATTACAAGCAAATAATAATAATAATAAAAATGATGAAAATCATATTATAAAAAATGATAATAATAAAAAATATTTAAATAGTGGAATATTTACACCAAAATTACCAAATCATTATTTAAATAATGACCGTGATTATATGCATTTTCCAATAACATCTATACATCGAAATCGTAAACACAGAAGTCCAAAGAAAAATGAAAAGTTTAATCAAAGTTTACCAAAATTTCAACAAACTGATGATATTACCAATATCGTAACGAAACCATTTCAAATTTTTCGTGGTCCACGGGCTAAATTAATTTTTAATACATTAATAAGTGGAAAAAAATATGATATGTATGAACCTGTTCCAGGTCAAATAATTTATCCACCAACTACACCATTTTTTCGATCAAATCCAACTTTTGATATTAGAAATATATCAACTATAAAATTGGATACTCCACATAGTGATTTTGTTTATACTGGTGAATTAATACCATTTTATTCTCATGAAGCTGTATTAGACAATAATAATATTCAAGTAACAACTACTACAACTACTGTACCTAGTACAACAACAATTAAAGAATTTCTTACTTATGATTCTAATCAAATGTTGTTATCACCACCAACCTCAACATCAGTTATTCATGGATTTCCTTATACATATCCTAAATTATTATCAACAGAAAAATCTAATGGAAATTTGAATTATAAAAGATATTCTGCATATAAAACTAGAGAAGATATACAAATTGTAACTCCAACAACACCAACACATAAAACTACAAATTATTTAAGGACTCAAATTGTTGCTCCATCAGTATATAAAGAAAATAATTATAAAAATCATAGAATGGAAACAAAAACAACACCAATTGCAATAATTAATTTGAATAAAAATTATGAATTGAATGATGTTGATGTAAATAAATCAGTTGATCCGGTTGCCGAAGAAAGTACAGCATTTCGTATAGTTTATGTAACTCCTGATCCGCCTACACCGAAAACTACAACTATTGATAAAAAATATTCATCAAAATTAAAGACAGATTATACAGGTTTGCATGGTGGATTTATTGGTTCTTTTCCAGTTTATACATTGAATAGTTTATACAAGAGTCGGAAACAATCAAATTATAAAAATGATAAAAACAAAAATTATTTTCTTGGTAATATAATTGTGGAAGATGTGGCAACAGATGAAACGAAACTTTCCAAAAATTCTACAAAAATGGTAGAATGTTATGATAAAAATGAAAAAGAAAATTGCGAATTAGGACCAAAGCATGATAATATTCTAATACCATCAAAGAGAAGTTTGCAATTTAATCCGAATTATTCCAATAATAGCTATCGTAATGTCAGTTCTTTTCAGTTTGGCCAAATGTATAAATATAATTTTTAATCTATTCAAATATTTTTAATTTACATTATACAAAATATTTTAGAAGAAAACTGAAAAATCGGAAAATTTCATCGAAATACAATCAACTATCAGAAGATATTACACATTCATGGAATTCGATACCAAAAATTCATGAAGCTTCTGCTGTTCTTGGTACCGGGATATTAGTAGAATAATACATACATTTTAATAGTTTGAAATATATCTTTTTACTTTTTATAAATTAAAGTTGAAATCAATTTTATTTTGAATTTATTTCAGTCTATAACAAATTTAATAAATTAATTTCCAATATTTTAAAATCAGAATTCTTAACTTTAAGAATTTTGGTGGCGAACGATACTTAGTTGTTTCGAAGAAAAGTATCTATGGCAGTATATTCCGACAGTCCAATTCTATGAATACTGATTTATTCCAAATTTTGGTTGAAATTAAATTTGAATGTAAATTAATTAATGTTTATTTAATGCATTGAATAAATTCATGATCTTAGAATGTTACTTTCGAAATAATTTAAGATAAGGCTGGCCAATCTGCTTGATTATGTTCATTAAGCAGTTGCGATGGATGTACTGTGAAGAATAGATTTAAGCTATTGCTGAGAGTGTAGATTAATTAGTCTTACAAGCTTTCGGACTGAGTTTTCAAAGTAAGACTACTGAAGCGGACAGATTTCCAAATGATCGTGATCTTGGTAACTTAAATAGATGAACAAAAGTGTCAGCAGTAAAATCATTGTAAATAATTAATACAATGATTTATGTAACAATGATTTCAATAGCTTCACAATTTTATACACTTATCTAAAGTTTATGATAACTCAGCTTTAAATACTTTTTAAAATGTGTTATTTAAATTTAACAAATCTTCTAAAATTATCATAATTTTAAATATTGTTAGCTCCAATGTATTGTATCTGATGTACCGGTTGATAGAGCGAATAAAAATTTCTAAAATAAACTCTTTATGATCGATATAATACTATATAAATACATGATAATCTAGAGATGATTAATTGTAAACCATAAAATTTGTTGTGGTTAAGTCTTACAGTGGAGTCGTGCTTGTCGGATCTTTAATAGATGATATAATAATATTGTAAAGTGACTATGCCGTATTACTCAATGTCCAATAATAATATTCAAAAAATGATAATATTTTTTTTTCTTTTCTTTTGCTATACTGATTACAATCTATATATATATAACTAAGAGGCTTTATACAGATTATAAAGTAGGATGTGTCCTGCAGCTCAAATTTTTCATGACACTAAGAATACATATTTGAGAAAGTGTAATTGATATGTTTGGGTTTTTCTTAATATACTTTTTGGGAGTATTCTAAAAAAAGGCGGCATTTTCTAATTTTTCATACAATAAACTTTTGTTAATTTTAAGTAAATTAATTGTAATACATTAAATTTGTATAATTTCTTAATTTACAAATATACATATTTTGGTATTGGGCATTTTGAATTGATATCCCTGTACGAATTGATCAATGAGGAGTCTTAATGGCTATAGAATATATTAAAAGATTTAAAATAAATTAACATTTACGATTAAAAAAAAAAATAGAATAGAGACTACAAAGCTCGGAAACTTAGAATTTTAAGTTTTACCAGAAAATGACAGAAGTAATTAATTAATAATATGTTGAAAATCAATTCGAAATTTCCATATTTAATTGTGAAATAAAAGAAAATATTTTTTTTTTCTGAATAAAATAATTTAGTTTGTTTTACATTATGTTAAAATTATTAATAATTACGAGTAGTTATGGAATAACTATGAAGTCTGGTGATGGTTTTCTGGTCCTAAAATGAGAAGGATTTGATGGATTTAGGAAGCCAAATTGTCCGGAGTACACGTTCGTGTATGATAAATTTGCATGTCCGCAGCAACATCTCATAGAAACGCTCGTCAGATATTAATGAAATTTAGCACACAGGCTCACACAGACTTTATTCTGATCCTGATGTCATATTAGATTTCCGATTTATATTATTTTTATTTCATGTGCTCTAGCTAGAGAATATAGTAATTGTTACCCGATTTCAATGATATTTTACACACAGATTAATTTTACATGATAGATGCCTTAAAATATGAGTACGTTTTAATAAATTACTATTTGTTACAATAAACAGTATATTACAAAACACTGTTGGATACAAATTCTGTTGAACATAACTACGAGTTATCTGCTAAGCTTTTGCTTACTTTACAGAAGAGATTTGAAAATATTTTTAAGTAAAAATTATATAAAAAGCCTAATTAAATACAAATTTTTCCATAATTACCATTTATGGAAAGATTAGTGGCTATTTTTATATAACCGAAATTATTTGTGATTATCATAAAGTATAGAGTGAAGAAAATCTAGTAGACCATAGCTTTTTTCATAAAAAATTATTTACAAAATTTGGACTAGAACGGTAAAAGGTTATAAAAATTGAATAAATATACAAAGTTCATCTACTAGTTTAAGCAAAATATACAATTAAATACATACCTCAAACTACAAATTAAAATTATAAAATAATTTCATTTTCTGGTTTATTTTATTAATGGTTTCTTTAAATAAATTTGATTTTAAACGGTAATTACAAAACAAAATATTGGAACAAATTATTTATATAAAACAAGGAAAAGTTGAAATATGTTATTAATTTACACATTCTTGTCATAAAGTTATTTGTTAAAAAAAATACTTTTAAAAGTTATTAAAATCACGCAACCGTCGTATTATATTACAATAATAATTATTAATAGATTGCTTTTGTGGGGATACACAATGCAGGTAAACAATTATCTCTAAGAATATTTTGTTTTCATTTTGGGTAATTCTTCTAATCGCAATAACAACATTGGTCTGGTCACATTCATCAAAAAGACTCACACCCTCAGAAATTATATAGAATTTGTATAAGATGACACCAAACATGTAATACCACATATAGAAAAAAATAATATCAGCTAATAAAAATATATAAGTGCAAGTGATGCTAAAGAAAAAATGTAAAACAACATAAACAAGAGTTAGTAAATTATTTTTCGGTATCAATGAAAGCGATATAGGACGTAATTTAGATAGAACATAAAAAATTGTTTAACACGAACTTCCAATAACTTATTTGGTAATAAGGTGGGGAGATTTAGAGTGAGTGAGTCAAAGAAGCCATATTTGAGCATTTAGTGTAAGAGGATAACAGTTCCACACGAATCTGGTATAAGTACTTGGCAGTAGCATTTTCCTTGCACTAGTTTATCATCAATCGTGGAATTTAATCAGACTTTTATAAAGAAAACAGTACTTTTGACACAATATGAAAAGATGACAATAAATCCATCGTCTGGTTGTTTGTTCCATACCACTATCAATCTAACCTTTGGACTGTTACTTGGTTTACTTGGTTATTAGTGGATTTTATATTCTTCTTATAGATTTTTTTGAATATACGTTTATTTTTCTTGATATTGACAGTCATGCAGCAGAAGAACATTCTTAACATTCGAAAGTAAGTTCGGACAATGACCTAAAAGTATATCTAAAGAATTTTGATGTTGTAATATTAATATAATCTGAAGAAATTTAAATAACTATACCCGCGCACACCAAATACACTATTTTGGATTCTCTTTTGAATTGGCTATTAAACACTTTTTAATTTCATTCATCATAAAGACAAATTATTTGTTGTGTCTACTAAACCCTAAGGGCACTTTAAAAACTACTATGTTATATAATGGTTGAAATTGAAAACGAAATCGAAAAAAAATAAAATATTATACCAGCTTGAAAATTGTAACTGATGACTTCTTCCTTAGAAGAACACCCGTCATCCAAAAGAGTTAATAATCTCTTGTTTTTTTTTTTTTTAGAAAAAAGTATAAATAAATTGATAAAGTTTTTTTTTTTGTGGTTGTTAGATTTTTATGATTTTAATAGAATTGCTGTGTAATATTATATCTACACAAATTGTAATGAAGGGTTGAAGGTTGGTTAGTAGTAAAAATCTATATTTATTGTGGGAATTCTCTAGAAAATAGTATTTTATATTAATTTAAATTGATTATTGATATTTGATCAACTGATTGATTGACTATTGATTAGGAAATTTGATTAATTTGTTTGAATATAATATTTTTCAATAATATAATATTAATAGACTGTTGATTTAAATTTAGAGACCACCTGGATTTTGAAATTATGTAGTTTGAATTTATAATTGAGTTTAACATTTAAAGTTTAGTAATATCTAAATTTTTAAATTTAAATTTATATATTAAGTATTTAGTACTCGATTAGTACTCGAACGATAACACTTTAATAGGTAATTCCCTGAGCAGAAATTTGTATGGGATGGAGGAGTCTAACATCATAAAACACTGTACTACAATCAAATAAAATAAAATATAACTTCTAAACTATTCAACATAAAACAACCAAAATGATTTTATAATTGATTAAAATTTATATCAGTATAATTGTTATTTCCCTTCGTTCCGCCAGTTCCTAGGTATTGACTTATTCGCAATAAAAAAAATGGTATGAGTTTTTTTTTAATAATTTTTCATTTTTGTCTAACTATTATTTAAATAACGTTTTTTTAGTATTATTTTTGTGAGCCATAAAGTTATGTGCTATTTCACCAAGTTTTTATTTAGACTTTTCAGTTTACTTGGTAATAATCCAGGGAATGAAAGTTTAAATTACCTCGAGTACCAAATACGTTGTATATAATATAGTATATAATAAACTTACTTTCTTGTTTAATGAAACAAATCACTGATTTTATATATTTTTATATATTTTAATAATTACAATCCGGAAATCTAGAATTATAACGTTTGCAATATAATTGCAATAAAAAAAAAATTGAGGAATACAAGAAATTTTTATATGCAATTTCCCTTCATTAAAACTTAAATTTCAAACTTATATACAAAGTTTTTTTTTATTATATGTTTAAAGTTTCATATTCATCAATAATTAGATAATTTGAAAAAAAAAAAAAATATATTTCGAATTGCACGCTACTTCAATTTAAATATTATAATAATGCCATTCATAATACTACATAAAAATATTTTCGGAACTTGCAGTGCGAAAAAATATAAGATACTATCGTACTAATAATATATTTCAGTGGTGGTGGATAAGGAAGAGCTTTTATCATATGATAAGTTTATATAAAAGACGAATGCATTACAATTGTTAAACTAATTAATTTATATTAATAGGTGCAGTTAAGTTATCATTGTAGGCTCCTGAAGTATATTATATTAGTGATCAATATTTTAAATTTTATTTTTCAATAAAAATTATATATTAACATTCAAATAATATGGAAATCCGAGTAGTTGTGAGTTAAAGTTATAGTTAATTAATTTGAAAATCAATTAACTAAAAATCCTCCATTTAAGGTTATGATGTTAATAGTAACAATTTGTATTTTTTATCTTGTACAACCTTGTTCGGGTACCGGGTGAGTTTTATCTTTTAAAAAATATTAAATAAATTGTGATTAAATTCAAAAATTGTTAAAAAAAAAAATGTTAAATATGATTATTAATAATTGTTAATTTTCAAGACATCATCATCATCATAAAAAGATAATAATTCATGTACCAGAACATAAAAAAGAACATAAACATACACACACACATACAATAAAAATAATAAAACATATTCATCATCATGCTAAACCGGTTATCATAAAGGAAGAAAAAATTGTTGAAAAACATGTACCAGTTTATATTAAGGAAGAGAAAATTGTTGAAAAAAAGGTACCAGTTTATATAAAGGAAGAAGTGGAACATGAACATCACCATTATAAACATGAACATCATCATCCAGAAATTAAGGAGGAGCATCATGAAGAAGAACATCATCATCATCCCGAACATCATGAACTTCATCATCATGAACCATAAAATTACTATATACATTGAAATGCATAAAAATGGATTTATATATTCGCTGTTTTTTTCGTAGCACTGTCTTCGACAGAGATAGCTGTTTTGCATTATCGTGGAAACAATTTACACATGCATTGCCAGAGGATAACATTTTATACAGAAATGTGAAAAAGTTGCAGTTGATTCAGCTATGTAACTGCGATTTCTGATTAGCTGAAAAGAAAACTTCAGATATATAAATCCAGCTTAATGCACTCCTTAGACTAGATAATTACAATTTTTCATTTGTTTAGGAATTTGAATTTTATTTTGTATAAATTTGAATTTGTGATGATTTTTGATATTATTAGATTATTTTTTAAATTTTGATATTTTATTTACTTTAGTGTAAAATTCATTAAAATTTATGATTTTTAGATTAAAACATAAAAAACTTTTTATAAAAAATTTAGTTATCTCAAGTAATTTAATTACAAAAGTCTATGACAAAATTGTGAACTGATATTTGAATGGCAAGAAATAATCTGAAAAGAAAGTTGCTAAATGAATACGTGCTAATTTTCTACTTAGGCCTATGAATGAATAATTAAAATAATATAAAAGAATGTGAATTAAAAAAAATTTCTCTACTTCGTAAAGAAAAGTATATTTTTGGTCTGAACCTCTGAACCATAGGTTTCTACTGAAAGGTAAACTGAAGAACTGTCAGAGAAATCAAAAATTAAAATAAAAAAATGTAAAAAAATTAGATGTTACTATGAAAAAATTCAAATCTAAATATATAAATTGCACTTTGACCACTTAGGTAGTAAGGTTGATAATAGAACTTTGCTAAATTCTTATTTAAATGATTGGTAAAATAATAAAAGCATGACAATTTTAGGTCATCGTATAATGCGCATTTCTTAATTAAATTCGGTGTATCTGTTTAGTAACCCAGTTACGGAGTTTTGATATAAAATTACAAATACTTCAACTATTAATTTTGTTTCAACCAATAATAATATTTACGGAGGATCTAACGTTAAAGAGACACTTATTCTCATTTTAGAGTTCTATATTTTAATTATTAATACTTAATATACTTGTATGTATTTAATGTGAAATTGGGCTTCAAGAAGGCAGCTGAATAATTGAAGATAATAAGATTCAACATTTAACAAACTGCTTTACAATCCACAATATTTTATACCAATTCACTATATTTAATGCTTTTTACACTGATCACCAAAATAAGTTTTCAGCACCTCAGCAGTTTCATTACTAAATTTTACTATTATTCTTTACTATTTAATCCTTTAATATGCATCGAATCAAGTTCTGGTTGACGTCCAAAAAAATGTTTGTTCATCACTGTTTTTAGTATAATTACTAAAAAACTTTTTGGAAATTTATTAATATTAAAAGGAAATCCGGCGGGTAACTTTGCAATTAAAATACAAATAATCCTTCATTAAGTGTGCCCGAAGTAGTTTCTAAGCTCTTCACGGACTTTTTCAGTTCAGAATTTACTGATAATGATGTTGTGACTGGAACATGCGAGTCAAGTCTGGTCATAATTCCAATAGATGGACATTCTAATATTTGAGTCCGTCCAATATATATTTGTAAAGTTTGCTCTTCGGAGGCTACCGTGGGTCAACACTTTCAAATTACCTCCTTATGTAGACCATCTCAAACTTATAGATTTGCAAATAGCTGCTATTATGTTGTGCACCAAGTATTTAATTGCTAGGACGCGAAATTTAACTTTAATTATAGTAAACTTAAGTTTAAACTGAACTTAAGTCTATAAGTTTTTTATGTTTTTTGTTATATTCTACATAGATATTTTTCATTATTATGTTTAGTTATGTTTTCTTATTTTTGTGTTTAAAATAAAAAATAAATATCTATATTGTATATATATATATATATATATATTCGATTTCATCAATTTCGATTTTTATAACAAACTACTATTTGGAATTAGCATGTTTTATTATTATATAGGTATATAATTATTACAGGTGACAGTCAATGAAAAAGTAGTAGCGCTCTTTTCAGAACTGCGAAGCCTAAAAGCTAGTAGTAACCTCTTCATTTGTGTTATTTTTGATGCTGGTACACTATTTCAGTTCTTCCTTGGCGAATATTTTTATTTTTATATTTTACTTATAGTTTCGGAACTACTTTAGATCTAACAATTTTACTTTTTTTTAATGGTTTGAATTAGAAGGTAAGGAAGTAGTAGGAAAGTAGTAAGGGTTATGTATGGGTAAGGAAGTAAAGTAGTAGGGGTTATGTATGGATAGTCTGTTAAATCAAATTTTAATGGTTTATTGCTATAATTTTTATATATTTTTATTTTATTTATTAATTTTATTTAACTGCTAATATTAAGCAGTTAGTGTATAATCTATTAATATCTGTTTTGTTTTCGATAATGGAATCACCAGAGGTTATTCCATTGCGGATTCTAAATTATTTAAAAGTGTAAGAAATCAAACTAAGGATAAAAAGATAATTTATTTCTTTATATATGTTTCTCTTTAACATAACATACTAAAAATATCTCTCCTTATACTTGTATTCGCTGATCCAAAGAAATAATCGGCCACGTACTCAATTCCTCATTTTTTTAGTTAACCGGAAGACTAAGCTTGTGTCTGAGAATGTTGATTTTTAGATACTCGATTAATAATTAAAAGGTATTGTAATACAGACATAGTTGTTTGTACATACTTCTAAATTTTATCATAAACCACCAGAACCAGAAATAGTATTGTCCAATAAACTTTATTTTAGTTCGGTTTGTTAAGGACTGAAGGTCTAGTTGTCATAATTAATGATAAGAAAAATATAAATTAAAAATAAATTAAAAGAAAATATTACTTCAAAATTATAATTAAATTAATTAAATATTATTTTATTATTTCTTAAACTAAATAACAACAAATATATAACTACTTCAACAATATATTATTATTTTGTCATTAAGACAATTAATTTAAAATTTCATTCTATGTTGATATCTATTATTTCTATTTGATTTAAGTTTTTTCTTTGACCATTTATTCTTTTTCATATTTCGAATTTTATCATTAAAAGTCGTCACTGTTGTAGTTGGTTGTGATATTGTCTTTAAATTCATAATACCAGGCGTGCTAAATTTGTCATAATAATTGTTTATATTATCTTGATTATATTCAGAACTATCAGGTTCTCTATTTGGTAAATTATCATCCCATTCTGTCGAGGATAACATAGTTTGTGGTTGCCAATTATTACTTTTCGTTCTTGTATTTGATAGCTGTTGTTTAGGAATCCATTTGGGATTATTATAACTGGACACAGTATAAGAATCTTGAATTTCATCGAAACCCTTAATATCTGCATGTGATTCAGATTCAACTGAATCATCATCATCTGCGAATTTATCTCCATCATACTGTTGATTATGTTTAAAAAGGAAATCTTCATTAATGTAGCTTGTCGGATAATTAGCACGTAATTTTTTATATTTTGAAAATTGGCTGATTGGTTGAGTTGCGTATTTTCCTGAATTTTGAAAATAATTACTCCAATCTGTTTCAGACAAAGCTGATGGTGGTGTTAAGAATTTTGTATTTTTCAAACTTAAAGCTGATGATGAATCTAAATTCCATCCTGAAGGAATTGAATGACCAATTGAAGGTGATGAAGTAAAATGATGATCGTTAATTGGAGAATTTAGATATGGTAAAATTGCTGCCGAATCTATATCACTGTTTAAGGTAGATGAATGTATTTTAGTGACCTTTTTCGGATGGAAATGATGTTTTGATACAGTTCGCACGTGTGTATGTTTTTGCATAATATGCGGTATATGAACTTTTATGTGAATGCTGTAAAAGAAATTATCAGAATTAGAATTTGGTAAAAAAATAGGAATACTTTTCTTTTTTTTTCTTAATGGTGCAAAACTTTCCATTTCTGTGAAACTTAATATTTTTGTTATATAATTTTTGGTGGTGAAACGTTTTATGGTTCAAACATGAAATTATTATTTTTATTGATTTATTGAAGCGTAAAATTTTAAAAACCATATAATAAAAGGAGAAAATGATCAAGAGGTTAAAGAATATTGGCGACACAAAGTAGTAATTGTAAATTTTTTTATACTGTTGTCGAAATTATGAAGTATGTATTTAAATAAAAACATGTTATTAATAGTGATATAATATTCTATAAACAAATTTGCTATTCAACAAATTCAAATGTTAATTGTAATGTAGCATTTCAACGTAACGAACTTAAATGATAATTTTTGTCACCACTTTTAATTTACAAGCCAAAATATTTTATCGACGTAGAATAACGAAAATTACGTTGGAATGTAGCATTTTGACGTAACCAACGTAATGATAATTTTTTCTCACCACTTTTGATATAATTTATCAACGCTAAAAGTTAGATTTACATTTAGAAAGTTGTGTTAAAGGTGCAGTGCGTAAAAGATATTTTTTATTCATCACGTTTCTTTCGGATTATTTTCTCTGTGGCTATACGCACGTAGTAATAACTATTGCAGAGCCAGAGTGTAGCTACAATCTTCCATATTTTATATTTTAAATTTTCATTTTAAATAATATTTTTATTATAATACTGAACCACTTCTTAAAAAAAAATTAATGTTTTTGAAATCAATCAATTTCATTTTCTTAAAAAAAAATAAACCTTAAACACTATTAAACAATGTCTTAGGGAAATATGGAAAATTGAATTCATGTTGAATTTGAGTTGGATTAGTGTTAGTGAAGAATTGTTGCAAATTATAGAATAAGAGTTCTCTTGCGTAATTATTCCTGCGTCGAAACTTATATCTTATTACACAAAGAATTTTGCTAACATATTTTAAATAAATCACTTTGAAAATTTTAACTTTGCAATTTCATTAAGTTTAACCATTGAATTATTTAATTCTATATTTATATAATGTTTTTAATTCACCATGTAATAAAACTTTTAAATCATTTTCTAATTAATTTTATCCCATTTTAAAAATTTAAAAGTAAATCTCATAAAATGTATTATAAAAACTTACTGCTCACGATCATTATCAGCCCATATATAATTTATTTGTATTAAAATAAACAATTTTATTATCCAAAAATTATTCAGAGACATGCTAATTAAAGGTTTTTTAAATAAAATAATTACGTATGTAATCACAAACTCAAAAATTATACTACACTCTAAATAAATTAATTAATTTACGTAAATTCACTATTTATTTACGCATAATTCCACAAAAAGAAAATTCTACTAAAAAAATTATATTAAAATTTGATATTAAGTTTTTGTTACAGATTATACCAAAATTAATTCTCAAAAACTTTATAATAGAATCTTTATTTATTATTTATTAATTATATAATATTAAATTCACTCATAAATTTTACTAAATAATTTGATTTATTCAATTTAAAGATCAAAAATTGAATGACATTTTATTAGTGAAAATATGCTACTTATATAGTTTCAATTCTCAGTGAGCCATTTACTATATACTATAAGTAACTAGGGTAAATAATAATATTACCAACCATGAACTTCCAATTGTTATCCATAAGGTAGAGGACAAGATAAAAATGAAATTCGAAAAATGAAATAAAAATGAAACCGATATTTTGAGAAATGCAAGCAAAAAAATAAATAAAAAATATTTAATAACAAAAAGTAAAATCTATATCAAAACTTAAAAAAATTTATGCGTTTACGCCATGTTGCACTTTTCTAATAGTTTTTCTTTTTCAATATACTTTTTTAGAAGACCATTGGTTAATCTGAAAATATATGTAGCTATAATACAATTTGTCAAGATAGAAATTTTAAGTTGAAAAAACTTAATAAAATGAAAAGTTATCTTCACAAAAAGAAAATTTAACTTATCATATTTCTTTAATAAAAATAATATGCAATTACAACATGACAGTGAAATATAAATATATATTCATCCACCCAAAGAAGGAAGTATGATTTTCATATTGTAAGTCTTATAAGATAGAAATGTGAAATGATAATTTAAAGGTTATTGTCGAAATATAAGCGTTGCTTATTAAGTTTTTTTAATTAAAATTTGAACATTATTGTAGGAAATCTTAAAACTTAATAAAAAAACATTATCAAAAGTTGTTTGTTAAAATTTTAACAATATGTACAATTATTTAAAAACTCTAGAAGGATATTTGGCGGCAAATCGTGTAAACATTAACAAGATTCTCACTAGACTTTTTTGATAACAATTTTATACCTAAAATATAAAGTTGTCACCAAATATTATATTTTATATAATTCGGAACCTTTTATAAATTGCTCAATTTTTATAAAGTTACTGACCCTAAAATTACCGAGGAGATCACGATATTCTAATTCAAATATATAGATATTTCTGCGAATTGGATGAATATGTTGGACAATTAGAAGCATTAATATTGGGATATATATATGGTTGTAGCAAGATTATATATTATATGGCATTATATCTGCGAAGATGTTAAGTCTAGAATATTTTGCTGCTAGTCTCTAGGATATTATAAACATTTCAGAATACTTCATTTAATACCAAACTACTATTGACACTAACAATTTGACAACGTAAACAACTATTGGTCTGTTGACAACTATAAAGGACGACATATACTATATAATTTTACTTTAAAAAGGATCCTCTTAATTCAAAAATAATATTACTCTCTGCAGAACTATGATCATTAATGTAAGTAAGTTTTAATTTACATTAAAACTGAAAATTGTTTGAAATACTACAATGTGATATTTGAAAGTATAGTGAAAATCATGGACAAACATTAATTTTGTACAATGTTATAAATAATAATTTTTCTTTTCTTAGTCCAAGAAACTTTGCCCAGCTAAAAAAAAAAACTTTGACCAGATTAAATGAACTTCTGGTTAAATATGAATAAATTGTTAAAATTTATGAAGGTTTTTATATAAAAAAATAAATATTTGGCAACATAAAAACTGAAAATTATTAACATTATTCGTATTTCATTATTCAAAAACGATTTTTTTATTAAGTAATACCTTTAATAAATTAAGTGGAGTTTGTTGCCCTCAGTTCTAAGATTTAATTGAAAATAAAAATTAATTTAAATTGCATGTTTATTACTCATTAAGCTACTTTATCATTATACCTCTATAATATTCACCTTAAATGGAAACAAAATGCTTTTCACATTACTAATTATTATAAAACAAAATCTTATAATTATTTTTGCATAATCATGTTTTTAATGATTACTAGCATCTTAATTTAATTTTTCAGTAAAGTAACTAAAATATTTAAATTATTTTTTTTTTAAAAAAAAAGGAAAGTTAATAATAAAAAAATAATTAAATAATATTTCAAATTGTTTTTAATTTTTATTTCATAATAAAAATAAGTCGTCAACTGACAATTAATTATGTGATCAACACACAAACATTTTTTTATTAATACATAATTTATTTTTAATAAAATTTATATTTATAACATTAAATGACAATAAATGAAGTTTAAAATGATTTAAATTTACAGACTAGGCAGGCACATTTTAGTATAACATTCAAAAAGGACACATCTCATTTTAAAAAATAAACAAACAAAAATTAAAACAAAAAATCCTTAAAATAGAAACAAATTAAAATATAAAAAAATATACAAAAACACAGTTTTACACATTAATCAACAAATAACTGAAATGCAATATTGGTAATGATGGGTAATATAATTAATTTTCTTCTGATTTTAAATTCTATAATTTGGTATCCTGGTTTTGGTATTACTCCCATCCTCCTTCATGTCCATATCCTCCACCATATCCACCACCGCCACCAAAACCACCACCACCGCTATGTCCAAAACTAATACCGCCACTGCCACCACCACCAAATCCGCTACCACCACCAAATCCACCACCGCCATGTCCACCATGTGTATATCCAAGGACTTTATATTCAACACCACCGCCGCCATGATGATGATGTTTAACAACAGTGTGTGTATGATGATGGGTTTTAATTTTTAATGGTACATGAATAATATAATGTTTATGTGATCCATGACCACCACCACCAGCACTGCATATCACGACAATTACGGTAAGGATTAATATAACTGATAGCTATAAATAAATATATTTTTTGAAAATAAAATTACAAGACATCCAAAAAAAATAATTAATCCAAACTTTTTTCATATAAATTACCAATAATTTAGACGCCATTTTTTTGTATATCTATTATCGTAAATATATCCTTAAAGATGATTTGTATGTAATCCAATAAATGAAATAAAATGTAGACCCTTTTTTATATATTAATTTGTCTGGTTGAAGGTTGAATATTATCTGACGGTCAAATTTAAAAATCTCCTTATTATATATACTTTATTACTCTTGAGTGAACACCAGATTGTAAATTCACTTTTTTTTTTGTGTAACAATTTCGTACACAAAGTGGTAACAGTGAAAATAAAATTAATTTTTTTTTTTTGATATAGTCGTGTACAATATACGAAAAATTTGATTGCATGAGTTACAACAATTTGGAGCGCATATAAAGGGGCTGGTACCTATAATGGGTTCTGTGTTACCACCACTATTTAACAGCTTCTGTTGCGCTATGTAAAAAAGTTTTTTTTAAATATTTTGTTACTTGTACATATAACTACTATCATAACAATTACTGTTATGCAGATTTTCATATATATATGACAATAATAAAAAGTGTTAAATTATTTTTTGAAATTTTATTACTTTTTTTTTCTTTTTTATTTTGTGATGATTTTCTTGGTTAGTATTGCATGTAACCAAACAAAATAATTATACCAATGTCAAAGAAATTTATTTTTTCGTTTATTATTGTTGTTCAATTTAATTTTATGATATTGATGGAGATAGTAAAAAAAAAATTGGGGAATAATTTTGTTGTTGTTGTTGTTCATATTCTAAGAAAATTTACTGAACCGTCAATGACGGAAATCTTATGTAAATAAATCCACCTTAACGTACCGCAGTGATAAATAAAAATTAAATTTGATCGCATTCTTTGTTTTTTTATTGGTGTGAAATTTATAAAAGTAATAGTACAAAATTGTTGATGGAAAAGTGCTACAAAATCTTTTAATTCAATTTATCTGTTGGATTTTATATTTTACTATATTTTTGTGCTATAATTTGTTGATTTTATTAATTTAGTGGGTAGTTTATTATTATTATATGATTTAATTGTAATTTGTTCGGAAAATGTTACCGGATAATTTAGTTTGGGCAATTTCCTATATCATTTTTGTTTTTATGTAAAGATCATTTGGATTTGTCTTAATTAAGTAAATATTTCAAGAAATTTTTTGTTGCATTTTTAAAACTTATAATAACATTGATAGTGTTGCCAAATGTTTCATACTTTTTAAACCAAGCATGATAATCAGTTGCCGAAAAAGTGCTGGAAATATATTATGCCATCAAAAACCAATGTCAAGGCCCTTTTGAGTTCTAAGCATGTTTTATTTCGGGCTAAAATAAATATGAACAATACGATTCAGTTGCTGTCACACAACTTGAACAATATACGACTCGTAATTAGAATTCTCACAGTATAGAGTTGTGTAACGTACAAAATTGAGTCTATTCTATGTGTCGAGATTGACCAACTCAGACTTTAAACATTTGCTCTCATCAAAAGTCAATTTTTGGTAGCCATACAATTACGTGGCAACGAAATGCACTGTGGGTGAATTTTCAGCCGGACAGTGGTCGCTTTTGAAAGAGTAAAAAAAAAACATTTATCTTTAACCTGACAATTTAATCACAATAATTAAAAAAGTTTCTGGATAGTAAAAGTAATTCTTTATTATTATTAAAAAAATATACCATGAATAATTCATACAATGCTGTGTCCTGGTGAAACTAAATACAGAATAAACAAAGATTCATAAGTTGGTCAGGAGAAGACCTGTAAAGATTATTCGAAACTTATATTACAAAATAAAGAATTAAAATCCATAAAAGAAAAGTTTCCTGGTAATGGAAATCCATGCGAAAAATATGAAACAGGAACCGGCAAAAGCAAAGTAGTATTTTAAGAGAGGACAATTTTGTTTGCATAGTGCAATTAAAAATTAAATTGAAGTTTTTCTAAATTATTAAAAAAAAAGAAGAACTCATTAATTACGAATTTTATATTTAGAAATATAATGAACTTAAGAATTTATTACAATTTTAAAGTTTATTAAAAAAAAAATCTACAAATATTTGTTTAAATGGTTTTATAAAGTGATTCCAAACATCATAAATTTTACAACATTTATTTCCATGAAATGACATTACTCTCGACCTTTCACTTTCATTTTACCAGTAAATTTATATTTTTATTTTCGGATGCAAGTGCTATCCATTTAACACTACTAAAAAAGTTCAAATTACTATCAATAACATTTTTCCTTTAATAATTTTTCATCTATATATTTATAGTATATAAAATATTATGTATAATGTACATTTACATATATATGTAGAAATTATTATTACAGCATAATGAAACCTTTCTTTCCTGTGCAGATTTTTGTAATCATTTCAATTAAGAAAGTTATGCGATAAAATTGATTTTTAATTTGCAGGGTGCAGAAATAAAGTAGTGCAGGTGCCGTAATCATCATCATATAACACTCTGCATTTTATAAAATTTTTATATGTGAAATTCTTAGTTGATGATGAAAGTAAAAATTAAAATAAAGCTCAGTTTCAGTTTGAATTTGGATTTAATGTTAATTATAAAGATTTGGTAAGATATTTTACTTTCATATATTAAATAATAATATAATTATTTTTTATAAGCGTAATAAATTTTAAATATACATTTATTTTTGTAACCAAGTTAGTAATAGCTGAACCATCTAAGTTTGTGATCGACAAAATTTATAGTCGAAGTTCTCATCAATTTTTATTAGTTCCAATCAATTTTTTTTTTTGATAATCAATTTTTTATTTACCTTTTCGAGGAACGGAGATTCAATAATCCTAGTTCATATTTTTGCTGTAATTTATCTAAAAAATGGCAGATATAATTTTTTTGTAATTTATTTAAAAAATAGCGGATAGAATATTTTATATATTATGTAATAACCGACACACAGCCAATCATTAATTAAATCAAGTTTCTAACTTTATTGTGAATAATTTTGTGGGCAGTAATAAAAACCATCAGAACAGGTGAAGTAATGATATAAAATGTTGCATCAATCCATGAGATAGATTTCAAGCCGGGAAATTAACGTTCATCTAAGTGGCAATAAATTAGGATAAGAATAAGTAATAAAAAAGTTATTGTATTTTGAATTTAAGGCAAGAGAGTAATAATACTGATTGCGGCAATTTATCGACGACAAATGTCTCACTATAAAAAACCTGCTAAACGATAATGAAACTTATGAATAATTATGCTAAATCTTATTTTCAATAGCAATATGCTATTAAATTTCCCATTTCGGCTATTGTAGTGATGGTATTGGTATGAAAATTCAAATTATACCAAGACTGATGATAATTGACAAGAAAAAAAAACATTATCTTTCCAACTTAATTTGAAAATTAAATTGATTAAATTTTGATTAAAATTGCTAACTTTAATTTTAATGAATACAATTTTTGGCAATAATCTCATTTTAAAATCAATCGAACCAGTTTAAAAAAAGTGGTTTAATTTTCTTTTTAATGGTTTTCTTTCTTTCCAAAAAATCCGATCTCCTACCAATTTAATAAACGAAAGTAAAAATTTTAATTTGTAGTTTAGTTATTTCAGTTTTTTTTTTTGGTATACATGGTAATATTTTAAAAATTCGACTGAAAAATCGAAAGTAATTTGATTGAAATTCTTGGTTTGGTAAATTTGTTTTTTTCTTGTTAAACAATGTATTGTTATGTAACGAATTTCATTGACTGGAAATTAAATTTACGTATTTTTATTATTCTGGTGACAAATTTCACTTTTCTTATTCGCGAACAGTTTTCATACTAATTTTCCACTTTATTGATTTTGCGTATTACACTAATTATATATTTACTTTATTTTATATTTATAATAATTCTATATAAATTTGACCACAAAATATAAAATAAAAACACAATTTATTCGTGATCATAAAAACATAATTTCAATATCAAATATTGTAATATATTTTTGGGTTTCTTATAATAAATAAATTTTGTGACATCTTTGGGTGTAGTTTTTTGCGATAACATTTCAGTAATTTTTTATTATTTTGATATTTGTTCTTTATTCGTTTAAATCAAAAAACACAAAAACTTCATGTTTTATTATAGAAAAATATTATTTCTTTGGTTATATAATTAAATATAATAGACTCACGAAATGACAAATAAGGACAAGCGTAGACAACCAGAAAATAGACATACATTAATAGTTTTATTGTTACTTAATAATAAAAATATAAATTGTATATAGATTCACTTTGTATATGATCGCAAGCATATGATCGCAAAACCATTTTATCGTAAGTTAAGTACCAGCTATTCTTTTAATTCTACATAGGCGATAAACTGCTTATAATGGCAATAAATCAATTAATTGGTTCGAATGCAGTAACTGCTTAGATCGCATGATCAATTCGTTGCAGAAGAATTTCTTTCTTTATACTATTTTGTAAAAGACTGTAATAAATCGTAAAGCAGTTTATCCAAATAAACGTTGCTTATAAATAATTTTGTTGTTCAGGTTTGTAATTATATAGTCCTATATACTGATAGGACGGAACCTTTTTCTTTTGAGATTATGGATAAGCATCCTATCGTCCTCGATGATTAAACCTTCTTGCGTAAAGCTATAATATGTAGTATAAACTAATTCTTATGACGTATTAGTGATGATAAAATGGTTTTGTGATAAAATGGTTTCCGATAATATGCTACTAATTAAAATAGTCAGTACCCATATTCGCTTGCAGTATTATTTGGTTGCCGATGTATAGCAACTATAAATATAGAGTTTTTTGCTTATGCTTACTAGGATATTATAATTATTTATGTTGACAATATTAATTATAAATTATTACTAAAAATGTGTCATTATAACAATACTGTAATTTATAGTTTGTTAAGTTAAGAGTTTTTTTTTAGTTTGTCTTTTTTTAAATCTCTGGGTAGCATAATGAAATTTAAAAAGTTAATACATTATAATAAGCTACTTCAGGTAAATTGAATTTATTTAAGCTGTGAAATATAATTGTACTTAATGGTAAAGATTATTGTAGGGGTCCTGAATAAATTTATGATGAGTTAGTATATGGAGAAAAAAACGTATTACTGGCTGAATTTTTTCATATCAAATTTAACAATACCTTAATTCAAAATATATATTATATTGTCAGGGAAAATACAATAATTGCTTTAGAGAAAATGTATTATACTTTGTATACAACAATTTATATTTTGCATAATGGTTATTTAAAATGAATTACTAATTCATTTATCTCATACCTTGTCACATAAATTATACATAAAATCAATTTTTAAACCACTCTATCTATCAATACATCATCAAATAATTCTGAGAATGATTCAATATATTATTGCAATTTAGAAAACAGATTTTGTTAGTATCGTAGAGAATACAATGAGTTAAAGGCTTATAGATAAAATTGAACATCCGTGTAAATAATGCACAACCTCAATAGAGAGATAGTACCAAAAATCTATTTTCTTTTTGTTTAACTGTTTCTATTTTACTTTTACAATTTCTTTTAAATATGATGGATTTTTTCGAATAACCTTTTCTAGATGTAATAATACAGTGGTAAGTGGTACGATGATACTGTTTCAATTAGTCTGCCCTCTTAAGGAACTACCACCGTAAAAGTTAAAAACAAATAAATGCGTAAAATAAAATATTTCAATTTTCTTATGCTAATTTCCAATTAAATAAAATAAGTGTAAAAATTTGCAAAATTATGAAGAATTACGCAAATTTTTATGTTTTCCTTGAGTGTTTTTGAAGATAAGATTATTTTTAGCCAGAAAACTATCAAAATGTTGAAAATTTTGTTTAAACTATTCTAATTACATAATAATAAATATCTGCGTTACTAAAACTTCAGGTACTCAACAGAAACTTATTAAATACATAATAAGATAAAATATTTTGTGGTTAGATTTTTTTAAGATTGTTTTTAATATATAAAATTATGTATAAGGTTTGTAAAAATATTGGGAAAACTGGAACAAATCTTGAGATATTGAACTTGTACATAATTTTATCTTGGTGTCGTTAACAAGTCAGTGGACGCACTCGATCCTCTTATACAAAATCTATGAAAATAGATTTATATATCCTTGGCTAAAATTCGTTTCAGAACTGAATCTTACGGAACAAAAGTAGTAAAGTATGCGTTAATCGATGTAGTTCAATCGATATTTTATTAATATTTGTAATTGTATATTTTGTTCATTTTAAAAATGTGTAATGTGTAAAATTATATTGTATAATCTCTTGTGGATTTTCATAACAAAGAAATCATATTTTTTTCAATAATAATTTTAATGTTTACTTTGCTACTCCTTTCTTTTGACTTATGTTCATAAATATTAATGAAAATTATTACGAATTTGGTATAAAATTGTTATTATTTTAATATTTATATCTAAGTGTTTTGCCCCAATTTTTTTTTAACCAAAATAAACGATAATCAACATTTTATTTTATGTAATTTATTTAAAAAAAACTTTTATTTTAGGTTTAATTAGACAAATTAGCGGAATTGAATGAGCTAATAATTATTTGTTTTACAATTTTGTTTATTTTATGTTTATAACATAAAAATGTTAGTTGAAGTAATAAAAGAAATTTATTAAAAATGATTTTACTTCAACTTCAATATTTTTTTCAAGTAATGAACTTGAATATTTTATGTAAAATTAATTTTATAGAATCCATGTTATTATATAGCATTATTTTTGTTGAAAAGGTGTATGTCTTGTATGAAGAAATGCAGTGCTAATCACTTTCTAATTTTGTAAATTAACTAATGAATTCAATCAAAATTAACCGTAATCAGGAAAAATGGCTTGATAATGTAATTTATGAACGTCTTATGAATAACTTTAATAGCTAGTTTTCAAATTAAGATATCTGAGGAAGCTAAATTAACCTATCATTACTTAACTCACCTATCAGAGTTAAAAATTTGTGTTAATAATTTTGTTAAGTTTAATTGGTTTTGTAAATTTTATTTTCGAAGACTGTTAAGAAGTATGCTGTCACTACGAATATTTCCGACAAGATAGCATTTAAAATTTTATAAAATTTTACGTTTTAATCCGTGCAATAAACTCAGTAATAAGATGCTATAATGTAAGTATATGTATTGTACCCTAACACATTAGTTACCTTTAATACAACTCATAATATTGTTAGCCTTAAAAATATAATAATATGTATAATTAAACTTTATATTATATTATTAAATATAATCAATTAATTAAAAACTATTAATAATTTATTTAATTATTCAAATGTTTGAGGTGAATTCCACTATTTTTTAATATGATTTTAATTACTAAATATGATTTTAATTATTTTTTAATATGATTTTTAATTACGAAGTACTGATGAATGATGATAGGTTAATATTTTCCATTTTTCTATTTATTTCAATGTAGTTTTCTGTTTTATTATATAAAACTGTACAGTTTATTAAACTATATGGTATTCCGTACAACATAGAATTAAAGTTAATAGTATTTGTAAGAAATCAAGGTTTGTGAAACCTAGTCTTATTTTTTCCTAAATTAAAAGAAATTGTGTAAATATTTTTTACACTTAATTATCCTTGTAATTTGATACTATTTGAATCTTTAATAATTATTATATGGTTTTTACTTAATATTCAAAAAGGAAATTTCCATGTATTGCGCCAATATGTTGTTATCACGATGCTCGCACTACTAATAATAATTTTTCATTTATTTGATGTTTTTATTATCTACTGTCGAATAAAATTTAGTTTTATACATATTGATCTTTTGCTATTAAGAAAAACAATTCTAATTATTCTGACATGAACAATTTCCATAAAATATTTTTCTGTAAATTTAGAATAAACAATTCAACTGTTATTGCTACACACCTTTTGCTTTTAGCTTAAATTCTGTTTAAATTAAATTTCCGTAAACAATATTATAATAATTATAATTAATTTTAATCACTTATTGTAAATCACCAAATTTACAATAATTACTTTCATTTAATATATTTTAATAAACTCCTAAGTAAAAAAATGCCTAGTTAAAAAAATCATTGATTTGGAACAATAACCTTAACATTGGAAATTTTCTTTACTTACATATGAATTACTTAAATTCATTAAATTATCTTTTATGAATTTTTCAAGGTAAATTAATTAAATTGACGATTTTCATTTTTTTTTATAATACCAACTTGCAAAATATATTCGCGTGAGAGAACAATATTGCATTTTTAGTACAAGTCTGCACCACTATAAAAATTAGATGTTTATGTTATTTTAAAAGTATTAATTATTTAGAAATTTTCTTTTAATTTCTTTAAACATAATAATATATAAGATTTTAGAAAAGCATTTGAATTTGTTATAAATAGCACACAATTAAAAATTACAACCATAACGTGAAGAATACTCAAATTAAAAACATTTAATAATTAAATTAGTGCTATCTTAAGATTATTAGTCTATATCAAAAAAATGGGATCCTTTAATCAAGTGAGAATTGTTTATATATAATAAAATAAATAATAAAAAGAAAAATTGAAGAAAAATATAAATTTATTGATTTTCACAGAAAATCTGGTTATTATCTTTGCCTACAATTCAATTGACAGTATTTTTAAGTGTAATTTGTTTTAATTTAAGCCCAATCAGTGCTCAATTTGTGTAAGTTTATTTAATATTTATGAATTCTAAAAAACATTAGGAATTGGAATGAAATAATAGCTAAAACATGAAAAGGAATAATTTCAAGTATAAATTTATTTATTAATTTCCAGAAAAAAACCAGAACTTCTATTACAAAAATTTCAATTCCTCCTTAAAAAAAAAAATTAAATAAAAAAATAAAGTAATTTATTATTTTTTTTCTCATTGAAAATAGTTATTCACAACCACTACTACCTAATACAAGATATTCACCACACTTACCACACAATTCTTATAATTTATTATCACCCATGCCTAAAAATATGCAATTACGTCGTTTTATGTGGTCGAACAATGATTTTTATAAAGATATTACCAATGGTGCAAATGCTATGAGACAAATGGTAATGGGTTCATTTATTAAACCACAAATAATGAAATTTAATAATTTCCAACATGCTGCACCATCAAATCATATTCAATATATAGTTCGTAAACCAAAAAAAATATTACATATTAAAAAAGTTATACCAAAAAAAATTATTAAAATTGTAACAATACCAACATCACAACCACCATTAATACAACCACAACTACCACCACAACCAACAAAACCATATCCAACAAAACCATCTGAATATAAATTTCACCCATCTGATAATGATAAATATATAAATCCAGAACATGATCATATATCAATGACAACATCAAAAGATAAATTAAGAATGATTGAAGAGGAAGAAGAAAGACGTGTTGAAGCTACAATTAGTGCATTATTTCCAATTAATAATCATGATGAAAATAATGGAAATGGTGATTATAATATTGTGACTGGTAAAATTGAAGAATTTGATGATAGTTGGAAACCAATTAGTATGGATAATAGGGAAAATATTGAACAACCAAAAAGATCTCATCCAATTAGTTCACTACATATTAATATTGATGATTATGTTCATTTAAAAAATAAAAAAAAAATTGAATCGCATGAAAATGATTATAGTAGTATAGTATTAGAAAATGATAAAAGATCCGAAGAAAAATTAAATTACGATCAGCAACATAAGACAAATGAAAACAAATATAAAAAATTTACTGAACTGGCTGAGGTAGCAGCAGAAGAGTCAGTACAGTTACCACATGCTTTTAGACCAAAAAAATACAATACAAATCGATTTACTAAAGACAATGTTATGATTAGTGGTCGTAGTAGCAATAGTGATATCATTAACACTAGCAGTGCTAGCAGTAGGATTCAAAATACTAATATTATTACAAGTACTAGTAGTCCAATTATAACAACTACTGAGAAACCAAATTATCCAGATTATTATTTAGAAACATTCCCAAAAGATTATCAAATTGATTGTGCTACAAAAACTCCATTAGTATGGAAAAGTACAATTAAAAAAAAAGATACAAGTTCTACGAAAATAAACAAAACAAAAGAAGCAAAGAATAATCCAAATGGTAGTAATATTAGTAGTAGTACAAGTGCAAAACATAAAAAAGTACGTAGTAAAAATAATATAAAAAATGTTACAACAACAACAACTACAGAAAAATCAGTAAAAATAAAACCAATGCGTAAATATTCTAGTAAAGTTAAAAAATTTCGTTCTACTGTAAAACCACCAATAATTAAAACTGATGATTCTATTATTGAATATGAACATGATGATGAAAACCATCAGAAACATGTTACATTAAAATATGATGATATACAAGCAATCCCAACGGCATTTACTACAAGAATACCATTTAACACAAGAATACCATTTACAACAAGAACTCCAGTAGAAGATGATTATGCTAAATATGTAACAACAACAACGACCACAACACAATCACCACCAACAACAATTTCTTCTATAAAATCAAAATTTAATAATTTTGATAAAGAACGAATAAAAAAATTAAGAGGTGCGAAAAAATATCATTATAAAGAATGATTCTAAAATGAAAACATAAATTCACGAATTTTAAAAGTATTTTAATATAAATTTTAATACAAATTTTAATATTGATGTTTTATAATATTTTTTATTATATTTTATGCAGTTTTACTGTAAATATTTATTTTAAGGATATAAAAAACTTTATTTTATTTATTTTTATATAAGAAAAATATAAGTGACAATTTTTATCATTTCGATATAGGTAGTACAATTGGTATTTATAGGATACCCAGTTAATATAAAATGGTAAGTAATATTTTGTTAATTGAAATCCTTAGATTATCAATGATGATAATTAAAATATTTCCAAAATTTATGAAAACTTAAAAATAAAAAATGGGAAAAAGAAAGTTTTCAACTTGATTTGAAAATTTTATTATTTCCTAGGTTTAATATAATATATAGAGTACGACAAAAGTCCATTTACGAATTAAATTTGATATAGTAACTACGAAATGTAATAAATAAAAAAAAATTGGTATTACTTAGCTTAGTTGCCAAAAATTATAACAATTGCAAGATTTTGAATAATCTATTGACACCGTTTAGACTTTTTTTTGAGTGTTTGAGTGTCAGAAATTTTACTCTTCATTCATTTACTTACACTTTTAAATGAATTTGGCAGGTTTTTCGAAATCCATAATTTTGATATTTAGCCACTGGTAAAAATATTAGTCATTATGTTGTTTACATAGCTAGTTTTTATATCAAAATCTATATAGTAGGTATTACCTCCAAAATTAACATGTTTCTGTAGGTCTATGAACTGATATGTGCCGCTCTGTAGGGACCACATATAGTTGGCGCCTTTGTCCTATAAATTTGACCTACATTGTCTAGCACAGAAAACGCTGAATATGTAATAGAAAAACTTTAAGGAAAGTGCCTTAATTAAAAATACCAAATGATGTTTTAATTTTTTTATACATTACATTTATTTAATACGTTTCAAAATTAATCATGAACGTACTTTTGCTGGCCTTCTATATTTCGGAAATATATATACATATAATTTACATTAAATAATTGGAAATTTTTCGTTACATTATTATAGCTATAATTTCTAATATTGTATAATTTTAAATATTTAAATTTTCAGCAACAAAATTTAGATCTACCAAAACATTGGCTCTCATCAAATAACTAATTTGTAATTGATCAAGACTTATAAATCCATCTAACAGTTTTAATCGATAACATTAATAAATATTAAATTATTAACATAAAAAAAATCAAAAACAAATATCAAAAAACTTGTTATTTTATTCATTCATATTAATATTATATAATTTTAATTAATTTAATTAATTTACTTAACAAAATAGTATTAACAAAAAAAGATTTAAAAATAAAATTATATTTATTAAAAAAAATGTATATGACGATTTATTGGCGCGAAAGTTCATTAGCATCAACATCATAAATTTAGAAAATATTATAAATATGCTTTTAATGTACCATTATTATCATAGTGCTACCATTATAATATTTATACTAATGAATATGAAATATAACTTAGTCTTTTATATATAGAGTGGAAAATTATATGTAATTAAATCTTTGTACATAATATTATGTGTTATTTCCTAAAATTTTCAAAATAAATGAAAGACATTTGTGAACGTTTTTTTTAAGTTTTTTCATTATCTTTTATTAGATCATTTTTAAAATATTTTTAAACTTATTTTAGTTATTAATTTGAATTGTGTATTTTATATTTTGCCA
Organism: Rhamphomyia laevipes; assembly: GCA_963920725.1. Lineage (NCBI taxonomy): Eukaryota > Metazoa > Arthropoda > Insecta > Diptera > Empididae > Rhamphomyia > Rhamphomyia laevipes. The sequence goes on from OY987259.1 coordinate 54,103,574, forward strand.
ATTAGATAATGATATTTTTATCGGCACTTGACATTAGTGTCAGTTTGGCATGAGATAATATACTTGCTTTAAATTATTGCAGATTGGAAATCTAATAAGTCTATAAAACCTTAATTATTCCGTGCCTCTTTTGTATACATGTACTACTACTACCTGCCATATCCGCATCAATCCTCCTCTTCGTAATATGCTGCTGTTTTCCGTTTTTTTTACAAAAGTTAACGCGATCCATTATCAATATAACATAAATTTATACTTTCAGTGCCGTTCCTAGATTTTTGGCCGCTCAGGTACAAAAACAATATCGCTGCTCGTTTGTACAAAAATTGTTTAATATAGCATTAGTTGGCATTATAACAAGTAATTAACAGTACCTTTGTAGCACATAATGTTTTGTTAAAAACAATGCCTTGTTAAAAATTTCACAGCTTTTCAACCGACTGAAATTACCAAATTTCAGGAGAAATAACTACATTAGCTACGTCACAAAAACAAACTGTGTGTGAAATGTCATACAACAATTAGGTAACAATTACTGTATGACATAGGTATAGAATTAAACTTATGAAATAGTAATCGAAATTTCAGCATAGACCCACTAAAGATACTGAATTTTATATATATATTATACCATTTTTTATATTTATTAATATAAGTCAGCGGCCGCCACTCAGCTAGGCCACTCATGTGCAGGAGCACATTTAACACCCAGTCAGATACGCACCTGAACGCTAAATTTTCCGTATTTGAATCTTTAAATTTTGGAAGGTTTTTCAACAATTATCAGTGATTGTGTTTTGGTTCATATAATTGTTAACTTACATAATTTCCTGTATAAGTTAAAAAAAAAACCATTTCATTTTTATGCGAAATTTTCGTATATTCATATTTAATTATCTATAATTATAATTACATTATTATAAATGACAAATTCCAACGAAATTGTTTAATAATCAAAATTTTCTTTTAAAGTAAAAGTAAAAGTAAATAAATTATATTAACATACCCAATTAAACAAACCCTTATTTTAATTATTATTTTTATTATGAATGATATTGAAATTTGAAAGTGTTATAATCTGTGAAATTATATTTTAAGAATAATTATTTTGAAAATGAAATAATAAATACGTTTTTTATATAAGTATATGAATTTAAATTATTAAAGATATAATTTATGATATTGCTACGAAATCTCATAAAACATAAAACCTAATCTCGTAGGTACGAAATTTAGTCCATTTTTTTATTTTTTATTACATACAATCTCGTCATATTAATTCTGGTATACTTGATTAAGAAATTACATATCTTTCCATGCAATTTAACTTAAATAGTTTCCAATACAAACTAAGTAATAAATTCACGTAAGTAAATTCGTACTAAAAATTATTTGTATTTTTTTTCCGGTATGATCAGAATTTAATTATATATGAATTGATTCGTACAGACTACGAATATTTTAAATTATTTCATAAATTTACATTTTATTATAAGACAGAAGCGGACAAGTTTGTGAAATAATTCAGAAATATAGAATTCGGTGCAACTATTGCAACATTTAATTTCGTATATTTGTTAAATTTTATGGAATAGACTGGCATGCAGATGATTACGTGATTTTTATTTCGAGATTTTGAAGTATGAGATTAAATACTTAACCCATAATATATATTTTATTAATGGATGGCAAAGAGGACAATCAATTGATTTGAAATGACACTTAATTTTATATTATATTTTTTTCTATTATCGAAATAAAATAATTGCATATTTTTTATAATAATATTATTCTATAATAATTTTTTTTGCATAATTACGAAAATTTATTGTTGGCTAATTTGTTTGAAATTGATGCAATGTATTTTAATGCAAAATAGAATTTCTAAAATTTAAAAGTTTAAAAATTATAAAATTTGGATTGTACACTTTTAATGGTCATACAACTTTCATTTCCAATCAAAATTTATAAAATATGGAGTGTTATACAAGAATTTCACTCTCGACTCATTAATAATTTACTTTCGATTTTATTAAAGGGCTTAAACTTTTCAGTCATTTTAGTGTTCAAATAATTATTTCTTTCATATATTAGTAACTTTTCTTTAGATGATTACAGATATTGGACTAACTTTTACTTAAAATTAATAATAGAATTAAAAGAAAACCTCATTTACAAATACAAATTAAAAAAAGGTGAGATTTGATTGAAAAAACTAATTTAAGTATAAAAGTGCTTAGCTTATAAATTATCAAACATTCGGGGATCAATATCATATAAGATTAACTTTTAGGTTTCAAATGTCATTGGTTTCTTGCTCTTAGATATTTATTTAGTTCTTTATTTATTCTCTTCTTAGCTCAAGCGTTTTACAAACATGGATAATATGGTATAACAGATCGACAGACAGACAGTGCATGGCAAAAACCTAAAGACATTTGGTACTATAATTCAAAAATGCTTAATTATGAATAATTTAGTTAAAAAAAATTCTATGCTAAAAAATAGTTTTTTTTTATTGTCACATTAAAACTTTCATATTTCAACAAAATATAACGCTATCACAAGGTCAATGTTAGATTAAATATCTAAATATATAAATAAAATTAATAACATATAAAATAGCTATAATTATAAATAAAAAATTGTTTGATGAAAAACATTTCAAATATAGTAAATATAAAATGATTGATTAAGATGAAGATGACTTGTTAAATTAGTGTGTAATAATTATGAATGAAAAAAATTATAAAAATGTATTAAATAAAAATAAATACTAAATGAAGAAAACTTTATTTAATTGAATAGAGAAATATGAAAATATGAAATTATCCGTTGTTCAATTAAAATTTATGAATATCATGCAAAAGAAAATTAAAGAAAATTGAAATAATAGTCATAGTCATTTAACCCAATTTTTTACTTAAACATTCAGTTTTGTATTACGAAATTAAGAGAAATGTTTTACTATATTTCCAAAATATATTTCAATGAATTAATTTAATTTAACAAAAAATTTTTTTTTTTTGTTACAATGCTGCGAAGAGGATGAATCGGCTGAGCACTCGAACACTAGGAGCATAATACTTAGCATCACTATGAGCATAATACAATCCTTTCGAACTACCGAGTCTGGAACTAGCCAAGGTGATGAACTTTATTATAAGAACTAACCGGCTTGGGAAAGTGCATCTGAAGTTTAGTAGATCTAAGAAGACTGAAGACTCAGTGTTGGTGAACAAATCGGAGGCACCACCTACTGAATCAGGAACCAACTTAGCAAAATAAAGAGATGAAATTTCGTTGTTGCACTGGTCTGTCGAAATACCAAACCATTTCAACTAACTTTGTCTAAATACTACGTGAGGTGGTACAATGGGCCGATAGAGTCTAAGTGCATATAACTCTGTTGCGCGGGTACGCATAGATTTGTATCATTCAAGAATTCGCTGAAACGAAACACATTAATTATCATAAACATTTATTCCAAAACAATAAACTGCAATTATATAAACCTTATCAATGGTAAATAGTAACACAATTCCCGCTCGACTTTATGCATGTGGTGAATTGGGGATTAGGTTGTAAGTAAAAAAATGTTAATCCAAATTATTTAATTTTAATAATTCAGTCAAATTAAATTCAACTGCCAAAACGTAATTTTCAAGAAAACGGAAAGTATTAGAAAATAAGTTAACCTAACAATTTTAATTACTCTTATCATGCATATGATTATTGGCAAAAAATAAGTGATTTGTGTAAATAAATATGCAGTGGACATTTAGTTATATTAATTTTTAAGTTTTGTTTTCTGATCGAGTGATATTTAATTTACACACTTGGTAAACTGGATTAAGGCTTAGCAATACCTGCTATGGCACATGAACAGCTGAATAAAGGTTAAGCAAAACCTAATTGCTTCAACTGAAAATTTCTGATTACAACGCAGAAGGAAGCCATGTATAAACTTGCGTGTAACGAATTAATTTTTCTCACCTTTATTAATTAAGATATACTTAATTTTTCGACATAACTGAAAACAACTTCCAAATTAATTTTCTAAATATTTATAATATTTCAATAAATGATTTTGCAGTGGACCAACTGTCACCCTATTATGGGGTATACAATAAATTATATTAATAAATTAGTTATTAATTTATAAAGTTTCAATGAAATTAGTTAGCAATTTATCTTACAGTTGTTGTAAAAAAAAAAAAACTTAAAGATATGTACATAAATAACTGAACTTAAAAAATAATTATTTAATTCAACTAACTTGTATTAAAAAAAATACTTTCCTGTCTATATATACACAAAATATATCTTTATATGGTGAAAAAGAGGATGATTAAACAACAATCCAGAAATAGATAAAGATGCATCTTAACAAGTTTACATTTTTAAAACTAATTTCCTTGTTGGTTCATAATTTTTCTATGCAATTTAATTTTTTTTATTTGATTTGCTAGTCTCTTCTAGACTACTAGAGACTCTTTGGCTGATATTATCACTGTGAAAATCCAACTTATGTGGAATCGCACAAATAATGTGCAAAATATTTAAAACCTGTTTTGACGGACAATTACAATAACAACAATGTTTAATTTTTAATAGTTGGCCATAACATTCACTTTCATTGCACGTTGATCATGATTATATATATGAAAAAAAGTTGGTTTGAGGTCTTATATCTTATTTTCATTACTTTGGTAAACGTTATTTTTGTATACATAACAAGTATCAAAAAATGGATGTTATTATCTCATTGCTATGCATTTCTGTATGTACTGGACTTTAATTAAACTGGTTATTTACAATTTTTATTGAGGAATATTTATTAAAAATTATTTTTTTTACGTAATTTATTTCAAAATCATTTCAATTTAAGAGTTAATAAAATATTTTATTATTTAAATTTCATAAATTTTGGGAAGAAAGTTTAAATATTACATTAATGTGGAGGTGTTAATAAAATTAGTAAAATACGCACTAAGAATAATAGGAAAATCCGCGAATTCTTCATTTAGCTAATGAAAAAAAACTCCAAATTCAAAATTATATAATTATTTGTAGTTGACACTTGATACTTGTGTTTTCAGATAAATAAAAACTATCAATAAAGTTATAAGAATATTATTAAAGGGACTGCACTTATCGGTCTTAAATTTTACGCTCATAGCATCAAGGTTTGTTGTAATGAAAATGAAATAACAATTAATATATACAAATGTGTTCAAGATCTAGAATTGAAAACATTGAAAACTTATAATTGAAAACTTTAACATTAACCGGATAACGAATACGTACCATAATTTTAGCATTTTTGACATTATTTCTGCCATATTTATATTGTTTCAATATAAACGATTCATAGTTATTGCCTAATTCGGCGGAATAATGTACGGATTACCATATTTTTTTTTGTGCCATTTACGAGATCAAGACATAATGTTTCAACTTTTGTAATTAAATTATGTAGAGGTGTTTACGTAGAGCCGTTATGTGAGCCACAGCTTCACATATATCCAAAATCAAAATAATTATTAATACAAATTTATTTTTGCCATGGCGGTCTGAGCATTAAATTATTCATTTCTTTTCATTAGAAGTGACTGCAAGTTAAAAACAAATCTCAATGAAAATTGCACGATTTTATTAAATTACTTGATTTTACAGGTATAACAGATATATAACTCATATTTATTGTTTTATTAGGCATTCATAAAATTTCTTATCTATTAAATAAGTTTGCTATCTGAACCCGGCTCCCTGCAATAGTCTATTATGGAAAGTATATGCACTATTCCATATAAAACTAAATTATACATTAAAATATTGAATTTAATTAATTACAATTATAAATTATTACATATTGTGAAATATTTCTTTAAAAACACCCACAATAGCTACACATATTTTAGTTTCGTTCAAAAATTTGACGTTTTCGATTAATAAAAGTAGTCGAAACCGCTTTTGATGTAATTAACTGCCAAGAAACGTAATAAATTTATAATTTAAAACAATAATTAAATTCAATATAAAAAGAATTTTTCCATACGACAACAAATATAAATAATTTTTAGATTTTTTTTTTATAATTGCGTATTTTAAAGTTAGTTTTGTCGAAATTGTTAATTTTATTATTTTATAGCTAAAATATTTTTAAAAAATATAAGAATAATGTGTTAAAAACGTGAAATTCATAAATTGTATAACGCTTCATGAATTATTTCTCTTTGGCAATATTAATAAAAGTCATCTCGTTTTTAAGAGTACCCTTGCTATTATTTATAATAATAATAACATTATAAATATTTTTTTATTTAAGTCAAATATATTTATAATCTCATAGCATAATATCATATTGTATAAGTAAGCAAGCATAGATTATTGGACACACTTCCAAATTTTATGTGATATATAGCACAATGAACACAATAAGCAATATTAAAAAAGAGGTTATGACCATTACATACATCAATTTCTGCGAATCGCACTGAAAATAGTTGTGTTAAAATTAAATTAATATACGAAAAATGAAAAAAATAAATAAATTATATTTATATATATACCATTTTAAAGTGTCACCCTTTATCTACTTTAATCTACTTAGACACAAATAAGTAATGCCAATAGTCAATAGAATCACTAGCTAAAAGTTCCCAAGTTGAATACAAAACTTTATTACAAAATAAATAAATGATAATTGAACGGTAATTGAACTTAAACAAATTTTAAGTAAAAAGGTTATCAGTAAATTCATCAGGTTATCTATATGCTTTTTTATGAGTTAATTTGATTAACTATGAGGACTTGGTCGCTTAAAAATAACGATTTCACTCAAATGTGTTTTTCTTCACGTTTTCTAGTTCAGAAATTCTGAATGTGTAAAAAAATATCTGCGTACAACTGTGCGCACTAATATTTCCGAAAGCGGCTTATACGATTTTAATAAAATTTGGCTTACATGTCCTCTTAGGATTTTATTTTAATCGGTAGTTTCAATGGGTTCAAAGTGAAATTTCTAAATTATATATTTCATATGTTTAATATTCTAAAATCAAACAGTAATTATTACTTTTACTTAATTGAAATGACATATTTAACACACATCATCATTCAATTTGGCGCTTTTGAAATTTAAAGTTGCCATAGGTTCGTGACGAAATAACCTATGTGCAGTTTAGTTTCCATGCTATATTTGATTATGTTCTAGAACTAGAACATTTAGTTATTTTATTATTCTGAAATTTCAATAAAAATTTGGTACACTATTCCAGTTCTTGCCTATAAAATTGCTGGTTAATAGCTTTAGTGAATTTCTATCAAAATTCTGAATTATATAAAATAAATTTTAACAAAGAATTAGTACTTGTTAATACTATGTTAATTACATATCACTGCTGGACATAACATCATGTTATCTATCTACTGCCCCTAGGTTTAATAATACTAAATAAGTGAATGACTTAATATTGATAATTAAAAATTAAATAATTTGCAAATTTTTAATAATAAGTACATACACATTTAGTAATTCGACAGCGAATCATTCGAAATACTATATAAATAATTTATTATATGACCATAAAGCTTGTTTAACATTTCATTCGATTGCGATAGGCAAAATTTGTCTGTTGGTCGTACCGAAAAAATGTAAGTTTATTTATCATTTTGGTTGTTTCGATTGGTTATATTTCATTATGTTTAATATTCTTGACGCAGACAAAAAACAGCGATAAACAACCTTTAATTATAATTTTATCGCAAATAAAAAATTAAAAAACACAAGTGATTAGTCGAATTATTTTCTATTCAATTTATTTGCATTTTCCTAATGTCACTGTTTTCTAGAAATAGTGACATATAACTTGATAATTTAGCAAAGTTAAACTTTATTTGAATTTGATATTATTATTTTAACTTAATTCTCACTCAATTATATTTAATTTACAGAGGTATACACTTCGAATAAATTTGTAGTAAAATTTGAATAAAATTAAACTAATTATATTACTAAATAATTCTTTTCAAAAAATAATTTTTTTTACACGCTGTCTTGCACACCATTTAATACTGAAAATGATCGATTATTACCAGATTTCAATTATTTTCGTTACTAAACTAAAAAAAATTATTTATAGATATAATAAAAATATTTAATATTTTTACATAATAAATTAATATCCTTCCGGTTTTAATACCGTAAATAGAGAAAAAAAATCATAAAACAAAATTTATTTATTTTTATTGATTTGTCTTGTACTTATTTTTATATATAAAATTTCGCCTTGAGCCTTCAACTTGATCTCTTCTTGTTCAATATTTTTCTTGATGAATTTTTGGTAGTCGCCCCTTATATACATACAAATGTTAGTTTTGAAGTACATAATATTATTTAGTTGGCTGCTGCAATCTTTCACCCGGTATTTTTTTTTGTAATTTCGTAACCACTTTCACTGATCATAAGAAAAATATATTTTTATTTAGCAGGTTGGCAGATTAACTTCACGTATAATTTGTGAATTGGAATTTTTATTACCTACATGAAAGAAAAACTGTTTTATTTAAATTCCAATATTTTTGTGTAAAGAAAAGTGATGGTAAAAATCAAATACATAAAAAAAACTAAATTTTTTTCTGGAATTTTATTTTTTTGGGAAAAATGTAAAAAAATGTATTTATATTTAATTGAATGCCGCCTGCAAGAAGTTAATTATATTTCAGAAAATTTATTTTAAATTTGGAAAAATTATTTCCGTTTATATTTTTAAGGTAAACTTTAAAAATGAATGAATTTTTATGAGTATTATAAATATACGAGAATTAAGTTATCACTATATAAAGTTGCGCCTTTTTATTGTAATTCATTCATAGATTTTATACGATTGCTAAGAAATTGTATTTATTTATTTATTATATTTTTGTAATACAGTGTTCGCCCGATATAATCACATTTGATATAAGAAACTTTCGATATAAGCAACTCCTGACCTGATATAGTCATCATTTTTAATATTAGTATGTTCGTTATAAGAAATGTTTGGTAACCTTGTTTTGAAAGGATAAAATTAAGAGAAAATAGTTGACAATACAGCATAAGTTGAAAATGGCGTAAAAATAAATAAGATGATTATTTACCTATAGCAACCCTTTTAACTTAATATTATCTGAAAATAGTGCAAGTTTAACTGATATCATAGTCTAGGGCTGGTGGAACATTCTGCCATCAAAATTCCGCTAATTATTTGAAATGAATTATTTTATACTACATACTTAATTCCATAAAAGCAACAATTTTACAAAAGCAAATTTCAAATCAGCTTAGGTGATTATATCGAATGAACACTGTAATAAAATAACTTTGAATAATTTTAAATAATTTTTGTACTCTATTGAGTACCAAGATGTTGAACGAATTTTATCTTAATTTGAAATTTATTTATATTTTTGCTTTATCATATAATTAATAGTATGAAAAAGTATTGTAAATTGTAATCATCAGAAAAAAGAAGTGCAGAATTTAATGGATTTACATGTACTTATATGATAATAATCGCATAATAGTAAACTAAAATTTATGCTAGTAATCGCATATGCTAGTAATTGCATAAATACCAAATAATCATAATATTTTCAATATGTATTTAGTACCTAGTTTTTTATTGACATTAAGACCAGGAAATTTAATTTTAGTTAAAAATAGTGTAACATCATTTATGATTTATAAAAAATAATTTTAAATAGAAAATCAAAAATCAAATTAAAATTCGTAAATATTTAAAACTGCAAGTAACAGTTAGAGTACAATAGTATCATTAAATTCATTAAATTCAGAAATTTTTATAGGGGTCTACAGTTATCGACCCATAAACCAACTAGTTTACGATATAGAGCTGTATACAAAGTTTCATTGAAATATGAATGCTATGATGAGAAATTTTCAATTTTTCCATTTAACTTTCTTATCTGTAAATTCTAGGGAACTCATTCTTTTCAAGTATTGATTTCGAAGTTCAGCTTGAGAGCATAACATTATTCGAGTTGTATTAAAACAAAGCTAATGCATTGCTAAATACAATTTGTTAAATAAAACACAATCTGGTCAAACACCTCTTAGATAGTCTATAAACTTTCAAGTGGCATAGCTAAGGATCCGTGGTGGTCTCTTTACAAATAACGCAATAGCTACACTAACCTAACGTAAATACAATAAAAAAAATATATGACTTTTTAACTTAGTTTTCAAAAAAAATACTTATATTTATTTTTTACTTAAAACATTATAATTCAAAAATTAAATAAAATTACCATTAAATTACTAAAGTAAATATGTGAAGTATAAATTGTAATAAAACAATCTTAACTTTGATGCATAATACAATTTCTTTTACTTTCAATTGCAATTAATAAATAATTGATTAAATAAAAGTAAGCTAGATTTACAATAAGTCAAGTATAATATAATCAAAATTATAAAATCTTATATTTCGGTTTTTATTATTTATATTCTCAAAAATAATAATTAAATATTAAAAAAAGTCATTCATGTGAACATTTTTGATGTGGAATAGTAAGTTAGCATGAATGTCTAATTCTAATACATATAAATAAAAATTGGAAAATAAATTTTTATGCTTTCATATTACAAACAAAAACATGAGATTACATAGACTTTAATTATATTATATTGACTCATATTTTGTTCACCATTAATAAAATTAATTTAAATTTATTCCTTTTCAAGAATTCATTAAAGATATATAACAGGTGAAATTTATTTGCTTATAATAGTTCCTAATTTTAATAATTAAATTAATGACTTTTAATATAACATTTCAATTATTATTATTTTAATTAAATTACAATTACATAATCATCATAAAATCAACAGAAATATCTTAACAAAAAGTAATAACAACTAATCAAAATAATTAATGCTTATTTTTATTTTGTTGATCACAGTTGAAAGCATTCATTTTTTTTTGTAGTTATCCGTTGTTATTCGCCTAAATTTCGTTTATTACGTAGATAATAGACGTAAAAGACTTCTTTACCTCCATAACAAATTAATGATGAATAGTAAGTATACAAAATATAATATGGTAAATTGACAGCCAACAGGTGGCAATACAAATAAAGTAACAACAAAAAAAATATTTCGGAAATGGTTTTTTTTTGTTTGTTTCGGAAGTTGGGTGTTAAGATTGAGTCAAGAGGTCAGTAATTTATGTACTGGTATTTATTTATTATTAAATTTTAGCCAGCATTAGATAATAATTTCTTTTTAAAATATAAATATAATAATTATATGTATATTAAAATTAAAAATTACTTCAACTTTCCGATGTTTATTGTTTTTGCAGATAAATTTGTAAATGAAGATTTTTGGTACATGTTTTATAGAAATTATACTAAGAAAATCTAATTTAAAAATTATGTTTTAGACTACGAAAATGAAAAGAAAATATAGCTTCAAGTTACCTAAATTTATGGCCATGTTATAATTCTATAAATTTTCCTCTACATCTTTTCATTATAAATTTGCGAAAATGAACGTTTTGAAATTTTTTTATTATACAATATTTTATTGCAAAATTTTAGATATTGTCTGAATAACCGCTGTACAAATAACTTACCATTCTACTATAAAATATTAAGACAACAAATTATTGGAATTCTAGAACTTTATTTGGATCTAAAATCAAGTTCTAGGCTTGCAATAATTCATTATTTGGATTCAAAAATAACTAGAACCTAACAAACTCATAATATTATTGTTATATATATTATGTGTAGTATTAAATTCGGCAAATAAAGCACTTGCAGTGTATCATTTCTATCCACAATTTTTAATAATTATTTTAATTTTACTTTTACTTACAAAACAACAAAAATTGTAATAATTTTTTTACTTTAAATTTACAAAATTATTTTGATAAACAGGAAAAATGATATTCACAAAAAATGAGCCTCCAGGTGCAGCCCAAACTTTCACTTTCACGTAATATAGGAAATTTTCAAAATATTATGTTTAGTCTGGCACACTGACTGGTTCTCTGTTTAAAAAGGAACAGTTTATACCCAACAACAGCATCATCTGCTGCGGCATATAAACATATAATTGTGATTGCAGTTCATTGGCCAATATTATTTGGCTACAATTTTATAATATATTTTGTTTAATATTATTGAATATTACTAATACAGTTTTCCAAACTGTAATGAAAAATTGTATTAGAAAAAGAAATAATTGAAGTGTACTTTATTTTATTGTGCAATAATATAATATAATATCAGTATTTTATATACATTCTTCACTAATGAATCTTATTAATCCTTTGGCATTGTTGCTAAAAATCATATACACTGCCATTACCTCCATTTCATCCGCCAATATTATTGCCATGACCATATCAGTATTCAATGTAAAGTGAACAATTGTGCATCGCTGAAACTATTGGCAATCAAAATAAGAAGTTGTATTGTATGTAAAATAATGTCCAATGTCCGAAATGACTTTTACCAGAAAATTTGATATTACAGGTTTCATGAAACCTTTTCTCTATAAAAATCTACGTAATGTACATTGTTTAAGGAGAGTCTGTTTGTGGTTTTTTTTAGTTGTAACCAGAGAATATTTTGCGGTTTTGTTTCTAAAACGATACTCATCCATTATATAAAAACAGTTTTATGAAAAATTGCAATAATAATTATAGCTTGAATTATGTTTATACATTATACAAAAATATTTACATACCTTTTTTTAAAAACCACAAAATTATCATCGTTGAAGACATAAAATATTTCAATCCAAAAATGTGTGTACTTTGTCTTTATAACATTGAAATCGAAAGTGATATTATTTAGCGAATAGATTAATTAATATACACATGTAAATATTAAATATATCACAAATTTTATGCTACTAAAACTTTTGTATAACATATAAATTTCATATAAATGTACGTACATATTATGATTTATAAAGTTTAAAATTTATTTCTGGGTCTGTCTATATTATCTGTGCTTCAAAAAAAAAAAAAAAAAACGTATAAGAAGTAAAATCGAAACAATGGAATCTCTCATTTTACCTGTAATTATATTACGTATATATTTATATATATATATATATATATATATATATATATATATATATATATAGATTTATACAATAACAATGAACAGGTTAAAATGTACTTACTTACCTTTCGCCAGTTAATTATATTAGGATCAGGAAAAAGAAGTATGAAATTTTTAATTATAGGAGAAATGAAATTCCAATTTTGCAAAATTATAGGAACTTTATGTTTTATGTAATTTATTGTTCAAATTAATTTAATTTAGTATAGTAAATAAAAGACAATGATTTGACTAATTTAATTAATTATATTAGTAATTGAAATTAAATTTTGAAATAAGCATAAACTAGAGAGTTATTAATGTATAGTATAGTAAAAGGTAAATATTTTTTTTGTTCATACTGAGAGCATGAAAAATTAGCACAGAATTGATATTTGCAATTTTTTGTGAATTAATTAACACACGAAAAACTAATAAGACATTTATTTAAGAGGAAGTTAATATTATATGGTAACAAAAACCAAAAAGTAATTTTTAATGAAATAAACGTGAATGATTCTTAAATACAGGTAACGAAATTAATTATTGAAGTGTCATATCTGATTGAATTTTTCTATGAAATGTGGAATAAATTGATACCTTGATATTACTGAATAGGCAGCCACTAATAGTCCTACCGATGGACTACAAGGACAAGGGAAGATATTTTATACTGATACTAAACAGATTGAACTCTGCAGGATCATTTGTATTCGAAATTACGATTATCACTGTTTTAATTACAATTATATTCATAATTCTGTAGTTAAAAAGTTACTATAATCAATGAAAATTTAAATTTAATTATCAGAATAACAAATCATAATTTTGGATACAAACATAACTAAATTAAAATCGTTTCTTATAATTCTTATATTAATTACATTTTTTTTATTTTTTAAATTCCTCAAACTTATACAAAATATTTTTACCTTTCTTTGAAATTACCAAAAATTTCTTTCAAAAAGAGTACAACTATTAAATTGTTACGACCATGACCTCTCCACCATACAGTAAGGGAAGGCCAAATTTTGATGCTGTACAGTATATAACTTTCTGTTGTGCTGCAAATTTTTGTAATATACATAATGTCCCTCTTAACTTTTCCATTTCCAGCATGAAAATACCACAAATAAAATTTAATTAAAATCTTTCTTTCCCACTTTCTTTTTTCTGATGCAATAATATGACTTTACCGGTTTATTGTATGTGCAGAAAATTTCATATTATTATACATTGGTAGGTCTACTATTTTTTTTGTGTTTTGTTGAATCTAACCAACAGCATATATAAATTCCCAGGTCAAGTAAGATGGAGTATCATTCGATTTTGTAACTTTATCAAAGAAGGAACAAGAAATCCAAATTTTATTGGATTGTGTAAAATTAAGTTTTAAATAATTTTGTGGAAGTTCTAATTAAATAAAATGGCTGCTTGGCTTGCTGTAAGTGTACATAATTTTGGAATTAATCTACTATAATTTGAGTAGCAATAAACTAACTTGTGGATTATTAAGTTTATTGTTTGTCTAATTAAAATTATATCCTTCAAAAAAGTGTTGTGAAAAGAAACTTAAATTTCTATTTTTCGTTTTCAGTTGACTTGTGCTCTACTTGTTGGTGTTACTTATGGTAAACCATGGGGCAAAGAACATGTTCATATTAGAATTCATATACCGGAATTGCATGAGGAAGTTCATCATCAAAAAGAAATTCATCATCATGAGACACATCATCATGATCATCATAGTGGCGGTGGTGATGGTGGCGGTCATGGTGGAGATATAATTGGACCCTTAATTGGTGGTTTGTTAGGTGGTGGAGGAGGTAGTGGTCATGGTGGCGGTGGGCATGGTGGCAGTTTCGGTGGACATGGAGGTGGTGGACATGCTGAAACAATTGCAGTCGTTGATGGTGGTAGCGGAGGTGGTCATGGTGGTTTTGGAGGCAGTAGTATTGGTGGGGGACATGGCGGTCATGGTGGTAGTTTTGGCGGAAGTTTTGGTGGTGGCCATATTAGTGGCGGTGGTGGCAGTTTTGGCGGAAGTTTTGGTGGTGGTCATATTAGTAGCGGTGGCGGTGGGCATATAGGTGGATATTCCGGTGGAAGTTCTCATGCTGAAACTGTTGCAATTGTTGAAGATCATGGTAGTCATGGCGGCGGCGGAGGAGGAGGACATGGAAGTTTTGGCGGCGGTGGATTCGGTGGTGGTCATGGATTTAGTGGCGGACATATTAGTAGTGGCGGTCATGGAGTCGGATTCGGTGGAGGAATTAGTGGCGGACATATTAGTAGTGGTGGATATTCTGGTGGAGGCGGCCATGCTGAAACTGTAGCAATTGTTGAAGATCATGGTAGTCATGGAGGCGGCGGCGGCGGTCATGGCAATTTCGGAGGTAGTGGATTCGGTGGTATTGGTGGTAGCAGTAGCCATGGATTTTCTGGCGGTCATGGAAGTAGTTTTTCATCAGGTGGTGGTTCTTCATTTGGTGGATCAGGTCATGGCGGTAGTTCTTCATTTGGTGGATCAGGTCATGGCGGTAGTTCTGGTATAAGTCATATTGCTGCTATTGCATCAACTGATTTACATGGCGGTGGTAGTGGATTTGGTTCAAGCGGAGGTGGTGGATGGTCAAGTGGTGGTGGTAGTTTTGCAGGTGGCGGTGGTGGCGGAAGTAGTTATTCAGGTGCTGACAGTTATAGTGTAGGTCATGTGCAAGGTGTTGGAAGCGGTGGCTATAGTTATCCAGCACCCCATCATCACTAAAGGAAATTAAAAATTAATATCTTAGGCAAGCAATTTTTAAGCGTGACTGTAAAATTGCATTCTTTGAACCATTCATTATCGTCTAGTCTCATTGTTTATATATCATTAGCTTCATTACATTTTATTATTATTGTAAATTATAGCAACATTGTCATACAAATTTATAATGTTATTTATAATTGTTAACACATATACATAATTCACGGTCACCTCAACACATCGAATTGCTACTCTGTTAAATTGATCGATCATTTAACAAAAACAAAATATTTAAAAAAAAAATTGGATTTCTTAGTTACTATAAGCCCAACATAAATATATGTTAAAATTATATTGTTACTTTATTTTTAAGATAAAATAAAATAAAAATTAAATTTTTAATGAAAATAATTTTTACAAAAACAAAAAAATTGGTTTTATATCACTTTCACTTTATATTGTCGAATTACAAAAAGTAATATTTTTACTTTATTATGATTTAACTTCCTCAATTTTTTTTTATATAATTATATTTTAATGTGGGCTTTGTTAGTTTAACCTAACAACAATCATTTAAATATAGTTAATGAGAGATGAAAAGAAAAACTAAATAAAAACATAAAGATTATTAGATAGACAGTTCAATCTTTAAACCGGACACTTTCATACATCATTCAAATATTTAAATTCGAACATGAAGCTATATTTTTTTAAAAGATCGGAGTATGATATATTAGTTAATTTCAATCAATGAGCTATATCATCCCAAGCACATAAGTGTAGTTGATTAAATCATGGAAAATGATTTAATTATTGAAAAAAAAAATTGTAGGTTTGCTGTGCTTGTAAAGTATGAAGGATGCTAGCACTATCAACTAGAAACCTTATAACTATTCTAGATCTAGGCAATAGGCGATGACAGATGACTGACAGATAGAATGGCTGATAAACAAAATTAATAATTATTAAGGTATTTTGTACTTGTATAATATCTTATTATTATGAAATGGTTTTCATGAAAAAAATTTAATAACCAATTTTTCATGTGAGAAATATGAATTTGAAAATGTCATACAATAATGAATTTAATAAATTTCTCCATGTATTATGAGAGAAAATATTATTTAATGACTTTTATGAAGATGTTTTAAGTGCATATTTTCAATAACATAATTAAAAGTGCACCTGATGCAAGCATTTATACTCAAATACTTTATAGATTTTGAAGATCCTCGCAATTTCTATTTTCCGTAGAGCAAAATATTTATGGTGCTGCATATCAAGTAAAAGTTGAATATTGTTTGTTGCTAAAAGCCATAACATTTTAAAATTATAAATATTGCCTTGACTGAATAGCGCACAATATTGGCCGAAGAAAAGATATTAATAATAGTCATTTTTATTTTTATATTGATAGTTTACATGATTGTTATAAAATTTTATTATAATTTTTTATTATTTAAAAAATATTGCTTTTCAATTTCTGTACATAGTTAAGATTTTAAATTTGGGATTTGTTTACTTTTGTATGTTCCGCTTTCGATTTGTAAATAAAACAAACATAAAATAAAAAAGATGTTAAATAACTTTTGATTACATATTTATTTAATTTTATATGTTAATTCGACTGAATATTATTTACATAATATTTTATTATATGCGATTTATTTACTAATTGAAGTAAACAAAATTTGCTAATAGTTTTTTTTTTTAATTTTTTGCTTTATTAAATTTCCAAATATTAAATATAATTTTATTTTAATATAGATAAGAAAAGTAAATTTAAATTGATGTTAAATTGAATTTAAAAAATAAAATCAATTTAATTTGCACAATAAATTGTTATTTTATGATAAGTTTTAGTATTTTGATTGTACCGGATTTTAAAATAAAATTTTTTAATGTACTTAATTTATAAATTAATTATGCGTTTCTTTTTAAATTTATATTATACAAATATATTTTTATAAGCATTACAGAAACATTAAACATTATGTACTGGAAAAAAGGTAAATTTTATTGATAATCACAGATATTAAAATTTGGAATTAAAAAAAAAATTATAAAAATATTAATTAAGAAAAATCAAAATGTAGACCGTGCATGATGCTATAAGTAGTCAATGTTTACTTACAAAGTATACAAGTATATTTTTATATAATAATATTATCTTGAACAGTTTCTGTGGAATCAATCTATATTTAAATTTAATTTTAATTGAATTAAGGTATGTTGTTGAAGAAGATACAGGCAAAAAAGAGCACCTAGCGACCTAGCATAGATCAATGTAAATCCATTACTCCACCTAATTAATCGCATTATACTATAATTGCAAAAATGCAAACTGTTCCGGTTTATCCGAATAGTCCTTCAATCAGTCGATTCACTAATTGGTTGATGCCATGTAATTTTCCTAATTGTCTAAGTCTTCCTCTCACTTTCCTCCGCAACGGTTAGATTTTTAAAGTACGCATGTTTTCAAAAGATTCATACACAATTTGTAGAAGAAATTGTTTTATTAATTAACAATTTTAATATCAAAAATAATCAATTTTAGATATTTCGAGTTAGATAATCTTCGTTCGACTGTTCTTCAAATTGTTTATATATTTGGGATTGCGATCCATATTAATTTAATATAAATAATTTACTTTCTTGAAACTCCTAAATATATGCAAAAATAAAATAACGAAAAAGTGAAAGTGTTGTACATATTTACTTTCCATGGAATACAAAACTTTCTATAAAAAAGTTATAAAATTTAGTAAAGTTGGTATTAGATTTTCAACATCCGGTTAGTGTATTAGTTTTTAAATGAAACTGAAATAAAGAAATTAATGGTTTTTATTTTGTTCAACACTGTATAGTATAGAGAAAGAAAGTATGTACTAAAAAAATAACTGGAGTTAATTCATCAAAAATGCTAATCATTATTGCTACGTCACTCAGACTTTTTAGTAGCAGCAAAAACCATATACATAATACATTATAGATAGTTCAATCGTATAGCGAGTTGCGAAACCTTTTCGAGAAAAAATAATAAGAAAAAAAAAAATTTAGGATTTATTTATAGAAAAGAAAATGCTCAACTACTGTATAAAATAAATGAATACCTATTTTATTATTTTAAACTTGTTTGTTTAAAAGTTATAGTAAAACCTTGTAGAATTTATTTTAAACAGTAGTTGAGTATTCTAAAAATCCTTAACTTTCTTTTAGGTTTATGTAGTATAGTTCGAGTTACGATCGAACTATCTAAATGTAGATGGTTTTTGGTAGTAGAAAACGACCTGCTTTGTCTCTCAGATGAATGGAGATTATTTGAATAGTTAATATATAAAAAGAATTGTTTCTATTTAATCTCACTTCTTGAAATAAATTCATTTCAAGATATTTTGTATTTATTCAATTATACATTTTAATATTTTTTATAAATACAATTTATATAAAAACTATTATTACAAGTTATTATGTAAATAAGATGAAAGAAATGTTTTTTTATTTTATTTTTAATTTTTATTTATTATAAACCAACTTTTACTCAGTTATTTTAAGTTTTATAATTATTGAGTTTTATAAAAAAAAAAAATCAAGTTTCAATTTAATTAATTGCATTTATATTTTATAATATGGACATTGTTGATACATATTATTTAAATACTAACTACTACGCGGTCGAGTAGTGGTATTATGCTATGCTGTAATTGTGATTTTAAAACTGGGAAAAATCCAAAATATTTTAGTCCTATGTCCTATCTCTTATCTCTTTTGTAAATTATTTATGAAAATATAAAATTTATATTTATTTTTATACACAGAGCGACATAAATAATATATTAGAAGCATGAGCGCATTTACTAATGTAGTCAATTGCCTAGGAGCACTATTCAAAATAGGGCGCTTGAAATAAGACGCTTAAATCAAAACTAAAGATATTTAAGAAATATATAATTAAATTATGTAATCAAAAATAAATATTAGAAAAGTAATTATTTCATTACTTTTGTAAATTTTTGAAAAGCGTTCTAAGAGAAAGTATATTCACGCTCCATTAAAAATCTTCAGGATACTACATAACATAGTCTTGCCGTTAAGATGTCTGTAAAGATTTGAAGCATTACAACAACTATGAGAAGATGATATCGTATCATCTTAATGTTTAAGAAGCCAACCTGAGCAGCCAATTTTTGTTGAACAATATACAGAACAAATCCTTGATTGAAACAAACATAAATTTGCTTACGAATTATAGAGCGCTTCAGTAGACACATAGATGTTTCGGGCATTTCTTTAAAAAGTCATGAATCCAACTAACTCATGATGAATTAATTTAATTATCAAATATTTATATGCTCTCATAAACATAAAATAAAATTATGTTTTTTGGGTGATAAACACATTAGTGAAGGCATTTCTAGAAGCACAAAGTCAAAACAATTGGGATGCCAACGTTTTTATGCATTTTTCACGTTCTTTGGTCAAATTAATTTTGACAGGCACATGACAGTTAATAAATTAATCATTTTTAATTTAAAAATACAAAATAACATTTTAATTCATAATTTATAATAATTATACATATATTGCACTTGTTTTACTCCAAAACTCTATAAATATATACATTTAATTTTATAAAATAACAACAAATAGTTAACAAATTATAGATTTTATTTTCTTAGGAAACTTAAATTCTAATGAAATGAATGATGATAACGGTGTTTCTTTGGTTTTGGTATAATATATCCTTCAAAATCATCTTCATCGTCGTCCTTTTCATGATGATGGTAATGATGTTTTTCTTCTTTTACTGGAATTGGAACTGGTACTGGTACTTTTTTAATAATTGTTTTGGTATGAAAGTGTGTATGATGTTTAAATGGTACATGAATGCGTATTCTGTATATATAAGTATTTAAGAAATAAAAAATACAAATAAAATAAAGATTATTTTTTTTAGATCTTTAATTTAAATCTCACAAATAACTAACTTGGCTGAGTCTTTGCCAGGCCTTGCAGTACTAAATGTTACCAAAAATATTGTTAACAAAAGTAAAATCGAAATCTAATAAATGTAATGAAAAGAAGAAAAATTAAAAATTAGTAATTAAATTAATCCTTTTAAACCATTTTGTAATTCGTTTTTTTTTTGTTCTTTTTTATTTGTTTACGAATTATGACTATCACTTTCACTTTTATCACTTACACTATTTCTCAACACCATCATTTTTTGTTTATGGTTTTTCAAAATCTTTATAATTTATAATATTTTATTTGTTTATAATTTCCGGTTGAAATTATTAATGTGTAATTATCCAATTTAAAACAAAATAATATCCGTATTTATGTATCGTTTAAGGACTTCCTGTCCAAAATGTAATAAACACACGATAACCAAAATATAACCATAAAATGAAATATTTATTTACGTCTGAATTCCACAATGGATCGATTTATAATAATGAACAATTGAATACAACATCTACTCTTAAATAATATCCCCCGAATTGGAAATACAAAGTATTTTTATAATGATAGTGGAAAATTTTATATTATAGTATTTTCACTCGGCTTGTTGAGTGCTTTTACTATAGATTTTTAAATTAACCAATATTGTTTTTAAACTTTAATTCCACTGCCATGACCACAAGCACAATTATTACGGTATCAAAAAATATGCAAGCTATAAAATAGTTAAACTGGTTAGGTTTATATTTATCCTCACGCTTTAATAAGATTATTACACAAAAATTATATAGTTCGTACACAATCACTAATTGTGCAAAAATTCAGTAGTAGAGGAAACATTGGAAAATTAACTATTATGTATGTATACAATTTCCTTAAGTAAGATTTAAGTTTAATTTGGAAGTATAGTCAGTGCTAGATAAATCGAATGCATTAATATCATCAGCTAATTTGATCAATTATAAATTAATGTATTTCAAGTAAAGAAAGTCGAATAAACTAAAATGAATATTAATGTGAGAAAATTAACTAAACGTAAGTGATTTTCCATAGAAATCACTTCTGACTAATTCCAGTGGTTGCTTTTTATGCACAGTGAAAATACATGCTTTTTTATGGTAACTACGATTTACTTACTAGGCAATGTACATCACATAAAATTTTAATGATCAAATATATCTCCATTAAAATATGGGAGAGTACTAACCACTTTCCTAAAAACATCGTACAGAGATTTAATAGAATGTTTTGATCAGAAGTTCACTATTTAATTAAAGAACTGTATAAGAGCTAAATCAATTATACATTATCCTACGGAATCCAGATCATTCTCTTTACGAAACTGACGATATCCTATTACAAATTATCAATTTTATAAATCTCTAGGAGCCTTAGCCTACTCCTGTTAATAATTGGGCAGTCACATAGCATTTGCTCTATAATATCATCAACTACCGCAATGTGGTTGATACATTTTCACCATTTTACCCAATATAAATCAGACCAACTATCAAAACAACTATCATGAGTATTTATTCCTCCTGATATTTAGAGGATAATAAAACCCCATTATTTTTAATATTTACCACATCAATTTTGTATACATATAACAACATAATAAATTTTAATATGATTTTACTGTACGAAAGTTAATAACACAAAACAAAGATGTAATTAATTAAACTTGATTTCCAAGTTTGAGGTTCAGTTAATAATATGAAATAATTATGTTATAATAAATTTTAATCTTTATATCTTTATTATTATTTTGTTTGTTATATAATTATTAAGTTTTTGTTAAATAAAGAAATATTTTCTTTTACATTAGTTTAGCGATCTATCAAAAATGTGATATTATTAATAATAAAAAAAATATTATTAAAAACAATGTTACAATAATTAAATTTAATTGAAACATTCATTGTTCATATATGTATAACTACAATTGCAAATTGCAATCATAATCTTTTTTTGGAAATATGCAAAAAAAAAAAAATAGAGTGAAATTCCAATAATTTTATTTATTTTCCAGGAATTTTGGTAAAATATAATTTTGTTATAAAATAAATAATTTAACTATACATAACGTAGTACATGATTATTATTCAGTGCTGTGGGAAATTTTATAGTAATGTAATTGCTATAAAAGCTACAAAAAAAATTTTTATATAAATACTTTGTACTGTAAATTCCATTAAATTTTACTTATTTTTTATTAAAACCATTAATAAATTGTAGTCCATAAGTGCTTTTACGTATACGGAACAATACGAGCTTAAAAAACAACCTTTCTTTAATTTTTGATTATAAATCATAGTTTCACTTTTAATTACATTTGTAAAAATAAATCATTAATTTTGTATTATTATTATTTGAAGATGGGTGTAAAATGAATCAGATTTTATGTAATACCTTACAATAAATTTTGAAAGTAATTTGGCTAATACTGACAGATATAAATGACAATATGAGCATTTAGCAATTTTAAATTTATATAGTACCTATAACTACTATCCAAGGAAATTGGAATATATTATATGTCATAATAATATGGTAATGTCTAATGTGGAACTAATTGTTAATTTTATCGTAGATCAATTTTTTGCACAAAATTATAAGCATGAAAATAATTTCTTAGAAATTTAATTTTATGACCAAATTTTTATTAACTAAAAATTAATCGATGCAAATAAAATTATATTGCTGGAAAATTATTGTATTTTGATCTGGATTATGATATAGCAAATTTTGATATCTTCCTTCACGTGTTATATCTGATCTCCACATGCACAATAACTCCATCTTTTGATTTGTAATGAGTCTAAGTCTACCTTCTTATCAATGTGAAAATAAGTCACATTATCGAATAAGTCAATTTATGTAAAGTAGTTATGTAAAGATGGAGTTATTTCCCAGGATGTAAATTAATGTATTCGAAAATAAGAGGACCTCTATCTCAGTCAAAACTCAAAACCTGTTAAAGGGAAGTAAATTCTTTTTGATACCTGAATAATAATGAAAATATTTTTATTTAAAATTACTTGTAGATAAAAGAGATTTTACGAGTAGTTAGAATAACTATGAGTGTTGCATTAGACTTGATCGTAAAATAAATGGATTTGGATGAAATTTGGTACATAGGTTAATATCATAATTGCGCACAAGCGCGCTCTTGTAGGGGTCTGTAGCATACAAGAATTATGTTCTAGCTAGACAGACAGAGTATATGTATAGTAATAATTATCTGAAATATTATTGTTGCTCCTGAAATTTGGAGTCTGTATCATTATAGTTCTGGGATAGAGTTTTAGTTTTCGAATTATATATGTATGTAATATTTTAAAGGGAAACTGACCTCTACCTTAGTCAACACATGTGTAATCACGAATGCAACCTGTATACTAAATTTCACTAAAATCCGGTAATAATTACATGTTCGTGATTACATATATGTGTTGACTTAAGTGGAGGTCAGTTTCCCTTTAAAATTTTATATATTCTAGATCATATGAAAAATATTATCCGATTCCAATGAAATTTGATGCACATATTAGTTTTGGAATCTGGTATGGTACTCATATTAGTTTTGTAAATTTAAGGTCGGTAGTTTAGTTTTAATGGGTCCCTATCAAAATTAGGAATTCTTACGAATTGTATTTTATTACATTAGGTGTTTTAAAAGATGGGAAATTTACAAAACACTGTTGGATATAAATTACTATAGAAAACCTACGATTTAATTTAAATAATGATGCAGTTCTATTGCAATTCAACCCTTCGTTGCAAATAACTCCACATCGATAAAAGGGACTTATTTCACAGCGGCGGTGGTAAACACATGAAGCATTAATTATGGATGTGATTGATAGTTAAAATGTGGTACCAAATCATATGCGGTTCTCAATAAATCGTCGAACGCTAGAGCTAAGTATAGTCTTAGTATCAAATATTTTTATTCCATTTTAAAATATGCTAAAATTCAATTTAAGTTTTATTTTTTAAATTTTATTTTTGTTTACTGAATTGATGGTGAAAAGCTAATATATATTTTAAATAATAAAATATCTCATACTAAACAAAAACAACAATTTTCTTTATTTGTATAATCTGCTGATTAAAGTTTAGCAAAAATTAATTAAAAACAAAATAAATAATTTACAATAATTTTCAATATTAATATTAATTTAAAATATGAAATTTTTATTACTCTATTTCTAGTTCAGTCCAATCATAACAATTCAATTAAACTTCACACATAGTGAGTGTATCAGTAAGTCTAACAATTATAATTTTCCGCTTCAGTAATAACTGTGTGTAAATAACAAAAAAAAAAAAAAAAAAGTGAGATTAGATTAACTGGTCCAATCTCTAATCCGGGCACTTTTGTATTTAAATTCAAAAATTCGGACGTCGAGGTCTACTTTTACACTTAAATATGTTTATTTCATCAAAATCAATATATTATGCATTTTGGAAGTTGACCAAAATCTGGGAGGATTAACGAGATAAATAGCTCTTTATTTACTAGTACTAAAGTATCTAAAAAAATATCCTTAGGTGCTTGAACACGTTGCTCTGAATTTTGTTTATTATTAATAAAAAATGTAATCAAATCATAAAAGAAAACTAATGTGAAACAAAGTTGAACGCTATTAAATCAAGACGGAATTATTGTTTCCTGTATTGGAAAATTAGAAAAATTTACAATAATGCAACTTTCACTATCATTTTGTATACATATTATGTTGATATGCAATGATGAAATAAATATATAAAATATATTGTGTTTTCATTTAATGGTAATTTGTTTTAGTAGCTAGTATAATACACAAAAGTATGATTTTATTTATTGTTACCCGATCCGATATGCTAACATAAATATGATTTTTGTATAAATGGAGCCCATATTTCAGTCGAAATAATGAAGTTAAAGTAGTTATATTATATGTTATACTAAATTTAGAAGTTTTCTTTCATGAGGAAACTTTGTAATACTAAAACAGTTTTGTTGTAGTATTTGTTGTTGTTGTTGTTGTTGTAGTATTTGTCGTTTAGTTCTGTTACAACCACATCTAAACAGATCAACAGAATAAACTTCCCATTAAAATATTTGTAACTTAAATTACGACGACTCAATTTTACATCATAATTAATTTATGCTTATATTCTATTATACTATATTACAGCTTCTTATTCTATTATAATGCTTATACTATGTAAATGTAATAATGATTAGACTGTTAATATGGAAAATGGTAGTTTGAACCTAATCTGTATTTTAAACTCGCAGTTTAATTATAATGCAAGTGAATTTTGAGACTGGGATTTATCAGAATTAAGTGAAGTACTATAATAAAATTTAACTTTAACAAGAAATAATAAACTTTCTGAGAACTATATAGCTTTCTGATAACTGTAGTTAATATTAAATCTTTGTTTGACTGAAACTCCACAAACAATTAGTCCGTTCCCACGCAATGCACACAAAACTTTAATAATATTCATGAATACAAATATATATGTAGTATGCGTCAGTAAACAGATAAAATAAGGATGACCTAAAATTATTTTAGAGTAATCAGGAGATGATAAAGTATATATGATTGTTTACCTATACAAGCTGTGGTATGCTCGTAGTAAATTTTTTGTTCCAGCGAAATCGCAAATGCTGTCATAACATATTGAAAATTTGAAAAAATATCTCCTTCCCCCAACAAAAATTTCTATCAAAAATTATTTACTATAGCATCTCTTGTTATTACTCTATGAAAAATATTGACACAGTTCATTAAAATCTTGTAACGTGTAATTTCTTACATTTTTTAAAAAAAATAATTTTCCATGAACTCTTCTTGAATTTGAACTTTGAACTTGGGAAACTAAATAATAATTTGTGAAACGATATTGCTGCAGAAATTCATATAAATGAGAATATTTTTAACCATCATAATGAAGACACTTTCATTGCCTTTGTGTGACATTGACATTGAGAAATTATGACAAAAAGTGCTTTGTCTCAACCTTTATGACTAAGCTTACATTATAAATTTTACTTGAAAATTATACAGTATGTAAAAACCGTATTCGTACACCTCACTTTTTACATTACAAGATTCAAGATAATATAAATATATAATATACAAAAAATTATTCAATCTCTTAGAAAATCAATAAACTGATTCCATCCACCATTGAAATTAATTTGGCGGGTAATTATAATTAAAACACTAATTTAAAAAAAAATAATTTTACGCGTTTTTTGTTTTAAATTTTAACTATACGCGCTGATTTTAATATAAATAAATATATATACAGATTTATTTATATATATGTATATATAAATCCAAACAAAAATATTTTAAACCTTCTCCTGCTGGAGTGCGGGAAACTGACCATAATAACTAACCGCTTCAATGTCCTTATAACAACTGTCGTAAAATCCTGTCTTCATATCTATTTTATTCAACAAGCAGATGACTGATGACTGATGACTGATGTGCACCACTCATGTATCAAATATTATCAATAAGTAAACAAGTTATTGCTCCCTTTACTGATATTAAAACCCGCGCGTAGTTAAAAGCATGCTCAGTGTTTTAATTACAATTACCTGCCAAATCAACTTCAATGCTGGACGGAATCAGTTTCTCATCTACGATACATTTATTTTATATTTCTGTCTGATATCGGAACTTGTTATGACCCAAAATAATTAAAAATACCATTCATATTATTTTTCATTGAATTAATATAAAAGAATTAAAAATTAAAATTCTAATTTGATATTTTAAAATAGCAAATAAAAAATAATATTTTAAATTAAAAATTTAATTTTGAATTTGAAATGTAAAATTTCGAATTTGACCTGCAAATGCTATATACACAAAAAATTATTCAATCTCTTAGAAAATCAATTTCAGTCCAATTTTTTTTCTCCCAAATTTTGAAAAATTTGCTTGATTTACTTAGTCAAACTCTTCAATTGGCTTGGGTACACTCCGCCATATGAATATCGGTCATAACAAGTTTCGATACCAGACAGAAATATAAAATAAATATATCGTAGATGATAAACTGATTCCGTCCAGCATTGAAGTTGATTTGGCGGGTAATTGTAATTAAAACACTGAGCATGTTTTTTTTAACTACGCGCGAGTTTTAAATATCAGTAAGGAGAAATAACTTGTTTACTGATAGATCATATTTGATACATGAGTGGTGCACATCAGTCATCAGTCATCTGCTTGTTGAATAAAATAGATATGAAGACCGGATTTTACGACAGTTGTTATAAGGACATTGAAGCGGTTAGTTATATGGTCAGTTTCCCGCACTCCACCAGGAGAAGGTTTAAAATATTTTTGTTTGGATATACATATATATATATATATAAATAAATCTGTATATATATTTATTTATATTAAAATCAGCGCATATAGTTAAAATTTAAAACAATAAACGCGCAAAATTATTTTTTTTAAAATGAGTGTTTTAATTATAATTACCCGCCAAATTAATTTCACTGGTGGATGGAATCAGTTTATTGATTTTCTAAGAGATTGAATAATTTTTTGTATATTATATATTTATATTATCTTGAATGTTGCATGATTTTAATGTAAAAAGTGAGGTGTACGAATACGGTTTTTACATACTGTATTATCTATATATCTTTGCTTTGTTATTATTGCTTATGCGATATTAATTAGTGATGTGCAAAAATTGAGTACCGAATACCAAAGTATTCGTTACTTGAAGAATGAATGAGTACTGATTACTTATACTCAAAAGTATTCGATCCTTGTATGATTACTTTTCATTTAATATGAAACCCAAATTAAAATTGTAGTATTGTAGTTTACCAAATTTCCAAACCAACAGAAAATTATTCATTTCATTTTTCATTATAATACCGAGAAAAAAAGATTGCATATGAGTATGAGTACTGAGACCGAGGAATGATTTGATTACTTTTCTCATCTGATTACTCAAAATGAGTGTGAGTATTGAGTAAATTTTTCGTTTCTTCATACGTGTATTGTATTGTATGTACCTGAAGCCTGAAGTTGTAGTCAGTCACGCCACAATACAAAACACATATGATTACTTTTCATGTATGCATAATTTCAAATGTCATCTGAAATGAAAAGTAATCATAAAGTAACGAATACTTCGTTATGATTACTTATGAAAAAAGTATCGAGTACCGATGATTACCTGAAAGTAACGAATTCGCACATCACTAATATTAATTAAATATAGATAGGTATGATTTTATAATTAGGATCAGTGTCTGACATATTTCAAGATATGAAGTATAATATACATAGGTATATTTCGTATATTTCGTGGCTATAACAAAACAACAATTCAGTTGAATGTTTACAGCAATAAAAATTTAACAAAAAAACATATTCAAATAAATATTTCTCAATTTTTTTTTACTTATAATCGCTGTTCTAAAAATCGAAAAACGAAACGTATTTTTTATAATATTTAATAAAAAAATATATATATATACATATTTATTTATTTCCAATATGTTGCTTACAATTCACAAAGAATAACTTAAATTAGAGATCTGGACTATTTCTTTACAATTATTATTACTTCCGTATCAGCAGAAAAATGCTTTATATAATTTAAATACATTTTAATTTTAAGGAAAAAAAATCTTTTACATCTTTTAACTTTTATATGCTTTATTTTGGATTTATATATGATTCTATAAAAAATATCAATTTTTATTTTTATTTTGTAATAAAATTAATTTTTCAATTTTTCATCTGATATAAAAAGAGGCATTCACATCAAAGGCATTAATGATGTTGTTGATAAAGATTTTCTTTGATTTAAAATTTAAATAGTACTATTTGATTTATGAACCTCTACATGTCGCGACACAATCCAATCGCAACTTTCCGAATTACCAAATATTCTTATTCTTACCGCTGGCATCCCTTTTTTATTACATATATATTTCAAATTTCAGCTGACATGCCATCTATATGTGTGTTTCATAATGTAATGACACATTATGTGAATTTTGACAATTCAATATGAAAAAAAAAGATAACCTATAAATAGTCCGCAAAGCTAAGATTTCCAAATTTGCTTTGGAAAAATATTATTTAAATTTTATAAAAATACTAAATTATTACACAAAATGGAACTTTCTCCAGATGCAAAAGAACGTTTAGGCCTAGTTTTTGATGTAGCCAAAACAGCATTTCATTGGGGATTCATACCAGCAGTTATATATCTTGGTTGGTGGAATTATACTATAACCTAAACATATATATTTAAAAACATTACTATGATTAAGTTTGTGTTTAAATTTTCAAGGATTCAAAAAAGGACCGGAACCCGGAATGCCTCCATTTTCAATAATGAGTCTCCTGTGGCAATAGAACTTTTTAGATTTATTTTATTGCATCAAAGTAAAATTACATTTGTATTGATATTACAATAAAAAATATTCCCAGTACATTAGTTTTAAAAAAATAAATATTTTTATTTATATAATTTAAGCTTTTTCTTTAATGGCAATAAAATAGTATAAAGACTTTGATTAAGGACAAGAATGTTGCTTCAATTTCAATAAATGCAACACAGCAAACCGCAAAGTAGTTGACAATTATAATATTTCTATTCACAATGCAACGTATAAAAAGCTATGATTGATTATGAAATATTTGTAAATCCAATATTAAATTGTAGAAAATATCTTTTTTCAATTAGTTTTAGTTTAGTTCATGAAACTTAGTTGTGATGAGTGAAGTCAATTTTTCAATTTCTCAAATGTTAGTTACCCAGTTAGACAGAAATTAAATCTTGATCTTGATCGCTTGCATGACATGCATCAAACAAAAATCTTTTGGGTCATAAAATTTATTATTTCTAGGTTTTTCTAGGTTTCATATTGGTCAAATATGAAAAATATCAATCGCAAATTGATTCATTATTTACTATATAATCAAAGAAGAACTGATTAAAATAATCGATTTAGTATTGATTTCATTCATTTCATTGATTTTTAAATAGATTTCATTATAAATACATTAATTGCATAATAGACAAGAAAATCAAGCTATAACTCTTAATTTGATAAGAGTTTTTTTTTAATTTAAATTTAAATATAATTAATTTCGATATATTTTAAGACTAATAATTTCGATATTTTCGAAACTCTGCAGTTTATATTTTCTTTTTTGTAGTTTTATATATTATGTGCGAGTGCGACAATCATAAAATACATATATTGATAGCGCTACAAAAATCTATTGATATCTTCACAAAGGTTTATTAGTTGGAATTTTTAATGGCTGCTTGTTAAAAGTTCTGCACTTTCCCGCAATGTGTTTTAATTTCTATGAAAATTATAAAAATACGACAGTTTTAATAATTACAAAAACATTAAATATGTATTTTATTAAATAAAGCAAATATTTTCCAATTTATTAATTATGGTATATAAGGTGAAAAGTGTTGAAAATCACATGATCAATTTTGGTTTTCTTTTTGTTATGGTGTCGACGGAATATTTTTTCACAAGATGTCAAATAATATTTTGATATATTTATATTTATAATAAATAATAATTCTATAAGTAATTCAAAATTGTAGTGATTTTAGGCTTAAGAATTAATAAATATGATATTTAAAATAATATATTAGAATTTTGAAATAATAAATTCGTAATATAAGAAAATAAATAAAAAGTGTATAAGTGGTGTCAGCGAACTCCTTGCCCGAAAAGTCGTAAAAAGGTGGCGTTGAAAGAATTCGTAAAGTGAAAAAGAATATAGAATACAAACTAACTATAATAATTATAGAAAATAATTCTGTTTTAAACATGCATATCAAAATTTTTTCAAGAGTTTGGAAAAGTATTTTACTGGTTGTATTAATATTTGGATTCAATTCATCTATAGTTAACGGTAATTTATATCCAATTTGTTTTATAAATATGCAATACATAATTGTATATATACATATATTTAAAATTTATATTTAATTTATCGTCAATATTATCATATACATTTTCAACCTCACTAATTACCCCATCAATAAGTCCCAGATTTATAAATATTTATAAATTTATTTAAAATAAAAAGAATGACAATCAGATGATACTGCGTTTTTTAAAAGATTGCATTTAAGTTAAAACACAATATTTCTTTTGGATTATTTCAATATATACATAATATACAATTAAATATAATCATACATATTATTTTACAATAAAATATTAATGTTGAAAAAGTATTTGATTATTGATATTAAATAAATAAAATAAGATAAGATATTGATATTAAGATTAATATTGAATAATGAATGCTAGATGGTAATAGAAGCAATTACAGTATAGTTATCATATGTTTACATTTGCACACAACACATACAGAAGTACGTATTGGAATGATACAGTTTGATACAAATGTTTCATAAATTAAGACTATTCGAATTGCAGGAAACAAATTCAGCCAAATTTTAAAACTACCAAATTTTAGAACACGACCTTGCGGATACTACAATTAACCCACCCTGATTGAAAGTGTGGAAAATGAGAAAATATAATAAAATTCGATCTACCATCGGTGAAAATAAGATATATATACATATACATATAAAATATTCTGAACGATAATATAGCTCAACCACCTTAAAAAGCAAGATTAATAAGCTATAATGAAAAAGCTTAACATTGTATACACAATACCAATTAAGTACTTATTTTAGATTCTTACTATCAACATCTATCGGTGTTCAACTTTAATTTTATAATGTTATGATGTATTATTGTTTTTAAAAAAAACTTGAACATATTTATGAGAATTATCTAGAGTAGCTTAATTATATATATACTTTTTTATATTAAGCATATCACTATGTGATTTTAATTGGTTTAGACAATCTTCCGATCGTTTGTTTTTATTTATTATCACATTATTTACCTTTAACATTTTAGCCTTAAAATATAATACCAGATTGAATCTTCTTAGTATTTATAACTAAGAATTTTGTTATATTACTAAAAAATTTAATAGAAAACAAGGAGATATTTACTTTTCTTTATAGACTTGAATAAAAAAAATTAGGTGTAATGAGATTATATACTTTTTAACTACTTTTGCATCGGGCTTCCTTCGATTAAATCATTTTTAAAATTAGATACTCTAATAATTATATTAATTACACAAAATCTAATTTATTATATCTCAATATATAAAAGCAAGAAGATGTAATTATAAATTTATTTTTAGGTTCAACAATTAGAGGCAATGATATTGATGATAATAGACCATCACTTTCAGTCAAATTTAACAATAATAATAATACAGATAATTCAATTAATGGTCCATTGGCACATATTTCAGAAAAAGAAGAGCCAAGTAAGTAATGTTTCAAATAAACGCAATAAATATATAATTTTTATTATTTGGGATTCGGAACTTTATATTTTACAAGTATAGTTATTGAATAAGTGTGATCGTCGTAATCGACTTCTTTCAAATATATTTTTATTTACGGTTTCGAAGGTGGGGATTCCAAAAATACACAGAAAATAACAGGAATATATCTTAGTAAGAACTATATACCTAATTTTAATGAAATTTCGTATACAGGTTAGCTAAACTGAATAATTTACCTATCAAAATTTACATTCTGAATTCCTATTGAAGGAAAGTAATGTTATCAGTGCAAAATTTCAATTGAATTGTCATTTAATATTTCAATTAATTTAATTATTAAGTTTTTACTTTTCGAAATTTAATAAATATTTGTATATTCGGATGGTCAGTTTTTTACTAAAGGTTTTATATACGGTATACATATATTTATATATTTTTTGTTTTCCGATTCTTATAATTCTAAAATATAAATTGGTCTTTCGGAGTTTAGTTGATTTATATTTTATCAGTTTATGGTAGTTGTGCCGAATGTATTTTTGTTTACATCTCTTTTGGCAAATCTGAACTGATTTTAAATATATATACAGAAAAGACATTTGAACTATTGTTGAATGGTGAAAAGTATCTCTTGCTAAAGGAATGTGTATTTTGGAACAAATTATTTATGAAAAATTAGGTTTACAACGAAGTAAATTTTTTAAAAAAAAAAAAATGCCGAGTTTAACTAATGTACATGATATAATTTTTAATTTTGTAATTGAAATTTTATTCACGAATTATAACATTATTTACAAATTTTCTAATAATAAGAATTATTATTTTAATTAGCAAAAAACATATATTAATAGAATCAAATATTTATGACTTAAAATCTTTTAAAACCGGGTTATTAACATTATATTCCTTATTTACGTAAATTTACAAATATACATAATATGTTTATTAACTACTTGAGAAAATATATACTAATCTTTTCTATACTATAGTATAGTATTTATACATAATTATAATCTAAATAAATTCTTTTATGTGAAACTAGAAAAAAATATTATTGACGTAATTAGATTTGATTATATTTTATGTAATGTAAGTATATTAATTATTTTATATTTTGAAGAAGAAAAAAAAAACGAAATTTTGTACAATTATAGGGTAGATAGTAATTAATGAGAGCAATTTAGATTTTTTTCTAAATAATATACTGTAAACTAAGAGTTAAATGTTTACTATTCTTTTAATTTAACTGCACAAAAATCTTATATAGTACATTCGTTATTCGAAGAAATGTTACTTCTAATTTTTTTCACAGGTCAACATTTTTTTACTTTCGATTCTCGAAAAAATGTTGAACTTAAATAAATTCGCGTTTGTTTCTTAAATATACTGTAGCATTTTCTGCCTCGAAATTTTCGATGGTGCAGAATTTTTACCGTGAATAATACGGCGGTATAATAATATAAAATAAGTAAAACAATATCAAATAAATCTAAAGTGTAAACACAAAATAAAAATGGAAGATAAATAACGCAGGCGAAGGCAAAACTGTGGGAATGTAGTATATATATTATACTGCCAGTCAGATATTTTTAACTGCTGATTAAATTTCACAATGAAGAAAATAACTAATATTTTACTAACAGTAAAACATTAGCCTTACATAAATAATGAATTTTTAATTTATATTTCCAAACTTAGGAAAACTAAAATGTCATTGTGATATTTGCAAAGAAGATAATTATATATGCGAAACTGATGGACTCTGTTTTACTTCAGTTGCTTTAATCAAGGACTCAATAACATTCCATTATAGGTAAGTTTAAAATATAACAAACAAAATAAATTCTGGACAAAAATATAAAATTTAATTGTAGTATGTAGTTATATTAAAAATATAAAATCTGAAAACGAAATGCTAATAAATATAAAAACTTTATTTTTCGAAAGTTTTATTATTTAAAATAAATATGAGCAAAAAAAAAAAAAACCAAATCCATTATTAATTTAGTTATAGATGTCTTCATAAAGCACAAATATTTCCATCAAAAGATTTTCCAATTTGGTGTAATGATGGTAGTAATGGAGGTCCGACATTTTTACTAGTTTCTAAAATTAGTGGCCGTTTATGCTGTAACGACAAAGATTTGTGCAATTCTAATTTATTACCACGATTAAGGGATTATTCAACTGATTATGATTCTCGAAAACGACATTTTGAAGGTGATATTAAATCTTCCACAACCAAAGTAAAACAAAAAAAAAAAAAAAAAATTGTTGGTTTTATTTAAAAACCTTTTTTTTTTACTAAACATTAAAAAAATTTAGAAAAATACATTATTTTGTCGAGTGGTATAAATAATATTATAATGTACTTGTTAGTGTGATTTTTTCCAACCAATATTTTTTATCTTTGCTCGCTAGTATTTTCTTATACCTACCCACCATCACCATTCATTTTATAACAACTAATAAAAAAATAAAAATATTTTTGTAAGTTTAACCATTTTGAGTTTATTTTTTTCACGCTATGCAATAAAAAATCAAATCAGAAATGTTAAATTTTGGTTTTGATAAACAAATTGTTTTTTTCTTCCCTCATTAACATTTTACTAACAAACCACTAAGATATCGTGGATTAAATATCAATTGATCATTTCGTTTTCAGAAAAAAGAAGTATAATTATATTAAATATAAAATCTAGTGGGAGCACAAACTTGTAATGTCCAGCAATGAGTTGTATTAAACAATATAATTTCGTAAAAAAAAGCAGAACTTTGTATATACTAGATTTTTCTTAAAAACTTAAGATCTTCTAAGACATCAATAATTTCTTTGATATTATTAGGCCCACTGAAGCTATCAATCTTAAATTTTGTAGGCTAAATAACGAAATCAACCTGTGTGCCAAATTGTATTCAAATCGGATACAAATTACTATATGCTCTCTGGATTACATCATCGAATACACTTCAGAACTACGAGAATTATATATTGCAGTACATAGGCTAGCGCTAGGGTCCAAGTTTTTTTTTTTTTTTTTTAGCATTTTTGAAATATGTAATAAGAAAAATACATTTAATTGAATTCCACCACTATCACAATACATATAGTTATTCGATACATAACTAATCGAAATTATGAACATATATTAAAATTCGTAAATGG
Organism: Rhamphomyia laevipes; assembly: GCA_963920725.1. NCBI lineage: Eukaryota > Metazoa > Arthropoda > Insecta > Diptera > Empididae > Rhamphomyia > Rhamphomyia laevipes. The sequence goes on from OY987259.1 coordinate 54,139,989, forward strand.
AATCAACGCTCATTTAGATAAAACTTAGATAATAGTTGTCACTATATATCCTTGAGGAAGTTGTTTATGAGCAGTACACTGTTTATAGGTTTTATGAATTAAATTTCTTATTTTTAAATAAGAAAATTAAAAATAAGAACTAATAAGAACTACGACTAATATAATCTGCTATACATTTTCAGTCATTAATCGACAGGTGTTCTAAAATATATAAATCTTTAAAATATGTATATATATATATGTATGTATATAAACAGATTGTTTTCCAGTTTTTTCCTTTTTTATTTATTTTAAACAATAGGATTTTTCTCGCAAGATTTAATGCAATTCAAGTTCATATAAATTTTCAAAAATTCAAAATGGGACGATTTAGTTCATTGTGCAATTGTGCTGCATTTTGAACTATATTTAATTATATTTGAGTTTCCAACTTTTATGATATATGTAGTATTTTACCATTAGATACCTTTTTTTAAAACATTAACCGTAAAATAAAATAAAATAATAATAATTTACAATTAATATGCAGACAATTTAATTGACACAAAAATATATATAAATTATCCATATTAGGTGTTTTCCTAAAAGGTATGAAATTGAAAGACTACCACTTGAATGTTTATCAAATAAGGAGAATATGCATAATTATAAAATCGATTGTTGTAACACAGATTTCTGCAATAAAAATGAAATGTTGAAATTGGATTTAAAACGAGGTATTTCACACTAAACACAAAACAAATATTTACAAAAAAAAAAAAATCACAAAATAATTAAACTCCTTTGTATCTTTTTAATATATATTTATTTATTCCCAATTCTTATAAAAACTGTATTTTTTTTTAATTTTCAAATTTGCAAATTTTACTTTTTTTAAATAATTTTTTATTTTGGCGAATGAATATTTATTTAATTATAATATTTATATATAATTTCTTTTACATTTTATTGGCCTTCATTAAATATTACTTTGAATTCTACTACAATTTTTAGATAGTTAGTTACTTTAGTGAAACATTTTTGTAGTTAGTTTGTTTATTAAGATTTTTTAATTAAAATATTATATTTATAAGTTCTTTTATGGTAAAAATTGTATAAAATTTTATAAAAATAATAAGACTCATAGGGAATTTTCAAAAATAATATGAATTTTAATGAATTTAAGAAATCCATTATTTTAAGGACGTTATAACTGTTATTTTTATTATGGTTTCATAGAATAATTTATTACAAAAAACAAGGTACTAAAATTCGAGGTCTTATTATTAAGAAAACTAGTAAAATGTGACGATAAATCAACATTCAGAAATATTTTTCTAAAAAAATAATAATAAAAAAAAACTGTTTTCTAATAAATATATTAATTTTGTAAATACATTTTCATATAAATATTAGAAATTTTATTTAGAAATTAAATTTGCGGTCCAAAAAATTGCCATGACTTTTAGTGGAAAATCATGATCAAAATTTGAAATCACTACAATAGTTTAATTGTAATTTCATAAAAATGCTGCTTAAAACAAAGTAAATTTTAAGAGTTCATTTGTATTCACTTACAAATGAACTATTTCATAATGTTGACCTAAAATAGTTCATGATATTAAATTGATTGAAAGAAAAACAAGTCATATTTTAAAAATATCAAATTTGTATATAATAAAACAAACTACCGTATTAATATTATTGGAGAACAAAACTACAATTTAAAAATCGATATTTAGCCAATTTAGTAGATATTTAGAATACATACTATAAATAATTTTAACTTAATATTTATATAAATATTTGAAAAAATATATAGTTAAAAAACACACGTCAATATTCACACATTTCTGTATTATGCATAAACACTGATTTAAAAAAAAATTAAAATTGCACAATATTTTCTGCCACTCAACACACAGCGTTAATTAATATTGGAGCCTTGCGTTTATTTTATTTTCATAAATATTAATTTTTGGTAAAAGGTTTTTTCATATGTAGACGATAAAAAATGATAATTGATTATTTTTACAGAAATAAAAAAATAATAAAAAAAAAACAATAAGTTAAATAAATTTGAATTTCTATATAATATTCTTAAATTGTTATTGTTAGATGCTTTGAAATGGTACCAATTAAAGAAATTCCAGAAATGTGTGATGAATTTAATCCAAAAAGTAAATATGCACAGGAATGTTGTAATGGCAATTTCTGTAATACAAAAGCAAATTTCACTTTACCAATTGCAGGTGAGAGAACTAAATCAACAAAAGACAAATTCGAATTATAATTGTTCATAATAAAAATTTATAAAAATTTTGTTGTCTGTTAGGTTTAAGAAAGGATCATCATCAACCAATTTCGCCGTGTCTGTTTTACACATTTATGTGTTTGTAAATCATCTTTTTTTTATTAATTAAAATATAATTTATTTATATATAATTGAAATATATCATAATACATATTTGTTTCCAAAAAAAAATAAAAAAAAAAATTGAACTTGGAATAATGGGCTGATTTAATATGTAAGAAAAGAAAATCTTAAAAACTTATATTCATAATTTATTGTTGTCTATATAAATATGTATGTATTGTTTAAGAAAATTCATAAATATTACTCTTTAACATTTGCAACAACATAGTTCCATAAGTCATCTGTGTAAGTTATATATGGTGAATACTACACAAGCGGTTAGAGCCACGGTCTTAAAAACTATACTAGTGCAGTTTTCCTACGATTTTCTGATTTTTTGTTCAATTATTGGATATATAAACATGTAATTATAAAATACGGATTTTCCAACGACCGCCAGTGTAGTATGCACTATAAAAAATGTGCTTGTTACATAATTATGATCAAACTTTGAGTGGAACTCGTGTAATTTTTAAATTGGGAAATTAAAACTTATTAAATTCGGTCATATTCATAATCCAATTTTATAAAACTATGACTTGTATAAGTGTGTTCCTCAAATATCATTAATTTTAAATTATATACACTAAATTTAATAATTTATAATAATAAAAAAGTAATGTTTGGAGAATTTTGGATTATAAATTCAATAGTTTGACAAGATTTCTATAATATTAGCCTTATATAAAACAGGAAATTCAGAAAATCACAATTTTTATTGTATACTCTTACTCTCAAATATTTATTTATCTTGAGTTATAATAATTGTGGTGTCGAATCTTGGACGTTAAGAAATATTGATGAATCCTTTGCGTATATAAAAGAATATTGAAATTCTTCAAACTATCAATACGGAAAAATATTTAATTATCACAATTACTTCGTTCACATAATGAAAAATTAAAAATATTGATTGCTGCAACTGGTGCCTTCAGGGAAAAATAGTGGGTAACAAAAGAGAACATTGTAACTGGAAAACTTGAGAATCAATATTGAAATATTAAGAAAATAAAATCAAAAGATGATATTTATACGATGTAGGCCAACTTCAGTAGCGGAGTGGAAGTGGAACATGAAGAAAAAGATAGTAATTGTAGGAGTTATTAACTTATTTGGAAATTGTAATTTATTTCAGTAATATAATCAGGACACATTTAATTAAAAAGGAATAAAAATTGCATGTTTTTTCCAATCAAATATTTGTTATTCAATTATAATTGGATAACATTTTTTTTTTTACTCAATAAACGGATTCATTGATGCTAGTTAAATTTTAATGTTAAAGAAGCGCTCAATTCGTTTCTTTTTTGCGACCATTCATAATTCACAATGTCAGCAAAATTTAAAATTTTACATGTTTTCTATTAAGTACAAAAACAAAACATTGAAATTTTGTCGTCTACATATTAAATTTACAAATTTTTAATTTATTTTTTATTTAAGATGATTTACTTTTTCTACAGAGATCTATAATTTATAAGTATTTTTTTTTATTAGTAATATTTTTTTCTTAATTAGTATTTATTAATTATTTGCATGTTTTTTTTAAATATTTTCTATTCATATTTGCTTGTTCCTTTATTTTGCATGCTTTTTGTACATTAATTCACTTGGAAATGCTTTATTTTTAATTATGGGAAATATCTTTTAAAAAAATTGTGGTGTATTACAAATAAATTTATTACAAACTTATAATAAATACAAAAAAAATAAACGATTATATTATCCGTTAACGATTATATTTTCTTTTCCTTTACTCCAAAAAAAAAAAAATCCACATTCTCCAACAATTGCCAACACAAAATCAATTTTTACTATTGATCCTAAATTTGGCAATAGTAGAACTTCTAACTGAACCAACATTAAGTACATGGCATTTAATAATTATAATATTTGGTGGTACATTGCTATTCTGTACATTATTATTGGTATCATATTGGCTGATACAGAGGCATAAATTAAATAGCAATGGACGGCCATACATTCAAGAGGATTCAGTTTGTGATCCGATATTAAACTGTAATACTCTACAAGATATGATTGAAATGACTACATCTGGTTCCGGATCAGGTTTGGAATTTTAGAATTTTTTCAAATAAATTTAAATTAATACAATTTGTTATTTTATTTTATATTTTTCTGTAGCTGGACTACCTTTACTTGTACAACGATCAATAGCCAGACAAATTCAATTATGTTGTGTAATTGGTAAAGGACGTTTCGGTGAAGTGTGGCGTGGTAGATGGCGTGGTGAAAATGTAGCTGTAAAAATATTTTCAAGTCGTGAAGAATGTTCATGGTTTCGTGAAGCAGAAATTTATCAAACAGTAATGTTAAGACATGAAAATATTTTAGGTTTTATTGCAGCTGATAATAAAGGTAAACTATTTTACCATTTTCGAGTCAAATTTAGTCTTTTTTCATTTCCAATTTGAAACGAAAAAAAAAAACTAGTTTGACCAGAAAATGTTATAATATTATTTTTATAAATTGATTTCTTTTTATTCAATTTAAATTATATATATTTAGATAATGGTACATGGACACAATTATGGTTGGTTACTGATTACCATGAAAATGGTTCATTATTTGACTATTTAACTTCACATACTGTTGATACAAAAACAATGTTTACAATGGCTTTATCAATAGCCACTGGTTTGGCACATTTACATATGGATATTGTTGGGACACGTGGTAAACCTGCAATTGCACATCGTGATTTAAAGTCAAAAAATATATTGGTTAAATCAAATTTAAGCTGTGCAATTGGTGATTTAGGCTTAGCTGTACGACATGTTGAAAAAGATGATTCTGTTGACATACCATCAACTCATCGTGTCGGTACAAAACGTTATATGGCACCAGAAGTTTTAGATGAAAGTATAAATACACATCATTTTGATTCATTTAAACGGGCTGATGTTTATGCATTCGGTTTAATATTATGGGAAATAGCTAGACGATGTAATATTGGTATGATGTATGATGAATATCAATTACCATATTATGATGTTGTACAACCAGATCCAACAATTGATGAAATGAAAAAAGTAAGTCATTTATATTACATTACAAAAAAAAAACAACGTTAATGATCAATAATTATGGATTTTTTATAGCCTTTTGAGATTATTATTAAATTTTATTTAATAAAATTAGAATTAGATGGTTTTTGTAATGATTCAGAAATTGTCCATAGCTAAATAAATTGATAAGTCATTATTATACCAGCTATGAAAACGCTACATATTAACATCAAAATATATAATAACAATTATTTGTTTTGTCCACTGCATTTTTAAATCCTTGTAGGGTTATAGAGCAATGGAAACATAATATTCATTATTATATCTTTATCGTAAACCAATCACAAGATTCACAAGTATAAATTATTGATTTCGGTCTTTTTGGAACATATTCTAATTTAGTGTTTTTTACACTGGGAGTAGAATTTCAAAACATAAAATTTAATATCGTATTGCTAATTCTATATGTATTTTCAATCTGCTCGTCTGCTACTTATGATAATTAAATCTCCTATAAAGTATTTCAATTAGTTGATACATTTATATCAATCAACTAGATTATTTTGAAGTCTTGCATTTGCACCAAAATTTTACTTCTGCTACACTCCAATATTAAATTAAAAAAAAAATGTTCAAATACTAAATAATAAATTTTTAGGTAATTTGTATTGATAAAATGAGACCAAATATACCAAATCGATGGCATGCATCTGATGTACTACACAGTATGGCAAAAGTAATGAAAGAATGTTGGTATCCAAATCCAGCGGCACGATTAACAGCACTTCGAATTAAAAAAACAATATCTAATATCAGTGTTGAAGATAAAATTTCATAAAGAAATTGAACAGAAACTTTGTTTTATTTTTATAATAAACAAATATATTTTGTAGAATGGACCATATTGGATTTAAAGAGAACCTTACGGACAAAAAAAAAACCAAAACTTTATAAGAATGAAAAAGTCAAATTTTACACATTAAATATATATATATATAATAATATTATACATATAGACATATTTGAAAAAAAAAAGAAAACTAACAAAAGAAATAAAAAAGATAAGAAAAATTATTAGATAAAAATTAATATTTATGTATTTAAAAAAGAAAAAAAAATGTGAAAACCATTAAAACGGTATTAAAAAAGAAAAGAAAAATAATTTTTATATTAAATGTTGATTCAAATTAAAAACTAAAAAAATTAATGTTGAAATGAAGTTGTACAATGAAAAACACTTAATATTATGCATAGTATACACACAATATAAATATTTCAAAACCCAATGAGATTATTTAACAATTATACGGCAACATTCTTTCTATTTTACAATTAAATTATTTTTATTTTGTAATAACGATCGTATTTGCATATTATATTTCGGCAATCAGTTTAAGTTAAATTGCAAATTGAATAATTTGAACAACTAAATAAAATATTTAATTAAATAATATCCTAATTTTCAGATTAATAGATAATTTATTTATCACAATGCTATAGCTATACTAACAAAGCTTATATATAAATAAGTTTTTTTTGCGTTTTTTTTTTTTAAAATTTATTATAAAACAATATAAATAATTAAATACTCATACATAAAGTATAAAATTTTTCAATTTGGTTTTTATATTTATATTTTTGCTCAAAATGTTTTAACTTTTAAAGAACTAATATTTATCAATAATGTGTTATAGATGAGCTTTAGACATTTTTTCGATCTAGCATAAGAATTTTTTTAATTCACAAGAAAAAAAAAGTTATGTATTTGTTATGATGCAGTTTCAAATAAACAAAATATAATATAAACAATTTTATTATAAACTTACGTAATATATCTACTTTATACTATAAAAAAACTGCCATAATATAATTTACAATTCTTTTACAATATTTACATTATTTTTATTTTAAAATTTGAAGGTTTATTTTTATTTAAATCTTCAAATATATAAATTGATTTCAAATTACTCAAATTTTTGTTTACATTCTTTTTTTTTTAGAATCCTTTAAAAAATTTCTATTAAAAATTAAAATTCGAAAAAATAAAATAACATATTTTGTTTTTCTTTTATAAGACTTTTCAAGACTGATTTCTGATATTATACAGACAAATAGATACAGACATTTTACATTTCTACAATATAAAAGAAAAAAAAATTAAATTATTTACGACTTTTGAATAACCAATCTGCAAGGAAATTATATTATGAGGGAAATTAATTTATTAATTACTTGATTAAAATTGAAATAATTATAAGAATAGTTTATTTAAACTGTTATAAATTTCTGTTTTCGAAATCTTATAGTTAATTTCTTTATCTCATTTACCAAATTATTTGATGTAATATATTTTCATCAGGAATTACATTTTTAATACTAAAATTAGTAACTTAAATTTAATATATGTATTCACATATAATATACAATTAAATAAAGTTTTTAAAACAATATTAAATAGTAATTTTATATAATTTATGGATGCATTTTTATTTTTACAAAAAAAAAAAAAAATATTATTTTATTTATTTTGAAACTGCATAATAATATATTTCATAATTTCTATTCAAAATTGCAAACACAAAAATTGTATTAAAAATGATTTTGAATGTATAATATTTTCATTAAGTTAATTTTTGTTTTTAGAGATTCAACACTAAGAAATTTTGCCTTTGCTGTGATATAGTAGAATTTTTATATATATCAGTTTTCTATTTTATATTTTCTGGTGAAATTTTCCAATGATTTTTGCGAAAGTTTTTTTTTTTTTTTTTAAAAGTAATTTTTCCACCATATTTTAATCCGAAATCTATTCCTTATTCCTATTATAAATATTATATACTATAATTATTTTAATATATATTTTATGTATTAAGTAGACAATCAATGAATTTTATTTAAGAGATATGGGAGCATTGTATTAAATTTGGGAAAAAATATAAAAATCTCCCTAAAATTAATTTCTTTCGTAGCTCTCTAAAATATAAAATAATGTATTCAATAATTTTTCTTTTTCTTTTTTTATATAATTTAACAATTATAATTTATAAAACTAAATATTTTTTTTAGTTTTAATTACTATTTGTATTTTTGCGTATTTGATTATATAAATATGTTTTGTTTTATGAATTAATTATTAATTGTATATTTTATAGTATACATACATCATTTTATAATGTTTTATTTTTTACATATTTAATGTGACGTAATTGTAACTGAAAATATCATATAATAAGTAATTATTAATGTCTGAGAAATTACTATAAGTTATTTACTTTAGTTATAAATAATTATAAATTAATTACATGATTAATTCTATTATTTAATTATTTTATTTATGCTTTAAAAAACTAAAATTGCATATAATATTTAATTTTAAAATATATATGTAGATGGGAAAAAATTAATTAATTTTTAAGTGTATTAAACTATTTCCACTATTGTTAAGAATTGGAGATAGGCTCGAGAGCATAAAGTCAGTTGATAAAATTGTTTTAAAATTTGAATGGACAAATTTTTAATTTTGATAAAAAATAAACTACACATTTATTAATATTTAAATTCTTCATTGGAGTATCCTACTTTTACAACCAAGGATTGGTTATATTATATAACATCATAATACAAGAATTAGTATTTTGTTGAATGAGATAGTACATGTTCTGTTGTTCCTAAAAAGACCAGGCAACAGTTTGTGGCTTAGAAATAACTGACTTTTAATAGAAATTATTTGATTCCAGTATCTCGATTGGATATGATTTATTATTTATATATTAAAATTGAAAACAAATATTTATTATAAAAATTTATTCCTTTAAAAAAAAATAAAAATTGTAAATATAGTTTCATTAATTATTTTTATAATTATATTTGATTTTTTTTTATTTGTTTTAATACATAATTTCTATAATTTTATTTAAATATATATATACATTAAACAGGGTGGATCTGAAATGGTTGATTGATTTATAATTCGGTATTTTAATGGTAGTATATTTAGTATACTATTGAGAAATTGACAGTTTCCTGGTTGGAGCTTCCTTTAATAGTTATAGCTTACTTCCGATGTCCTGATTCGATTACCAAAACAAAAAGTAAATTCATATTTGTTGGGTTCATAAATCAAGTATGAATAATCTATTTCCGGTCCACTCTATATTAATATTATATGAGCGCATTTTTTATAATTATATTTTATTATGTAATTATAGAAAGTAAATAAATGAAAATATATTATTAAAAAGATTAATTTAATATATTAGTTTATTTTATATTTATTGTCTTAAAACTACTATTATAATAAAATTGAACAACTTAACAACTTATAAAATATATATATTAAAAATTTGAATGTAAAAAAACTATATTTAAAATCTAAATTTGTAATAATTGAGTTGTGCCGAGATGCAAAACACATTCTCAATGTGTAATTAAAGTTTTAGAATTTAGGAATATATATAATTTAAAAAAAAAAAAAAAATTAAAACTATATATAAATATTTCAAAATTCATTAAACATATAAAATTATGAATGGTTATTAGAATGGATTAGAGTTATTGTTTAAATGATACAATATTAGTTAGATTTATGTCAACAAATTTTCCGCAAAATAAACAGTTTTATATTATGAAATATTTCTTCTTGTTTTTTTAATTGACAAATTTTTAATGATTCATAATAATGTAAGTATTCTGCCGCATGCGTGTTTTTCTCAAGCCATATTTATTTATGTACAAGTTTAATATTCAGTTGAATTCGCATTATTTCGTATAATTATTTATATGCAGTATATTGTTTTTTACCAAAGCAATCGTCAGAAAACAGATGCAAAAAAGACCTTTGTAGTAATATAGAGAAGTCTAATAAATTTGACAATTACCCAGTATATAATAAATACAATATTTAATTTTTTTTTTTGTCATATTCGTATATTTTCCAATGAGAAAGATACATAAAATGTGATTTAAATCAATGCTTATTAATTATTTTTGCTAAAAATAAAATAATTATGTATTGGAATATTTTTATAAATAACATTAAATTATTTTTTTTCTAACAATTCTTTAACTAAATTCAATACTGAAATTCTAAATGTAATTTTTTTATTTGTATCGAGCAATTTCAGATCAGGTAATAAACTTTTTAAAAATATTAAATCCCCATTATCTTCAATATCTGATTTGATTTTAATTCTTTTAGTTTCTGGTATTGTTATATTATTTATATTATCGGCAATATCTTCATTTGGTTTTCGTTTCTTTTTATTAATATCTATAAAATTAATTGTTTCCCAATCATCATTAATATCATCGTCAACAATAATAGAATTTTCATAATTATTGTCTGAAGTATTAATATCTAAACATTCATTAACTATATATCTATGACTTTTTGGTAAATATTTGTCACCATAATATGGTAATAAAAATTTCATATTTTCACTTAAATAATATGGTGTTGGAGATACATCAATCCTTTTTAAATATCTTTGATATGATCCTCTTATTATTCGCCATTTTTTTCTACAATTTTCCTCTAGAAATATAAAATATAATATTAATGATTTAATTTATACAGGGTGTCGCAAGAAAAGGTGTCAAGCCGAAGTAAGGAGGTAGAGGGCATCAAGGCCTATCAAAATCACTCCTATGTATGTTTAGGAGCTTAGTTTTTTTTATTTTTTGCTTACCGACCAGTTCGACAAATTTTTGTTGTGATGACATGAAATACTTTCCAAACTATGAAAAATCGCTGCATGTACATATGAGTAATTTGGTAAGCGTTGAGGTGCTCTACCTCTCAGCTTTGTCTTGAAACAACTTCTTGTGATACCCTATATATACTATACATAAATTTCATTTAATACTTACGTGTTTCTCCAAGATCATCACTTATTGTTCTCCAAATTGATGTTGTATCATTAACTGTTTTACCTGTGGCATATAATTCTGGATATTTTTTAATTTCATTTAATAATTTAATAGCAAATGGCATATCGCTATAATATTTTGTATCTGGTAATTTTAATTCTTTCGATTGATTATTTTGTGATAGCATTTCTTCATCAACTGATATACTTTCGAATGGTTGTATTTCACTATCGTTATCAATTTCTTGTTTTAACATACTATCTGTCACCCAATCATCATCATCATCATAATTAGATTTATTTTCATCAATATCTTTTGTAGCATAATCATCATCTTCAGAATTTGCTAATGTATATGATTCAGGTTTAAATTTATTACTGTAAAGTGGCAATAAAAATTCCATATGCTCACTAAGATAATATGGTACTTTAGCAATGTCAATTTGTTTCAAATATCGTTGATAAGAGCCACGAACAACTTGCCATTTTTTCTTACATAATTCTCCTAAAAAAAGTATAATTTATTAGACTATACAAATATATACTATAACGCTATAAGTATAGGTAGATTAAGATTTAGGCTTAAATGTGGTTTGCTGCTTTTTGGATATTCCCTGCTTCTGGCGGTACAGATGAACCTGAAGTTATTATCAAACAAATGCTTTTCAGATTTGCTTTGAAATTGTCATAAATATAAGACTGTACGACCCACCCGGCGATCAACAATTGGAAATTGCCGAGTGCACTACTCCACTCCACTTTCGAGTGTTTTTACATAACATTATTTTTTTCCAGAAACCCAGTATTTTTTAAGATTATAATTCAAAAATCATTAGGTATATCTCCATTAGTACAAGCGAAATATAATATACCGCCAGCCGCTTAGCAATCATCTTTTTTTCATTGAATTACATTTTTATGAGAATTTTCAAAATAGAGTTTCTGAATATGAATTAATTTTTACAAAAGGAATTATCATACTTACTCGGTTCGCCAAGTGTTTTACTTATCAGAGTCCAAATCTTAGCACATTCATTTTGTATATCTCTAATTCCTGGAGGATATTTATGATAATCATATAATTGAGGATATTCCTTCACAGCATTTATTAATGTTATTAGGAATTTATGCTCATGATTATTTGCCATTGTAGACAATATTTAAGTTGTTAGTTTACAACGTTTACAACAATAATTATTATAACTCGAAATTTAATAAAATTGTACAAACAAACCAGAAAACATTCTATCTATTGACAGTGACAGTGACATTGACACAATATGCGTCATGCGGATTATAAATGTGTTGAAGTTTGTAATTCCCATCCCTGAAAACAAGAAGTATCGTATTCGATTGGTAAAAGAAATTAACTTCCTCATACAAAATATTTTTTATGTACCGTTTAGGTCAGGTGTATCATTTATATTATATACATAACTTTTCGATTCACCTTTAGACCTTTAGCGAAGAGTTTTTCAATTCTCTACAATACTTTATCCCTTTAATCTTAGAAACGAAGTTCACTGTTCACCTAAAACGATACGTAAACCAACGTAAACTAAATGTTTTAAATAAGATATTTGAAAGTGAAGTGTTAGTAAAACCACAAACTAATAAATTAGTTTGTGGTAAAACTTCACTTTCAAATATCAGTCCTTGTTTAAGTAAAATCTCAAATCTCATATTCTACGAATATTTTCTGTTGTTAAATTTATCACCAAAAAATGATTTCCAAATTTCTGAAAAAAAAAAAAATTTAAATACATTATTTCTTACGGAATTTTCTGTGTAAAATCCGCCGAAATGATAATTACGATGTGTATCAAGAGGACATTAACATATTTAATGAACCTGAGAATAAAATGTAAATGTTTTACTCAAACTCTTTTATTTATAGATAAAAGCAAGAAAATCAAACTGAAAAAATAATTTTCTAAGGTTTCAAATTTGCATCCAAAAAATCAGAAAATGCTATAATAAATCAAAGTGAATAATTAATTGCTAAAATGTTAATCGAAGATATACTATGTCAAATTTAGCAGATGAAAAGAAAAAAAAATCCGATTCTAAAAGAAGAAAAATATCATATTAAATCAATACAAATTAATGACGATAACAAAATAATTTTTAACTTAAGAATTGTATATTTTAGTTTATAAATAATATTGCGGATTTTTTTCAGATAAATCTAAATCTTTTGTAATTAAAATCTACCGATTATTGGATGCTAATTACTAAAAAAATTCTTAATGAAATTCAGCTGAAATTATTAACGTTCAAAATGGTTTCAATACCGTTTTAATTAAACATATTAATAGTAGAAAAAATTATAAACAAAACGAATATGGAAAAAAGTCAATTTGAAAGATATTTACCTACAATTATTCTTTTAAAATCTTATAAAGAATATGAAATAAAAGAAAACTAATTTAGATAATTCAGAAGAAACTTGCGGTTAGATTTGTTTTATATTTTTGAGGATGTTAATTAACTCGTTAGATGCACATGTGAACGCATATTCCAGGTACAAATTCGTAAATGGTTGTCCATTTTTCGTTTTCCAGGTTCGTTTCCAGTAAATTCTCCGGTTCTTTTCTTTTTGCTTTTCCTAATAAATATTTTTTTACGAATTATGTTATTAGCCTAATCCCCACCTCCTCTGCGGACTGCGCAGGTTTGTTAGTTATTCAGTATTATAGTGCGGATTATTTTTACGTTGCCAGCACTCGCCTTTGTCAATAGGCAAGTCCCGCGCTAGTGAGTGAAACCAGTACCCGGTAGTTACCACACGTGGAGGTTTGAGCTTTTGGCTTGGTTTCAAAGTTACAGCACTGGGTTACGCAAAGGTGCAACCGATCAGATGCCTACCCTATTCCACCTCAACCTCAACCACTAATAGAAACTAATAGAAGTTAGTACATAGAGTAAAAATTTGTAGTACACAATTAACTTCAACAAAAGAAGTAACATCGAGTTATGTTGATTTCATAAAAAATAATTATAATAATTAGTCATTCAAGGATGAAATGAAAATGATTAAATAAAATGAACAAATATGTAGTGATTAATTCCAGTAGAAGGCCAACTAAATACACGACAAACAGATTATTTAAAAACTTGAGTAAATATTATAAAATTTAGTGATTTAGTTTTGTGGGATTATAGATTACTTTAGTTCATTAAAACGATATGCCAGAGGGTCTGAGAACCTACATGGCATAATTTGTATATAATACACAATAAAACATTATGGCTCTCATCTCATCGTCTCATCTATATCAAGTGTTTATTATTTATTATGTTTTTACAAAAAAAAAATTTTAAGTTTCATTTCAAAATGAAGTAAGTGAAAAATTTAAATTATTGTCATATTTTATAATAAAATTACTTTTAAATATATTAGGGTTTTTCCATTTTTAAATTAATTAATTTGTTATTTATTTTGGTAAATAAAATATTGCTGATATGGAAGAAAATAATTTATATGGTTACAAATATAACGCATTCAAAGGTAAAGTAATGGGTATTTTTACAAGTGGTGGTGATTCACCAGGAATGAATGCAGCAGTAAGAACATGTGTACGGGCGGCACTCTATTATGGAATTAAGGTTTTTTTTAATACATCTAAATATATTTAGAAATTAATTGAAATCATAATATTAAAAAAAAAAATTATTTATATATATATATAGATATTTATAATTAAAGAAGGATACCAGGGAATGATAAATGGTGATGATAATTTTATAGATGGTAATTGGATGTTTGTTTCTAATATTATTCATCTTGGTGGTACTATAATTGGTTCAGCGCGATGTACTGAATTTCAAACACGTCCTGGTCGTTTAAAAGCAGCTTATAATTTAGTTATAAGAAATATTACACATTTAATTGTAATTGGTGGTGATGGTTCATTAACTGGTGCAAATATATTCCGCGAAGAATGGGTTTCTTTACTCGAAGAATTGTTAGAAAAAGGAAAAATAAATACCGAACAAAAACAAGGAAATGAGGAACTATTTATTGTTGGCTTAGTTAGTAAATTACTATAATGCCAAAATTTCTATAATCTTCTTTACTTATTGATGTTTTTTCTGCTACGATAATATAGGTTGGTTCTATAGATAATGACTTTTGTAGAACAGATATGACAATAGGTACAGATTCTGCTCTGCATCGCATTATGGATGCATATGAAGCTATTCATAGTACAGCTCATTCTCATCAACGGGCATTTGTTCTGGAAGTAATGGGCAGAAAATGCGGGTAAATATAGTTAATAACAAATTTAAATTTTGGAATTATATATGTACCTATACATTTTATTAATAAATTCCTTTATATCGCAATCTTTAGTTATTTAGCATTGTGTACGGCTTTAGCTACCGAAGCCGATTACTTATTTATTCCTGAAAGTCCACCTAATGTTGAATGGCGAGATAAATTGTGTGACAAAATAACGCAGGTATTTAATATTTTATGTAATTATCTAAATAATTTGGTAATTGGTTAAATAAATATCTGTGTGCTTGGGGATCGGACAGATCATCTATTGCCATTAACTAAGATGTATATACAGATGCAGATCTTTTCGATCTCACAAAACACAACCATAATTTAATTTAACAGTTGAATTTATAAATGTTATCCAAAAAATATAAATAGACACTTGAAAGTGGCCAGCGTTTAAAACTAATAATTGTGGCAGAGGGAGCTATTGATTGTGAATGTACACCAATCACGAGTGAAGAAATAAAAGATGTTCTTGTTGCTCGATTAAATCTTGATGTACGTGTTACGGTTTTGGGTCATGTACAACGGGGCGGTAATCCAAGTGCATTTGATCGTATCCTGGTAAGATTGGTTTTTTGTTTTGTTTTGTTTGTAAAATATTGATTAAATATTTTATCATAATCATAAAATAAAGGCTAGTAGAATGGGTTTTGAAGCTGTTGTAGCACTTGCCGAAGCTTTGCCTGGTAGTGAATCTATTGTTATATCAATAGATCGAAATATTTTATGTCGATTGTCTTTAGTCGAATCAGTTCGACTTACCAAAGCTGTTGCAGAAGCGATATCAGCTAAAGATTTTCATACAGCGCTTAAATTACGGGGTCATTCATATAGAAAGAATTTAGAAATTTTTAGATTGTTGACACGTATTAATCCACCAAAAATAGATAGTAATTCAATAACTGGAGAGGCAATTGTAAGTTTGTTATACATTTAGTTTATGTTGGGTTCAAATTCTTGAAATTGTTTAATGTTTATTATAATGCAGACCGGTTATCGTTTAGCTGTTATGCATATAGGTTCACCATCTAGTGGTATGAATGCTGCAGTACGTTCTTTTACAAGAAATTGTTTATACCGTGGTCATCGTGTGTTCGCGATTCATGATGGTATTAAAGGTTTGTTGGTTGGAAATATTCAAGAAATGGGATGGTAAACAATTTTTTATGTATTAATTTCAAAGACTTATTTATACATATTATATAATATATTTTTATATTTAAATTATTTTAATCAATTCTTCTAAATTTAAAAGTAATTTACTTACACTTATTTAATGTAATTGTGACGCGTTTTATTTAGTATTTCCAATATTTTTTTACTCGCAAGAGTATCGAAATTCTATTTAATTGTAAGTCAATTACTTTTATTATATTAAAATTTGTAGAATTAAGTGAATAAGATAAATATAAAAATTATTATAAATGAATTGAAAATTGAATTCTACCAAATTAAAAATATAATTACAATAACTATATAATAAAATTATGTTTTGTTGTCAGGTATACTGTAAGTGATTGGGTTGGTAAAGGTGGTGCCCTTATAGGTGCAAACCGTCTTCAACCAGAAGACAAATTTAAACAAATAGCAGAACGTTTTAAAGAATTCAATATTCAAGGTTTATTAATTATTGGCGGTTTTGATGCATATACTAGTTGTGGTCAATTATTTGAAGAACGTTCCAAATATCCAGAATTTTGTATACCAATGATAGTTTTACCAACAACAATTAATAATAATGTACCAGGTGCGGAATTTACTATAGGCTCAGATACTGCTTTAAATATAATTACAGAAATTTGTGATCGTTTACGTCAATCTGCTCAAGGTACAAGACAACGTGTCTTCATTATTGAAACAATGGGTGATTATTGTGGCTATTTAGCTACTTTAGCTGGTTTAGCTAGTGCTGCAGATGCTACATATATATTTGAAGAAAAATTTACTATTAGGGATTTGGCCAATGACGTAGAAAATATGAAATTAAAAATTGAATCAGGTATTTCAAATGGTTTAGTTTTACGAACTGAAAAAGCTTCGGAAAATTATTCTACGGATTTTATTCATCGCGTATATGCTGAAGAAGGCAAAAACATATTTACATGTAAAATGAGCGTTATAGGTATATATATTTGTTATACATATATGTATAATAGTAATTTTGATTTTAACTTTTGTTTTGCAGGTCATATGCAACAAGGTGGCTATACAACACCATTTGACCGTAATTTAGGCACTAAATTGGGTGCTAAATGCATAGATTGGTTTGTTGACCAATTAAAAAGAAATACTAAGTCCGATGGTACAATTAACTGTACTGATAATGAATCTGCATGTGTATTAGGTTCTATTTTACGGGAGCATAAATTTACTCCATTAGCACAATTATTATCTCAAACTGATTTTAAGTATTTAATATAAATTATGTTCAAATACTTATAAAATAGAAATATTTTCATATTTTGTGTATACTCTTAGACATAGAATGCCTAAAGAACAATGGTGGCTCAAAATTCGACCAATGTTGAAGATATTAACCTTACACGAATCACCCATTGAAAAATAATTATGTAATTATACACTGCATCATATATAAAATGAGTTTCATCATGAAATTATAATTTTGCATACAATTTATTGTTTTAAAACAATTAAAATTAATTGAAAATTATAGTAAAAAATTATTTATTTATTTATATATCTAGTTTATGCACTTTCATTTCTTTGTATATCGGATCGTTCATTTGGGTAACATTAAATATTCCGAAGTATATTAAAATCGTTCTTATATAATTCTGAAATTTTTTACACAAGTTTTTGGTAAGTTTTATAGGTCCATATATCAAAGACTCGGAATGGTATACATTACAAAAAATTACAAAATTTTTGGTTCTAAGTTGTAACTACTCGTTTTAGGCTATTTCTTAAGTTTTATAAACACCATAACTTATTTTATTTATTATATATAACATTATAGGTTACCTATAATACGAGGAGGAGTCGGCCGAATACATCATGTGCGAATGCGAGGCACTCGCTCGATCCAGATTCAATCACCTTGGACAAGGCTTCGTGGAACCTACGGAACTGTCGTCGAACTCACTCAAAAGCATTATATACTTCTTCGAGAGTATTAGTATTGCGGAGGCGTTCTAAACTTGGGGTTTATCACAATAGGCCCATGGTGGCCGCAGTAATCCGATATATGATACCTACTTAGACCCTATCTAATCTAATAGGTATACCTAATTTTATAAATATATGTTTTAAAATGAAATATCTAACGTTTTTCGTATGTATCTTTAAGAATGGATAACTTTAAGAATTATTTGATATTAGTTTAATTTTATACTGTGATGAGGGTGCATAAGGTTCAAAAAATCCAAGAAAAAGCTATAAATTATTAATTCCTTTTTATTAAATAATATACCAGTTTGTTGTCTAATAAGATCTTTATTATTTTTATTTTATGTTCAGTGAATTAATGGTTTTTTTTTCTGGAACATGTCGTAAAAGAGTAACTTTTTATTATTTTCTGTTAAAGGGGTGAAACTTATCACTATGAGTGAAATATTTGGGTTTAATTAGCTTTTTATTATTTTGACTTGATTTTACACAAGAACATTGAAAACAACTCACACTATTTTTACAATTGCCTTTATATAATTATGAACCAACTATCAAAACACAGCTCTAAACTGTTACTTAATTAATTAGTCTTAAAGACTAATCGCAAGTAATCCCAGATTAATTAATCGGAAGCAATTTATCGCATGTAATTGTAAATATTTTCTCGGGTAGTTTTAATCTCGCGCATTTTATGACTGGAAAAAGTTAAACCATTTAAATATTACTATTTGGCTAGTATTATCAATACGGACTACTAGAGTAAACGTTCACAATTTTGAATTTGAACTGTAAAATTTTGAATTTGAAATACAAAATTTTGATTTTGATACGCAAAATTTTGAATTTGAAATGTAAAATTTTGAATTTGACCTGAAAATGCTATATATAAAATATTATACTTACTTGTTGTACTAAATACTTAATATAAATAATTAGTAGCTAAAGATTAAAGCATCCTATTGCCCTATTGGAATAATTTTAAAAATAGAATCTATTAAATATATTCAACGATTTGCTATTCGCTAGAATATTTAGTTTGTATATTTTTGTTTTCTTAGCCAAATTGACAATTCGAGAAAATTTAATTTTAAAGTATAGGTTTTATTAAAAACGGTCCTTATTATATGATTTTAGTCCACCTCAAACCGAATATTATAAAAAACTTTCCTTATATAAAAAAATAATAATATTAAGGACGAAATAATTATTTGCCAAAAAAGTGTTGGAAGTTATTTAAGATCACAGCTTTTTTTATATATAAATTTAATCATTTAAGATAAAAACAAATTAATATTAAAATTTATTCATAGCTTAATTTATAATTTAGGTTTTTCTGTTACCTTTTTCAGTGGTAGTTTTTTTTTTGGGTGACCGAGCATCACATCTAATAATTTCATCCTGCAGTTTTTTTTTAATTTTTTATTAATTATATTGACCTATTTTATAAATATATATTAGTCGTAAAATATATATATTGCTGAAGGTGGAATAACATAATCAATCTTACTAAGAAATAATCGAAATTACATAGACTAATATAAAAAAATAATTGCACCATGCTATGCTTATAATTTTAGTTTATATTGAGATGATTTACTTAATAGATGCAGCTGAAGGAAATAGTAGCGTTCTTTTTAGAACTGTGAAGCCTGCAGCAAGTATTATTTAATGGCTCTTATTATTAATCACAATTTAAACATATTCTGAGTCAATATAGATGACGACTGAAGGAAGTAGTTTCATTCTTTTCAGAACTGTGAAGCCTAAAGATCTATCTGTTATTGATCATAATTAAAACATTTACTCTGAGTCAATAGATGACGGCTGAAGGAAGAAGTGGCATTCATTTCAGAACCGAGAAGTCCGAAGCGGTAATCTATTGATTCAGTAATTGCACAATGTATATTTTTTAACCCGGAAATTACTAATTCAAGTTTTTTCAATTGTTAATTATAATTAGTTAAAGAACTTGTATTATTGGTTTTTGTTTGGACATCTAAATCCTTGCAACTATTATATTAACAATTTAATATAATAGGATGAAATTTCTAAAAATGTCTACAGCTCGTACTAAGCAGGTCGTGCTAAACATTAATTAATCTGTATGTAGTATGTCTATCTCTATTGAGCTTAATCGATTGCAAATAGTGATATTAATTTCTCAGTAGGTATAGATAAAGTGCGTTGAGATCGAGCTTAAAGAAATATCTTTCTGTTAGTTCTTATACAAATCCGTACCGATAATTGGTTTAGTCAGAACAGAAGCTCTTATTTTATCGTTCTCGATGATAAGAAGTCTTCTGTTTTGAATTAATTATGGATTAGAAACTGAATTATCAATTACAATATTTCCTACATTACAAAAAAGGCTAAATTTTTTTAAGAATAGGTTACATTTTTGTTTTATTATTTTATTATTTATTTACTTCTTTTATTTTATTTATCAACAAATTTCTGCTATTGTTTATATATTTCATCTAATTTTACTTTAATTTATTTTTATGTTTGATTTCTTGATATTTGTGGTTTGAAATTGATTAAATATAATTAATTAAATAACTATATATAGGTAATGTTGTTCTATTTTAGTTATTGTAAATATTTATTAAAAATTTTATGTATTTATTTTGCGTAAAATTTATCTAAATAATTTACACGCGGTCGAAATATAAATAATAATTATAAAAAAGCTATTTTTCTCGTAAATTACATAACTTAAAATAAACTTTTATTGTTGTTTGGTTTTTAAATAGTTTTTTACTAATAAATAAGATAATTTTAAATTTAAATTACTTAATTTTTTTTATATATTTGACGTATTTTTCAGATGAAATAATTGTTTAATAAACTCCTAAAGTAAATTTTATTAATATAATTTTTTGTACTTTATATTTTCAGTACAATTACATTATTTTATTATATTTTTATTCTGGTACTAAACAAATATTTGAAAACAAAATTTTTACTTTTTAATTAACATTCAAATAGTGAATTTACTTTTTTTCCTTTTTTTTTAATACAGTATTTTTTTTTTAATTTCATTATTATTGTTTATAATAAAATTTTAAGGCAATTAATTTTTACATGTAATAATAATGAATTATCCTTATATGATTTTTTCTTATATACTTAACTAAAGTAGCTTTTTTTTTAGATATTTAAAAATTTTCAGATATATAAATGCAAATTATTCAATATTTTCATATTTTTGTTTAAAATTAAATTTTTATAAAATATGAAATAAAAAATTTTGCGATTGAATTACTATTTTTTTTTTAGAAGCACCCA
Source organism: Rhamphomyia laevipes (assembly GCA_963920725.1). Classification (NCBI taxonomy): domain Eukaryota; kingdom Metazoa; phylum Arthropoda; class Insecta; order Diptera; family Empididae; genus Rhamphomyia; species Rhamphomyia laevipes. Next base: position 54,161,991 of record OY987259.1, read on the forward strand.
TACATTAAGTTTTCAGTTCTTAGATTGTTTTTTTAATTTTTTACTTTATTGTAATGTATTATTGAAGCAATTTATTATATATTTCAATTAAAAAAATTGTCTTTTTTAAATAAAGATATTATCAAACATAATATATCGTTTAAAGTAAAACAAATAATAATTTTATAATATAAGAATGAAGATAATAACAAATTAAAATATGTTTTGGTCGCAACGCAATTATCCATAGACAATACAAATTTACAATTATTACCAATGGATAATAATAATTTTAGTTCATAAATATAGTAAAGGGAAAAGTATAACAATAATGAATAATTGGTGTATGATTAAGCTAGTTTTTAGCCATTTCCTTGAGTAAAAATAAGTAACAAATTCATTGCTAAAAGAATTTGTTAAATTTGACGTAATATAAATTTTGTATACGATTTGGGATAATATGAAATAAATTTCCTAATCATTAATTCAATGGTGGAATGTCAGTTTTCGCAACAAATATTGTTACAGTATGTAAAAAGATTGTGACTCCTAAATGATAATAAGAAAAGTAATAAAATTTTAAAAAAATAGAAACGTAAAATGGAAATTTACACCAAATTTAATATAAAAATCTATATTCACTATTGAAATTGTTGTATTATTTAATCTTTTAATTTCTTTTTATGATATTTATAACTATATGGGCGATAATTATAACCGTGGAACCTTAACCCTTTGCTAGAGCTTAAGCTTCAGTTTAACTTATTTTCTAGTTTCTCAGTGCAAACTTAAAGATGAGCCTTCCTTAAAGTAAGGTCTATCTTAAGCCGCAGATAGGTAGAGCTTAAGCTTCACTTTCGATACTTCAATATGAAAACATATGTTATTCGAAATAAGAAAATAAAGATAGAAATAAAAAACAATTTTATTTAGTAAAAAATTCGTAATTTTAATATTGCAGAATTGATTTAAAATTTGAACAAAAATTATCTAGTTGGTTTCTTTTTTCTTGAAAAGTATTTAAAATAATTTGCAATAGAGTTTAAGGAGCCGTAATAAAAAAAAAGTTACTAGATAATATCAATATCGCTTAAATATTCTGTAAGCTAAAAAAATATACGCTTTTTAATATAGTAAGATTTTAATATTGCAGAATCAACAAACAAACTCACAAATTTGAATGATATTTGTTCTTTTAATAAGAGGGTCTAAGAACCATAATAGTGGCGTATTCCAAAATTATTTTTTTGCGTATTCATTAGACAAACATCTCTAGAATCAAATGATATTCATTTGCACTTCCAAAAAGGTTTACCTTTATGACCCTAAGGTAAACCTTTTTGGAAGGGCAAATGAATATCATTTGATTCTGGAGATGTTTTTCTAATGAATGCGCAAAGGAAGAATTGTGGGATACGCCACTATGGTTCTGAGACCCTCATATATATTTTTATGTTCCATTTCCATTATTTTCAATTATCATTCACAATAATTCACATTTTTTGGTTTAAGCTAAGCTTAGGAAAAATTTTGATTGAGAAAACCAGTGAGCTTAAGTTGCAGGCTTAAGCTACACAATCGGTTTAATTAAGCTTAAGCTAAAGCTTCCACTGTGAAATTCGCCCTATATCATATAATTTATTGTCCAAATAAAAATGTGGAAAATTTGTATACGTATTATGTAATTTTAAGAATAAATAGTCGCAAACGCATTTAATAGTTTGATTTCTGTCTAAATTATATTGGTCTCAGATAAATAGCAAAATTAAATATTTAGGGGTTAATAAAATTATATACCACACAATAAATAAAATAAACCTGGAAAGAGAAAACTTCCCAAGAAAAAAACAAAAATGTAATCTATTTTATAACATTATAGAATAAAATAATAATAATTATTATTATCATATTAAAACTATCTACACATTGACATAAACATAATATAAATTTTAATAACATAATAATAAAATAAACATTTTTATATATAATTTTTTTTTATTAAATATAATATATAATTAAAATACAAAAAAAAAAATAAAAAATGAAAATACAAGTTAAATAATTATTTTCCAGTCTCCTCAATATTTTTTAACATACCAGGAATAAGAAATAAAAAAAAAAGGATGTAAAAAATAACAATCCAAAAATAAACCTTAAATTAAACTAAAAAAAAAATCGTTATAATTATTTTTTACATGCAAAACAAAAATAAATAAAAACAAAATTTTTGCTTTTCTTTATTATTATTATTTTTATCAGAAATTTTTAATTTTTCTGTGTTATTTTTTAGCTATTTTTATTTTTTTTAAATTCAGGGTATGTGTTACTTAAATTTTTTATGTTTCTATATATATAAATTTTTTTAAATATAATTTTTTTAATAATATAATTTATTTTTGTATATATATATACATATATATATATTTTCTATTTTTCTATTAAAAATAATTAACAAGTCATTTACACCATAAAAATTATAATAAAAAATAAAAAAAAAAAACTATAAACAAAAACAGTATATTTATTTTTAATTATTTTGTTATTAAGTTTTTTATATTTAATTAATATTTTTTATTAACATAATTTTTTATTTTACTTTAACTATTTTTTATATATATATATTTTTTTTATTTTTTTTTTTAATCTTTTTCTATAATTTTTTATAACAGAAAATAATGTTTTAATGTAAAAAATATTTTAAATTGTAATTTTTCTATAATATAAAAACAAAATTATTGAATTTTTAAGAGATTTTACTTAATTCGGTTCATTTTTTTATTTTTATTGTAATTAATGTATGTGTATGAGTGTGTATTGTATATTTAAAGTTATCTAAAAAAAAATGAATTAATTTTTTATTTAAAAAGTATTAATTATATAATTACCTAAAAAATCTTACTAATATATTATTAATTATTTTTGTCAATTATCATAATTAATTAATAATATATATTATTTATTATTTTATAAGGAATAAAAAATAAATTTTTAGAAAACAGTAATTTATTGTTCACTGATAATTATTTATATATAAAATTTTTTAAATTTATTGATTTTTCTTTTACAAAATTCTAATTTTTTTTTAAATGTGTCATTACACATATATAATTTTTTTTCCTGTTTTACAGAAATTTTACTTAGCAGTTTTATGTATAATACAAACATTAATAATTTTTTTACTTGCAACTAAATCATTATAAAGAGCACTTTAGATAAACTGGTTGAATAATATTGGGCCGATCGATGAAGAAATTTTTTGAAAGATAACCGAAGCCGAATGTAATTGCATTTATAAATTTTGTAGAATATTAATTTGAAACTAACTATATATATGTAATGTATATATATTTTGTTTGTAGTTCTACAAATCTTTCTGACATATTATTAACTGATTGCTATAGTTAGTGGTCACGTTTGATTTTTTAAAAAAATAGTTAGTTTTTTAGTTTGGATAGACATATCTATATATATATATAATACAGGTTTTGCACTTCAAATTCAACCTTCTGCACTCCAAATTCAACCTTTTGCAAATCAATTCCAACGTTTTGCAAATCAATTCCAACCTTTTGGAATTCAAATTCAACCTTTTGCAAATCAAATCCATCCAAAAACTGTTTAAATGGTTTTATGAAGATTATAAATTATCTTTACGTCAATTAACATTGAAAAAATTAATATTAACAAAAGTAAATTAAGAAATTAGAATTTTTTATTTGATTAAAATAAATAAGACAATTAGTAATTATAATTTATAGTATAATTAATATAAAAAATGTCATATTATTAGTGATTTCCTGCAGCGGCAAAAATGGCAATTATCTATAGTGATTCTCTTGCAACGACTAATGACAATTGCGTATACATATGCGTATAGTAATTATTGCAAAAATACAAGAGTATGTTTTGTCTGGGCAACAAGATCACGAATTTCCCGAGTTTTATGGAGCCGAACGTTGTCTAAAATTAACCACGCTTCTACAATCATATTTTCTTCTAATTTTCCAAATAAACTACGAAGGAAATGACAAAAAATATTTGAATTTACATTAGAATGTGTAATTATATCACAGAATACTATTCCCTGAGTATTTATCGCTGTAATCAGGGATACATTCCGTACTCTAACAGTTGGTACAACTACCCGGGCAGGTGTATTAATTTTTTGATTGGTATTTTTTTTTCAAAAGGTTGAATTTGGAGTGCAAAATCTGTATAAACATATATATATGAAATTTGTAGTGAAATTGTTTTACTATAACCGATATCTCAATTATTGCATTTGTACAAAAAATATATTAAATTAACTAATCCTGGCAATATAATATTTATATTTAAAATTAAATAAACTATTTGTATGTACATATAAATTATCATCCAGAGCCATACACGATCTCTATCTATATAGTTAAATAGTAATTCTAGAAAAGGCTTATCATCAATAGTATTAACAAGTTATATACTTCTAGAAATTTAATTGAACAAATTGTTAAGAAATATTTTCCTTTTTCACTTTTAGTAAATTATTTTATTTAGAATAATAATTACCGAATATTAATATTGACGACAAGCAGTTGATAATTCTAGTTTTGACTATACTACATTATACGATCGGGTAATATTATATTTCACAACAGAATGTTTATACCTAGGTTCTAGGTATAAATAAGGTTTTAAATATTTTTCATTATTGCGTTTATAATTAACATAAAAATAATTCAATGTTTTAATTGTTACAAAATTGTTAATTATACATTTCATTTATATTTAAAATTTATTCAAATTTCATTGTGGTTGTCTCTGGCTTTATTAATTTATATAGTTTTTTTTAAAGAAATCAAAATAAGTTATGTCAATATTCTAAAATTTATTTTCATCAGATATTTAGTTATCATTTGCTCATATGACAAAGTAAATTCTTTAAATTAGTTTTTTTTAAAAAAAACTATTATATTTTTAGTTCTTTTCAATTACATACATTCAAATTTCCAGCCGAAGAACTTTTTCATAATTAAGCGTCATTAAATATGTTGTTTTTATTTTTATATTTTGCAGCCTTATACAATTATTTTGGTTTTTGTTAAATAAATTTTCCTTTAAAAAAAAATAATTCATTCATTATTAATAAATTAAATATCTAAATTATTTTATTTATTATAATTTAATTAACATTTAAGAAGATGTTTTTAACCAGTCCTTTTTTAATTTTGCTTTATACAATTTATTTAAAAAATAGGGAGCTTTATAAGCTTATTTTAAGTTTTTAATTTTTACAAATAACATTAATAATATAAGAACTAAATTGATATTTTTTTTAGTTAAATAATTTATAAACATAAAAAAAAATAATAATTGAAAATGTCACAGAAAATAATTCAATAAGTGATTTTTTATAATTCTTATTGTGTTACTTAAGTCTCAGTGTTATGGTTATGTTATTTACCATTTTTTTGTATATTAATTAATATATATATAAATTCAATATATATATATTAACTGAAAAAACTAGTTTTCTTAAAAGGAAGTCTTTGTTGGAGGCTCTGGCTTAAAAATATTTCGATTGAGTTTTATTTTTGTTATATAAATATCTAAAGAATTTTTATTAAAAAATACATATTAAATAGATATTTTCGTATTTAGCTTGTAACGTTTAAATATTTTAATTTGTTTATTTTATTTTTTCAGCTTGCAATTTGCTCACAATTTATTTTCTTTCATTTTAACACGATCTTTGAAATTTTGATTGTAAGAAATTGAATGTTGTATATTGGTTAATTTTAGATCCTTTTATTTAATTTTGAGTTGAATGTTGTTATGTTAAATCCTGAGGTGAATCAATTGAAAACAATTCTTTATATAGTGCTGGGAAAACTAGAGTAGGATGTTCTTGTTTAAATTTACTTAATGCTTCCATATGCATTATAGACAGTTCTCTGTAAAAAATATATATGTTAATTAATTTCGACAAATTTCATTATAATCTTGATTATTAATATTAAATAATTGCATTTATGAATGAGTTTGTGCTTCACATACAAAAAATAATAATTTCTTTACCTGAATGTTGGTATTTTATTCAGTAATGTATCCAATACTGTAACATCACCTTTAAGAGGAGCATGATTTGCTTCAAGTTCTTGCCTAATTGCATTCATACTTAAATTGAAGAGCCTCTGTATTTCAGTATTACCACGTACACCATTTCGTTCTTAAAATTTTCCATAAAATAATTAAAATAAAATTATAATTGAATAGAAAATATATGTTTTACCTGGCCAAAGCAGAACTAAACTTTGATATAATGCCAATTCAGTTTCAGTCAATTTTAATTCAGCAATTGATTTTGCTGTTTCAAAAATACACGTTACTAATCGCATTTCATATGAATCTGATGTATAAAAGGCTTCTTGCGGTAACATCACATCACCATATAACACAGCATTCTGTGAGAGATCCATTAATCGAGACATTCGAACTATAGCTAATTCAAACGAACCTGTCTTCAATAGTAAAATCTACATAAAATTCCAAAAGTGTATAATAGTCAATAATAAAGCATACTTGGTGCGGAAAATTTAATTTTCATTATGGTTCGAAATGAAAGTACAACACTAAAATTGATAAATTTGTATAAAAGCAAGAGTACTTTTATACTTACCTGATCATCTTGACTTAATCGCATAAAACCTGGTATCAGTTTTGCAAATTCAATAATATTTTGTATCATTTGTGTCAGTTTTTCAGCACAGTCCAACCATAAATCTTCTTGGCCCAGATTTTTATATGTAATTATTCGAGTTACATCCTAAGAAAGAGTTTAACTTCAATTTAGTAGATATATTTTTGGGTAGTTTGAGTTTTTTTTTAAATCAAATTATATTTAGTTATAAGTTTTATATAATTTTATTACATGACTGTCATCTTATTAGACTAAATCATCCTTTCTCAAAAATGTGTTACTTTGATCAGTTAAGGCCCAATCGTAATGTGGGCGCATACCTTTAGCGTAAATTTTGAAAATTGTTCAACATATGCAAATTTAATGGAAGCAAACACAATGCTAGCGGCCACGATTGGGCCTTTAATCAAATTAAATTACAATTATAATCATTTTTATTAATTATATCAATAATAATTTTTTATAGTATATCAGAATCAGAGGCAACAAAATTCATTACAAAATTTCAGTATAATATGAATTTATTGGGCAAAAGTTTATATATTTTTTGTCTGAATATTTCATAGTTAAATTTTACCTGTGGTTTCCTAAACATTTCGTGAACAATTTCTAATTTCGTGTTTGTATTAGCGTGAGCTTCGGCCAGAGTCTTCGTTAGTACATCGTTTATATCGCCATCACCTATAAAATAAAAATCTTTCAGAATTAATTCATATAAGAATGAAAAGAATAATTGAATTATTAAATAATTAATAGAATAAATCATGCAAGAAGGTAACATAATTTTATAAAATTTAAAAAATAATATATAATGATAAAATAAATATTTGCTCTCTTTTTCTCTCTCTCTCTGTGGGTATATAATATACCCTTATTTTATATAGCAATTTCTTTAATCTATAAATCTTATATACAACAGTATATAAATATAATGCCAATCATAATTTATATAAACATTTTTGTTTTGGCAAACCCCTTACCCCATCTAGAATCACAGGAATCATCATCTTCTATGAAGCTTACTTGTGTCTCTGGGGTAGATGTAAAAGATTGCTGTATATTTTGATTTGATAATGCTGTCTGTTGTTGTTGATGCTGTTCCAGATGTAAATTGCTATTACTATTATGACGAACAACTGTTGTTGTAGCTTGTTGATTAACTTTATTTGTTGTGCCCCCGATACAATGATCAATACTACGACCTCCATTAATCTTTCCATGAATTTTGGTTGAGTTATTGTTATTGTCCCCATTAGAAATACTATGTTCGCTATTACTATTACTACCAATACCAACAAAAGCACTTGTATTACATCCACCTGTGTTAATGCAATTTTCACGACCACCACTTGTGCTAGGGTTTGAATCGGTGTGGTAATAATCAGACGGAGTGCCTCGTCGTAATGAATTACCTTAAAAGATTTTGTAAGGTTTTTTTTTTTTTGGTATTTTTTTTTTTTTTTTTTTGAACAGCCATAATAATAATTTATCAAAGCGTTTTATTTGATGCCAATTAAAATGTTAAATTAATTGAAATGTATGTTGAGCAGGGCTATACTCAATTCATAAATTAACTGAACCAAATAAAACTTATTTATAATAAATGAACTTAAATACTTGAAATATTTTATAATTAATATTTCTTTTAATAAAATGGATTAAAATATTGTATCAATTATAATATTCCACAGCAAGAAACCTTTAATTTTAATCTTAAATTCATATATATGCGATATATCAGTAGACAGCCAGTGTATCACATCAGATAATTCGTAACAAGAAATTCATCATAAGAAAAATTTGCCGAAATTCTTCTAAAACAATTCGTACGAACAATTTTGATGCAGCAAGTTGGAAGAATCGCTAAATTTACGATTTGCTTACAACCTAAAATTTAATTTTTTTTTTTTTTCCTACATCTGGTATCGTAGTAATTTAATTAGTTTTTTATTGTTTTTCTTAAATTTTGAAAAAACTTGATTTTTTTAGTCATAAAATACGCGAGATTAAAATTACCCGGGAAAGTATTTACAATTACATGCGATAAATTGCTTCCGATTAATTAATCTGGGATTACTTGTGAATTAATTAATAAGTAACAATGGAGATGAACTAATTTGCAAATACAAATAGAATATTATATGTAAATATTTACAGAAAAATAAATAAATAATTTGTATATTTAAAGAAACGCTATCGTTATATTCAAAAACTTATACAAATCCCCAAAAATTATGCAAACATTTCGGAGGAAATGATGATTTCACAAAAATTATTTATTAAAACTTATCTTTATTTTACTTTTTACAAAAATATATTGGATGCATTTCGAGTGAAACTAGCACCAATGCGCATTTTAAATATGTAAAGGTTTAAAAAAACATAGGTAATACAATACGCTGATAAAGATTAGTTTCTCAGCTTAAGGGTCTAGAAACGCCTCCATTGCATTTGCTGTGAACAAATGATAATTTTGAAATTTATCATAATCTTTATCGTAATCCAATCTAAATTTCATATAGTATTAGTAATCTTACATAATCTGAAGCAGCGTACGAGCCTTCAGTAAAAACATTCCTATCAGAAATATTTATTTTTTTGTTCTGCGATAGAGGTTTACATAATATATATAAAAATGAGAAAGATTTAGAAAACTGATTTCTTAAATTCTAATATCATAATTATTAGAATTTAAGAACTAGAGAAACAATTATTCTTTTTTTCCAAAAGAATTTCCTTATTATTTAGTCTATTGAAGAAATCTTTCGTCAAATTTGGTTTGTTTAATTAGATGTAATTTCAAAACAAAAAAGCTATAGAATAGCCGGTGAAATAATAAAAAAAAAATTGACAGTAAGGTAAAATGGGGTGCACTCATCAATGAGGTACATTTTATTTGATCGAGTTAATTATGAATTAAAAATTCGTTGTCAGTAATACAAGCAAGACAGGATTCCAGTATTTAGCCATAGTATTTTCGGGAAAAAAAATTATTTAATCAATTATCTTTGATATTTTTTACTTTCCACATTTCAGTATTAAACTTTTTGCTCATGTTTATTATAAGTAAACAATTTTTTTTTGGCAGTTTGGTTTACATTCGTCATGTTCTGCCGAGCTACATTAGTCAAAACGAATGTTCCCCTAGGGGTACAATTATTCATTTGTCGCAAAGACGAAATTGTTATATATTTTAAAAAGGGGTTCATATTTTACAAAATCTGACAGAAATTGTTAATACAGCATAGTGATAAGAAATATATAAAATGCATATGCAAATTAAAGATAAAATTATTGGCTGGATTTCTTAAAAACGCTATTAAAAATAAAGTGACGAATGCACGCACCCCATTATACCCTACATAAAGAAAATCTAATTAAGCGATATGCGATAAGGATACTATATATTTTTTTTTAAATTATATATATGTACATATGTTATTAAAAGGATATCGAATTAACGAAGAATCGAATTATTTGATACATTATCTATTCAAATGCTATGGCTGTTCCTAAACATCGAATTAAACGGAAAATCGAATTAACTGATTGTGGTTAGACGAATTAATGAGACTATAAGCCCTCAATATAATTAAAAGAATTTTTAGCTTAAAAATTATTTTGTTTGGTTTATTTGTGTTATGTTGTTATGTATTAACTGTAAAATATAAACATATAATGTAGCTTTTTAATATAATCACTAAAACATAAAATAAAATTAGAGCGAAAAAGAGAGAAATATAAAATAAATATTAATTTGTATCCATTTTTTTTAATCATTTAATAATAAAATTTTAAAAATAATAAATTATTGTAAAAAGGTTTTTTGTTTTAACATTTCTTTAAAATTGCTGTTTAGTTAAGCCCTGCTTTTCATACAAAATATTGTAAATGTCAATTAAGGAATTACGTTAAATTTTGGATTATTATTAAAACTCTATTAACTGATTAATAATTTTAAACTTGAATAATAAGTCGTATATTTTTAATCAGGTTTAAAGTATTTACTATGTAATACATTATGTATTGGAAAGTAAATAAAATAATAAAAAAAAAACTTTTTAATTAATTAATCATCTTTTTAATTAATTTTGAATTCTTAAGCTTTCCGATACATAACTTCTAAATATTATTTTGAAATACAATGTTTTAATACTCACTATTCCCTATAAAATCAGAATCAACAATCGTACTTCTTGGTTCATATGTTGTTGTACTATCAACATAATCCGCTGATATATCGTATCCCATTGTTTGTTGTGGTGTAACAGACGCTGAATAACCGTAAGGACTTCCATAACCAACTTCATTATTTGAATAGGTGTAGCTATGATTAAGCGACCGCGAGTATATTCAAAATGATGACATAAAATTATTTATTTTAAAAAATTAATAAAAAAAAAAGGAAATTCATTAAAAAAAAGTTTCAATATTTGTACAAAAATTTAAAAGAAAAATTAAATATTATTTAAATAAATTGATAACATGTTTTACCCATTATAACTATGATGAAATTGATCACTACTAGATGGTGTTTGTGTATCAAAAACAGAACTGTCTGGTGCAGCATCATTTTGAGCACGTAATTGTGCTCGATGATATCGTACTTCATCTTCAACTTTTTCTCTTTGTTTTTTCGACATACGGCCAAATTTGACAGCTAAAATTATATCATATTAATTTTTATAATGTACACATCGTTATCATAAATAAAGTTTTCAAATAATAATATGAAAATTATTGGTAACAGACAATATCCGTATACAAATTTAGAAATTTAACTGGCTAACAAAAAATATCGAACTATAGTAATGCGCGGAAATTCGCATAATAGGCATAATAGGCCAGAGCCAGACTGATGCGGGAAAAAAACGCGAGTTAAACGTCCAAAAAAGTATCATTAAATGAAAAAATTAAATTTATAAAAGGAAGTTTTTATAATTAAAGAAGTTTAAATTTGTAATTTAAATTTTCTTACTATTTTCATTTAGTTCATGTCCAATTTAATCCCATATTTTATCTTTTTTCCTTATATTTTTGTACTCTTTATGAGATAAATTGTACAATATTGGATTTTATTTTACTATTTCAATAAATTTTTCCATATTAAAAAAAAACACTTAACACGAAATTTAATTAAATAATTTAATTTTTAAATAACTACAATGCTTTTTCTTTGTTTTTTATTTAACAATTGTTCCGGAAATCGTAGAAAAACGCTGTTAACCGTGTTTTTTTGACAGTTATTGAATCCCAAAATTGAATTTAATCTTATATATCAGAACAAGTTCAGTGCGTTTTACATAACATATTTCAAAGGAATAGTGTCAAAGCAACTGAAATTCGTTTCCTCGCATCATTTTATTAAAAAATAGATCAAAATTTATGAGAATGTATTTTACATGTAAAATGAAACTCATAAATGATATCAAATATAAATTTGTTATGCATTTTCAGGATTTGTAGAAATAAAATCTTTTTGCAGGTTTTTATTCAATGATTGTATTTCTGGTATACACAAAATTGGCAATTTATTCAAAATTTATAAAATTTATTTTAAATTATTTACTTACCGTCACGACTCATTCCTAATTTGAGGCACTTTTGCAGTCTGCAGTACTGACATCGATTACGATTTACCCGATCGACAATACATTGTTTATTACGTGGACACTGATAGTTAACTACAGAACTTTGAGATCGACGAAAGAAACCTTTACAGCCTTCACATGTAATAACACCATAATGAACTCCCGATGATTTATCGCCACATACTTTACATGGAATTATTTCAATTTGAGCTGAAGAACAAAAAAAAAAATATATATAATTAGTTTTGAGTTGATAAAATCATTATTGTAGTTAGTGTATAAATATATGCAATTATATAGAAGCTGAAATTGTTGTTGGCTGAAACGAAACATTTTATTTGGATATGAAACCAAAAAGTATAAATTTCAAATTTTTCAATTTGTAAGATTAATTTTATATAATAAGTATGTATAATAACAAATTTAAGAAAATAAGATATTGATTATTTTTCATTCTAATATATATAAACACAACTATGATTTAAAAGTAATTGTGCATGTGTTTTGACGGCGCGGTTCAAAATTGAGTTGTTTGATCAAAAAATTTCTTTAAAGAAAGTTAATTTATTTAAATACTATATATGGGGAAAGGAGATACAAATATCATCAGAGAACAGAAACTTCTTAAACATTTTAAAATTATTAAAATTAAGTTATATATGGTTTCGCTTTATGTCTTAAATTTTTATAAAACGATACACCTTTAGGTCTCGCTCTCGCTCAAATGAGACATAAAAGCGATATGTCGTATGGCCTATGTCATTTGTTATGTCACCATCCAAAATGTTAAATATTGGCATTTTATATAATATTTTTGTATTTTTTTGGTTAGTATACACAAGTAAAATAATTATTTATTTTCCGTGAATTTGAAATTTTCAATCAATTCAGATTTTACACTAACTCTTGCATTTGGAATTAACCGACACTCCACACACATACAATTATTTTTGTTGTTAACATTTTCGTATTATTATAATTACTATGCCTAGGCCCTAGGGGACCAATGTATTTAAACATACATAATAAAATTAAGTTTTGTAAAATTAATTTTACGATTTTTTATAAAAAAAATTTCTATATTAGCCATTTGGAAACAGGTAAATTACATTTATTTTATTTATTTTGTTTACCAAATACAATTTTGACTAAGATAAGATTAAGCTATCAGCTAAGGGTGTAGTAAGGGGCCTAAATGTGGTTCCAGTGCAAGAGGTTTTTCGCAACGAGCCAACCAAACATATTATAGGAAATTAAAAACTATTATTAATAACAATATTGATTTTTGAAAGGTTATCATAAAATTTTAATAACAAAAATTACAATTTCGAAAATATATTAACAACAAAAGATTTCTATAAAATAAATTGACATATAAGTAATAATAATTCCTAAAATATATACATCTACACATTAATTTACATAAACTAAGATATAATTAACAATAAATAATATACATATATATATAAACTTTGAAAATCCAAACTGTAATTTATTTTATTTTCAGATTTGCTACAAACTTTCCCTCTTTTTATGTTAACTTTTCTTAAGATTATGATGACTTTTCTTAAGACGTTTATTCATGATAAAAGAAAATTAAAGGATTCTATTTGGTGAACCTTGTTTACTTAATGTCCTGCACCTTAAACTTAAATAGCTTACACCTTACAACATGCTGCGTATAAGTATTTATGGTGCAGTAATTAAATTGCAAAAAAAGGGAAGCAAAAATAAAATTTATTAGATTTATTTTTTGTATTTATCTTAACAATATAGAAATTGTCCATTTATAATAATATACTTTTCAATAACAAGTGAAATCATGCCGATATCATTTTGGAATTTCATAGTTCTTCAAAGACATTTATAAAAATAAAATAATAACAGTGCATATATGTTATAATATTTTAATTGTATCATAAAAAATTAAGGTAATTAGCTCATATGTAAACTATAAAATTTTCCATATACCATTTCGTACTGCGGTGGACTCAGTATTATTATCAATGAATTAGAAAAAAGCATAAAGTTAAAAATTGAAGTATAGTCGATTCGTTCTTTAGCTCGCCAAACTGTAATAAGAGACGGTCTAGATTTTCTTTTAATCCGGGCTGAATCTAAAATTACGCAATTATTTGTATATATACAAACAACTAAATAATGTATGTTGAACCTCTTGTAAAAAAACTTTAATATTGGTTTTGTTAAAACATTAAAATACATATTCTTTCTTGATATTTGAATTATAAATATCTTCGGAAAGTATTAAAAGTATTAAAAATTAATTTAACCAAATCTATGTTACTACACAAAATTAGAACTTTTCAGAATTTGGACGATTTTGACCTAAAAAAAAGAACTAATTTTTTGGCGGCTTCATAAACAAATTTTTTGATATATCAAATTTACTATATGTTAAAAAGAAATGGGAAATTTATGCTACTTCTATTTCCATCATTTAACAAGAATGTTAATTGTTAGTTTTAAATTATCGCGAAAAAAGAGCAGACTTTCATTAATAAAATTAATTCAATATCATCTATCTATCTATTCTATACTATACTCTATCTATTCTATACCTACCTATACATATTTTCTGTATAGAAATATGTAAAAAATTAATCTTTTGTACGCATAATATTATCAAAATTATCATAAATGTTTACGTTAATTTTGTAATATTCAAATAATAATATTCATAAAATATATTTACAATTATTTTAGTATAAAAATATTATTTATGAATTTTAAAATATAAAATTAATAAAAATTGTAAATATTATTGATAATGAACGAAATTTTCATAAAAATATTACTCAAACCTTACTCGAATTATTCGAAGTTTAATGAATTTTTCTTTTATATAATTAAAAATCAGTTTAATCTTCAATGAATTAAAATTACATGTGACAGTATGAATAAAAGCTATGATATATGTAATAATAATTTATTGAACTAAATAATAATGAATTTAAGAATTAGATATTTTATAAAAAAAAGTAATTTAAATGTTCGAATTAAATATACTTTTAAATCTAGTATATCTTTAGAAGTTCTTTCTTTTATATCTACTATAATTACAATAAATTAATATAAACCTTAACTAGGCAGCTCTACGCATAAAATTTTTGTATGTATGTATATTATAAACTTGGATGAAATTTAATAAATTAGTTAGTAATCGAATATCTAATCCTCATCAATCTCAGAGCCAAGCTTCATCTTCTCTTACTAAAGAGATTGATAATTTGTTCGGATCACCGAAAACAAGCATAAGAAGAGATAATGTTTAAGTATGTTATGAGAGAAACATATATAATATAGAAAGAAATTATCTTTTTATCCTTAAGCTTGATTTCTTGCACATTCTCACATGCTAAAAAATAATTTACTATCAGCAATGGATTAAGCTCTATTGTTTCCACCACCGAAAACAAAACAGATATTACTAGATTAGACATAGACACTTACTGCTTAATACAAACAGTTAAATAAATTAAATAAAATAAATAAAGTATTAAAATTTATATAGTAAGTAATATAAATAAAAAAAATTTATTTCTTATACATAATATATGTAATTTTGACAAGAACAAAAATTCTAATATAAATAATTTAAATTATAGTTAATCGCGCAAAATTAAATTTCACATTCACACTATGACATGACAGTATTTTTATGGTATAATATTATATATATATATATATATATATATATATATATATATATATATATATATACATATACATATGTATATTTTGTTTATTAGTAAATTATGTTATATACGAGCTTTATTTATATTGTTTCGTAAATTATTACTCTTGTAAAACTTAAATATATTGAGCTGAGTTGTGCTTTTTTAGTTGCTGATTGTATATAGGTCCAATTTCCAAATAACTTTATATTTAAATTAATTTTTACTTAAATCTATTATTGTTAGATTTTTATGTTTAATCAAATTAACATAAATAGCTTTATTTCAATAAAATTCTTTTTTTTCCTAGTTATACTATATATACAAAATAAAGAGTACATAAAAATGATATTATATAATAAGTTAAAAATGCCAAAAACAAAAAAAAATATATACATATATGTATATATATTAGACTTATATAAAGTATCTTGTGTTTAGTAAGCTTTGGGTCAATGACATTTCTATAGACATAACTGAATAAATATACGTGGTTCTTAATTTTTTTTTTACGTTATTTCAATTTTCTTTGTTATATACATAATAATATATGTTTTGATGAATTGCGATAACAAATTTAATTTTTTTTTTGTTTAATTTGATAAATAATACATATATAAATATATGTAAAATTCAATATTCTGCAACCCAAATTAAAATATGACAAAGATTAAGTTAAAATGTAACGATTAAAATTATCCTTGCAGTCAATTTATTATTAAATCGAATATTTGTTTATTATTGCAATTTTTTTTTATACATATTATAACCAATTTTATTTATTTCATAATTTAATTTATATGAATTTTGAACCAGTATAATTTATTAAATTTAAATAAAGTTTAGTACGCATAAGTAAATAACGGCGGGTAGCATATAGATACAAATGTTCCTACTAGAACTCCACTATAGAAATTTACAAAAATATCTCTATTAAATTCATCAGAAATAATCAATATTGCATAGTAACCGCGTGCGCAAATAATAATAATATAATGTTTAATACATATAAATTGTAAGAATACAAATATGTATACATATATAAAAGAAAATAATTGTCATCCCCATAATTTATTCTTAGATATACATTCATTCATTCACCAGTGTTTTTTGTTCTCTATTTAAAAAACATTATAAAACTTCGATATAGATTTTTACAATTTTTAAAATTTTAATAATTACACAGCAGTCTCAGAAATAACAAGTTCGACAACCCCCGAAAACCAGAAATACATCAAATTTCATTATAATCGAAAACAAACAATATTTTGAAATAATTTTATTATGTATAGTATGTGTATGTATATTAATTCTGTTCATATTCATTTTCTGAAATATGGTTCAAAAAGTCAACGTCCTATACTCGCGATCACTAGTTATTATAATAACAGCTACGATACGAATCGTGCAAAAGAAAAATTATTATAACTGAAAAAATGTTACTATAAAATTATTGCTTGTACAAAATGAAGAACAAACGATAAATGTAAACAAAATGCGTAGAAAGTGTAAACAATTTATTCTTGAGTGTCGGGTGTGACTGAACTTAATTGCATCATCAGTTCTCTTCGAAAGTTAGCAAAATTTATCAAATAAATTAGCGCGCGTAAAATATTTTCAAGCAGTAAATAAAAAATTTAATTGCAATTTAAATTAATTAGAAATCTTGTAGGACTAGCTAGGTAAAATACAAATAAAAAAATAATGATTTTGAAATCGTCCTACAAATTGAAGCTTTTATCCTTATAAATAAGTATAAGGATGATTGTTTACACCAAAAAGCTCGTTAACATGATTTATCGAAATAATAAAAAAAAAAATATTTTTGATACCAAAAAATAAAAAAAATACTTAACCCTCCGAAAAAATTTCACAGAGATCTTATAGGTGCAAATCCTGCCCGCATAATATTTAATATTGTACGACAAAATTTATTTTGAAATTAAATTCATTTGTTATAATTTTGCAATATATTGAATTTTTGTTATTATTCGGTACAAGTTTTACAAATACAATTTTTATGTTTTATGATCTTCGTGATCTTCAATAATGTTGTTAGGATGTTAGGAATTAATTAATTATGGAAGAAAACTGAATATAAAAACACTGCCTTATGAATGAGTAACAATAGTTTTGCAACTATGGATTATGCACGGATTGTTATTTCATATTACAAAGATAAAAGGTTTCAAGATTTTGTATTTTCTATTTATTTTAGACATCAAGAATCTAATTCCACAATATTAAATGAATAATTTAATATATGCGACAATGTTTGTACTAGTAATGTGATTTATTCCCCGAATTGAATGAAGTAAAACCGAAATTATGTAACTGCATTTTTCAATACAAAAGTTCAAAAAAAGCATGAAGTATTAAAAAAGTGAAATAATATTCTTAAATAATTATGCTACAGGTTCTATCCACCAAGTGAAACTCCAACCCCAAAAGCTAGAATATCGATAATTAAATTTTATTTTAATAATATTTGGAACGCTTAATTAATTAAATTTAATTTTCTATAAACAAGTTCGTTTGTTTATACCAAAAATTACTATGACTTCTTTTAAAAACAATTAAAAAATATTTACCTCGTATCGAATTAGCAGTCTTTTTCTCATGTTCTATAGCATTTAAAATATCAATTGAACTTTGTATTTGGGGAGGTGGTGTTGTGCTGTCAACAGAATCAGTTAAACCCCTTGAACTAATACTACGTGGTACAACATTACTATTACGTGAACCACTACCGGTGCCTACACAAACATTACTACCATTGGTGCTATAAGTTGAACCAATTAAAATTGGACTAAACCCTGAAGTTGATGAAAGTTGTTGTGAATGATGTTGCTGATGTTGTGTATGCTTTTGAATAGTATTATGCCGCGAATTATTGTTATTATTATTATGCTGATGTAAATTGTGATTATGTTGATGAATTTGTTGTTGTTGTTGTTGTAACGCAACAGCATCTATTGTACTTCTAGATATCGTTGTATCAATAGGTAACTTTAATGGACTTGAAATTGGTGATGTTATAGAATTATTATTTGCTGATGATGACGAAGATGATTCAACTGGTGTTGTGCCTGTTGCTGTTAATGGTACATCACATAATCGTAAACCTTTAAAATACAATTGACTGCGATTGTTGTTTTGTTGATTTTGTATATGATGTTGTATTGCTGAAGTTGATGTTATTCGATTACAATCAGATGGAAAATTTCGATTATATTGATTTATATGATGATGTTGTTGTTGCTGATGGTGGTGGTGTCGTAAAGTTGTGATTGAATTATTATTAGAATCAAATAAAGATCGTCCTGTAACAGAATTTTGATGGTTTTCATTATCGAGTACTAAATTATTCTTATTGTGATTCTTCTTACTATTATTGTTATCAGTATTATTATGACTGTTATTATTATTGAATAGATGTGCATTTATATGTTGATCGGAAGATGAATTTTGTTGTTGGCAATTTGAATATTCAATACCAAGATTACTACTACTGGACGTAGCACCACCAATTGAAGGTGGTTCAATTTTAATACAATTCATGTTACCATTGTTAAAAAAATTTATATTATTATTAGTATTAATATTATTATTATTATGATTTGGCCAAATTGGTGACATTAAGAATTCTGGAAAATTTGTTGTATTAGCCATTTTCAAAATATTGAAACATGTTAAAAAATCACTTTTGTTTTTATATATTAAGACTTATAACTTTAATTTATCTGAAATATCCAAATAATTCTTAATAAAAATTTCCAATTTATCACTATATAAAAGTTGATATTTTAATTCAAACAAAAGTTTATTTTATGAATTTATTATCTTAAGTTCGTTTAGCTCTATAACTTATCATAAATTTGTAATCTATATTCTAAAATACTAAAAACATTTTTTAATATATAATTTAAATTATACCTACATATATACATTTTTATTGTACTCTAGTGTAATATATTAGTGAAAGTGATAAATTAGCTAAATTGACAGAAATTAAATCTTAATTACTAGATCTATGAGCAATCATTTTATGTTGGTGTTGGTCAGGTCAAGAAACTCGATATTATTTTTGTCGTGTAAATTATCACTAACAATTTATAATTATATTATTTATTATTCATAATTTTGCAAATAAAGCAATTCGTAGAATGTAATAATTAACAGGTATTTAGCAGGTATGTAATAATTTCGATTTTGAAATTGAATTAATATAAAATAAATTAAATTATGTACATTATAAGTACAGAGTTTTTATATAGGTTTTTTGTTCAGTATTAGCATTGATTTGACGACCATCAAAAGTCAGTGCGATTTAAGAGAGTGATTTTAAATCGCTTCTTCGGATTTAACAGAATATGTTTTTTTATATTGTTTTGAATATTGCTATACATTTCATAAATTTATTGGAAACAAACAAAACCTATTAATAAAAATAAACGAAATTAATTATAAGTTAATAAAATATTATATAAATAAATTAATTAGAAATTAAAATTTTCATATACGGTATGAGATTTTGCATTGCTTTCGCAATTACTAATAAATTTTCCTTGACTGATTTAGCTATCAAGATGAAAAATCCATTCACCTTATATAAGTATATTTTATTAATATAATTGATATCATCTAACAAAGCAGGAACTCTAGAATTAAATCATCAATATAACAGAGACAAACATTCATAATATGTACTATATATTACATCTGCCAAATGGGTAAATCAACATGTGTGATGTGTGATACAAAAATGAATTTGTATGGCCGGCCAACCAAATATAATTTTAAGTTTTCCATTATTGTACTATTTTTTTTTAGCGGTACGAGTTCACACAAAAATCATTATCAAAAAAGAAGTATATTCCTTTGCCTAGCCCCGGTGATGGATTTCAAAAAGAGGATGTCGAGCCTGCAAAACGTTATGTAAAAGGTAGTTGCAATTGCACGTAACATATGATTTTGCAACACATTATTATGGGGGATTTAGTTTTTTTCTGCAAATTTATTTTCGAGATTTATAGTTTTTTTTTTTCAATTAATTGAGCGACCGGAAATTAGTTATTTTCAAATACATAATGTTTTTCTAAATTTTTAACAATTGTTTTTTTAAATTATAATAAAAAAAATTCATATAGGAATAAATTGTATTTAAATGTGGTATTAATTTTTGTATATTAAGATTTTTATGTCTGACTATCTATTTTAAATATTGAAAGCTTTTTTTTTTCTATAATAATGGATATGATTATCTGATACATAAGTTTTGTTTTGATTAAAGTTTTTTTATATCCTTGTAAAGACGGGCAGGGGTTGTTTATTTATGTTTGATTATAGTTGTGGTTTCTTTTCTCTTTATTCTGTCATTGACTTACACTACGACACCACACCGTTCATCTCATTACCCTCCACTATTTAGAAAATATAAAATCTAAAGTTCATATACCTACATTGCATATATATATATACATAACATATTTATTTGTAAATAGTTTTTATTATTTTTTTTTCTTCGAGAGAATAAAAATTTTGAATCAAAATCGAAACATTAAATAACTGCGCGGGAGAGAATATTATATCTATATACATAATATATGTACTATGTATGTACTATTGAGATATAAATAATTATATATATACGTATATATATAAAGTAGGTATAAAAATGTCAATGAACTTTGTATTTTTGTTTCTCTCTCAATTCATATTTTCTACCTACCACCCCACTTCAATTCCCTCCATAAAAAAAATAATATTTTGCACAGTGCCCTAAACTTTAAGAATAAAATTTTCATAAAGTTCTTTTAATTACATACTAACTAAAGAAAATTTTAATTATACTTTTTTTATTTTTTATGTTACACTTTCTGAAGTGAAATATTCTGTCATAATTAAAAACAGTTCATTTTTTTTAATTTTTTTTTTTTTTTAGTACTAAATTTACACAATATAATTATTATTAATTTTTAAATTAAATTAAATTTGCACAACATTTTCTTTTCAATATCACTTTACTAATTAAAGTTTAATTTTATTGGTCACAAATGCACATAATAATAAATTTTTTAATAATTTATTTTAAAAAGACACTTTGGTGTTATGTAAACTTGATTTATATATTCACAAAATGATAAAATAAATATTATAAATTTTGATTATTTTTAGAAATATTTTAATAATGTAAGAGATTTTTGTTGTAAATTTTAAATATATTAATCCTGATATTTTTATATATTAAAAAATATCGACACTATAGTTATTTTTCCACCCTCTAATTCTTCATTTTTTGTAAATTGGTTAAATTTTTGCCCCAAAGATTGTAGTTTTATTTTAATGATTTTTTATTTTTTTTTTGATTTTTTTATTGTTTCGTTATAAAGTAAGTATATAAAAAATTCCAAGAACTATTATAATTTTTTTCAACGGTTTATTGTCACGCTAACTAAATTTTTTAACATTATTTGTTATGTATATAGTTTACGAAAAAAAAACCGACATAGCAATAATGAAAATACATTTATAATATCTGTTAGATTGATTACTTTTATATTATTTTTTGTATAAAAGAATCATATTTTTCATTGTCATTATAAATAAATAACACATTAGATATATATAAAAAAAAAACTAATTGCGATAGAAAAACGGAGTATATAGATATTTTTTTGGTTTGTTCACAATTTTTTTTGAAGAAATAATAATAAATTCTTTTTAATATTTTATATTTTAAATAATGGTACAAAAAACCAGCAAAAAACTTTAATAACGATTTATATATTATATTAACAAAATTAAACAAAAAAACCAAAAAAAAAAAAACTAAATAAAAATAACAAACTGCATCGAAGAAATGTGAACGAACGACCGAATAAGAGGCTCGCAAGTATAGAACTTGCGAATCAGACTTTTTTTTAGGTTTATTTTTTTTTTTGTTTTTAATTTTTTCCATTCTCACTTTGTATACATATATTTTTTGTACATATTTTAGTGTTTCTCTCATACAACATAATAATACATCATTGCCTCCAAACACACACAATCTGATAATAATAAATATCCAAGCATGGATACAAATATAGATTCACTTATGTTTTCACTAAACTAAGCGCCGCACTTCAGTTTATCAAAATAGAGTTTTTTGAGGTCTGTGCCCTATGCTTTGTTGTAATATATTATATATATATATATAATGTATAATATATATATAAAATATATTCATGAAAAATTTGATGATATGATATTGTACTCAACAAAACTTCGCCTATAAAATATATATATGTATATAAACAAGAATGGTAATTGTGGTTGTATCTTTGGCAGCTTTGGAAGCGAAGTAGTATTTAATATAATACAAATATACATAATAACATTATAATCCGCGGTATATATAAAAAAAATATGCTGGGGAAAAGAGCACGATAATCGCTTCAATCAAATGTTTATATACGAAGAGAAAAACTTTTGGCACCAACACATCTAACCCCCATAACTTAGGAAACCCTTTTGGATGGCCGAATGCGTCATTAGGTAGAATTTTCACATTCAACCGTACACCGTACAAAATAGAAAATAATTAAGTTCAACAAATTCTTCTGTATAATAAAAGATTTGATTTGTGTTGGCTTTATAATGTATTTTTCAGATTGTCTACAATTTCAATTACTGGAATTTCATTTTAATTCAATTTATTATAATTTTATAATGTTAAACAATAATTAATGTATTTATTTGTATACGAAGTTTATGATATTATTTGATATAATTTGTACCTGCCCTCTATAAGGGTCCTTTCTTGTGAAGAAGCAGAATGCAGAATACGAAAGTTAAAGAACAAAAAGTTAGAGTTAGAGAACAAGAGCCAAATTGATATATAGTTCAGAAAGGTAGGATAGAATGACTCTATGACTGACCTTGCGATACGCCCCAAACCTTCTAAATCAACTAATCAACATCTTAATTACACTATTTTTCCGTTTAAAAGTGCTGTTGACAAATTATTAAATAAGGTACATAATATGAAAAATTCTAAAAGCGGACAATATTAAGAAATATTCCTGTAAGAAATCCTTTTTATTGTTACGATAGCTTATGCCGATGTAGAATAAAAAAATAACTCCCAAAGCTTTTACAGTCAAATACAAAAATATTTAACACAGCATACATACCTACATATTAAAATAAATCTTTTTCCGCACACAAACAAAAGAAACAGAATCAGTCAGAACCTCAGAACAAACTGAATGAAAATATTTTGTATACCTACCTTACCTATACATATATACATATAATGCATAAATTCCGTGTAGCTAATACACGTATGCGATATCATTCCTTTAGTTTAGATAGATCGCGAGTTTTTTTTTACGGGGGATGAAGTGGGATAGAACGGATTGCGCTTGCCGGTCGTTGAGGCCATTGGCACATATTTTAAATTTTGTTTGTATATAATAATATAAGAATAAAAGAATTATGTAGTGTAACTGTATAAAATTTATAAGAGAATTTATATTTTGTAAAGAAAGCTTAGAGGTAAATAGATGACGTAGAATATAAATATGTACAAAAAAATATTTATTATAGAAATAAGAAATCCATAAAGAGAATTTTAACTATGAGAATAAAAATACTGTTAACAGAACTAGTAATTTCAGTTTTGTTTTTAGCTTTTCATGATTATTGGGTCTACTACCTCTATTATAAATAATTAAAACTTCACGAGATATTTAGTAGTGTTTGCGTGTTTTTTTTTTGTATATATATAATACATTTTAAACAAATAATTTTCTAATAAATATTCCCTACAACTCAATTTTTGTATAGTATTTTGAATTTGAAGTATGGCAGTAGAATAAAAAAAAAAGATGAATATTGAGAAAGGATATGAAAACCATACTATTCCTACCGAAAATTAACCTTATCATACCTAGAATATATACCTAGATCTGCTGTATTATTATAACTTCTTGAGTTTATACCAGTTTCCCAAAACTTTAATTTTGTTTTGAGGTTTGAGCACCACATACAACAGTGTCCAAAACGTATATAATTATTTTTTTTCAATAAGGATATAAATTTATATATACATATATGTATATGTATAGGATTATACATATTTACCGTATTTGGTTTGAATTAAGTATGTCTAGTCTGATGATAAACTTTCTGGGTTCTGAATAATGTGTAAATTATTAATTATCATATACATACTTTCAAAGTATTATATTTTCAAATGGGGAACAATTTCATCTTTTGGCACAATTTTATAGAATTTTTGTATTGAATACTAGCAATAATTTATTATATAAATAGTATTTGTTTGTTTTATAAGCATAATGTACATAGGTTTATATATATAGATATCTATTTATGTATATACATATACCTAATAAATAATTATATAGCACATAACAGTGTCAAAACGTATACATATTATATATTTGTAATAAAATTATAATTTCACTTAAGAATTACAATTAACAAGATATACATATGTACATAGGTATATATATATATATATATATATATATATTTATTATTTCAGTAAATAGTGAATTTATACATTTCGTAATTTCTCATATCCATTTTATTTATAGATTCTTTTGATATTAATTATTTTATATATATAACTGATTTTTGAATTACATATTGAAAACAGCTGACTTTTGAATTTACGTATATATACTTATTAACAGTACTTTTGAATTATATATACATATATATATACGTAGATGGCTTTTCCGTTTAACCATATTAATTTAATTATAGTATTCTCACTACATTACAATGATCCGATTTAATATCTATTTTAATACAGCTATAATAAATAGTCTAGCTAGTGAAAATATGTACATATGTATGTATGTATGTAAGTATATATAATATACATATGTAAATATTTTAAACATAAAAATTGTGCACACGTTTTTAGCAGTGGATTGGGGCAGGCCACCCAAGAAAAAAAAAACAACAGAGTAATATGCGGATTGAAGATTATGAATAATTCCATGTTTTTTTTTTTTTTTACGATAAAATAATAAATAAATTTCATATTTGAATGAAATTTGGTAAATTTAATTATATATAAATGTTATTGATAATATTTAAGAGTTAAATTTGACAATAATTTAATATATATTTACACTTATTTTATCAAAATAATCATGAAATTCATTTTTGCTTAGCAAATATCTTATAATTATATTAAACAATTTCTAGTGAGTATGTCATTTAAAAAATTTAATTCCTTATTTTTAAATATTTATATCCTCCGAAACTTATTAAAATGATCTTATCTTTACTTTTTTTTTGTACAATAATCACACACTATCACAAAACTAAAAAAATAAAAGGGTAAATAATAATTCTAATCTATCTATACAATACATCTATACCAGAATATTCTCGGCGGGACTTTACATTATATTGTATAAATGTATATAATATACATATTATGTATATAAACCAATTTTTTATTATATTTTCTAATTGCTTATAGAAGACCAGTAAGCTTGAAAGTACAATGCTCTCAATGTAAGCTTTTTCAATAGGCATAATATACTGCTTTAGGCGAGAGGTTGGGAAAGCTTTTTTTTAGGACAACCCCGCATTTGAATCACAGTTCACATAAAGAGTTGAAAGAACTCTTGTAATTTATTATGGAAAAAGTATAGCGATTTCCTAAAATTTGTTATTAGAATTATTGTTTGGTGGTCGTTGATTTTCGAAAAACGTATATTAATAAAAAAAAATTAAATAGTTAAATATCAAAACTACAAATATAAAAAGCTAATATTGAGAATTTCACTATCTATTAATATTTTTGCGTTTGTAAATTGCGTTTATTTATAAATATAGAAAATTTTTGATTGGATAATTTTCAAAGAATCTTTTTTTATATATACGTTTTTATATGACAAACGTAGCCCTATGTCTAACCTTGTAACAAAAATTTTCATAGGTCTCATATTATTCTCATATCTTCAGCTATAATGAAAAACACTTACTTTTTACTTTGTATGATTTAAAATATTCAAAGATAGTATAAATAACAAAATCTATAATATGTAGATACGAATAGTTGTCCGAGTGTTCTTAATCAATTACTATAATAATTTGATGTATACCAGAGAAAGCTGATGGCTTTAGTTATTTATATGTCCTCCAACTGTAACAATTTCTAAATCTAGTTATTTATTATATAAATGTTTTCGAATATTTGCACTTGACTTGACCCGAAAAATCTTAAAAACTATTTATATATTTACATATATATATAATTAAAAATTGTGATGAAATCATTTTTGTAGCTTTAATACTGTATATAATACCAAGAAAATGTTTTTTCAGTTGTTTTAAAAACATTTAAATAATAAAATTTCTCTTTTGTACTTTTTGAATAAAAACAAAATTAATTGAACATTTAGAAGAGGTTAATAACTTCCTATATATCAATTGCAAAAGCTGAAATTCAATCTGACCTGTGTTCATTTTGTTTTTATTTGAACTGGGAGGAACGATTCGTTTTTTTTTTTCATATTATTTTTTTATTTTTGTAATTATTGAAACTTTTTTTCTTTTATTATGTAAGAAGATTTTTGTAGTTTCACAATAAAAAAAATTGCTAACCTAGTGATTTATTACAAACAGTACGTTGTAAAAAACATTGCCGTGATAAAAATTTCAGATTTTTGAAGACCAAGTCCAATTTTATATAGTAATTTGGAATTTTAATCAGAACCTAAATAAATTTGAAATTTTAGCAGTAATAAGCTAATACTGATTTTAAAAAAATTAAACTATTCTATGCATCTATGGTTTTGTGCTGCGGTTCCATTAAAATTGTATACAAGAGGTTCGCGGAGATGGTTCGCATACGCAATATATTTGTTTGGTTACAACGTCGAATATGTAAAGAAAAACACACTTCAGCGATATCATATTTTTGGGCCCAACTCCTGCAACATTCATAAACTTTAAAGCTCTTGATCTTGATATGAATCACATATATTGAAGTAATTTTTTGTTTGTTAATTAAATTGTTTACATCACATCCTAAATTCTTAGCTGGTCCATCCTAATTCTTAAGTTTAACAAGTTTATGGTAATTAAATAAATTTTCAATTGTATAATTTTAAAAAGACATAACCACATAACTGAATGAAATTTTTATCAAATTTAATTTGGAAATAAGGTATTTTTTGTTCCAATATATTCTGCTTACTTTTACACATAATTGCGGAAATCTGGCTTTTAAATTGTTTTAATTGTTTTTTATTTCTATCATGATTAGCTTTTAGCGTTCGTTTCAAAATGTAGATAATCCAACAAGTTTTAGAACACTGCTCCATAGCCTTATGTAGGTCCAATTAGGAATGTCAATATTTTGGCTGAGACAAAATAAAGATTTTCAAAAGTAATTTTGGGAACTCGTTTAAATAAAAACCAACTCTCACCATCCTAGAATAGTAAAAGGCTAACATATATGAAGTTATATCTAAGATTCCAACATATACCTAATATCAAAAGAATGTATATGAAGAGTTTTTACTGTGAGATTTAATCTCAAGATTTGACGATTAAATACCACAAAGCAGAAGCTAATTTTTTTTTTCAAATACGTATAAAATCAGAAAGTATTTATATATTCTTTCCGGTTTTATAGAAGAAAGTCTATTTGAAATAAAAAGCTTTAATGCTTATGGAATTTAATCTTCAGTCAATACTAAAATTTTTATAGGAGTTTCTTTTTTTTCGTATATTAGATTTTTGCAATTATTGTACGTACCCAAGTTTTTAAATTGTAACTCATATATTTATTCTAAAACAAAAATGTTTCAGGTGAAATATTTTTAAACGCAACCAATAATATTATATTGTTATTAAAGCAATACAGTAGCAGTAATTAAATAATATAATGAAACAATTTTTTTTTAATCTAATATTTTAAAATAAATTTAACAAATTTTCTAATCTCCCCATTAAAATATAGGATAAATTAATATTTCCAAATAACTATAACCATTGAATCTTAATTAATTAATTTTTATACAAAAAAATGTTTAAAAACATAAACCGATAAAACATAATGACAAATCTTTTTTTTATTAATTATATAATTATTTAAAATTTTACATAAACAGTCCTTCAACTCGTATTTTGAACTCTCTTGATTTATAATTAAGTTGAGATAATAATCAAAGTTATTATGTTTCAAATTTCAAAAAAAAGTAAAACTTGTTAGCAAATTGATTTTAAATTTTCAAACACTCATAAAATTATGCATCAAAGTGAATGTCAGGTTGGGGATTTTAGTTTAATCGGTGTTAGAAAAACAAAAATGGCTAATACGGTGTTAGGCAAACAAATTCTGGCTGAATAGCGTACTTTTTATATATGTATGTATAGGTAGGTTCGCGCATATTAATAAGATTGTTACAAAAACTGATATTGATGTAATAACTAATTATGAAAATTGAGTAATAATTTTTGAATACCAGGGTTTTAAATCCGAATGATAAATATTATAAAGCGGGAATACGTTGAACAGAGTATGACAGAGTATGTCTTTACAAAATCCTTCAGTCAAGTACTTCAATTTAACTCTAAACTATTAAAAATCTAGTATATAAAGTTCAAAAATCAACTTTTATTTCGATTAAAAAAATTTAACTTTTACTATACTTAAAAATTTATTATTTGTCTCTAGAACAATTAATAAACCAGGGTTTTTATTTTATTAAAATCATAAAAAGAGCTAATTTATCCGTTCATAAAAAGTTATTTCTATTTAAAGTTTTTCAGTTATTACGAGTAGTTGTGGAATAACTATAAAGTCTGGTGATGGATTTGAATTTTATTTTCTAGGCATTTTTCTAGGGTCGGGAGGGAGTCAGAAAGTACAAAAGTGTCCGGGTTACGTGTACGTGTTTTCAAAATTTGTATGTGCGCAGTAACATATCCTAGAACCGCTCACACAGACTTCATCACATCGATACTTTCGGTGGGATCATGTTAGATTTGGATCAAATTTGGTACAGAGGTTGGCATCATGAATGTGCACAAAAGTAACCAGGTACAGGTGTGTAGGTTCAGGGGATCTATGCTATAATTTCCGATTAATATTTCATATGTTCAAAATAACGAATTCTACTGTTTATTACAAAATACTGTAATCTACTAGGTACCCCTAGTTATCTACTAGGTACCCCTAGTTTTCAGCTTTTTTTAAAAATGCATGACAGTAGTTCGACAGTACAAATTATCTTAAACGAAATTAGTATTTTTTAAGTTTAATTATGTAAACTATTAAAGCTTTTCTCATTTAACTGAAAATCTGTGCTGTAATAATATAAATGTATATTCGAATATTTTATACATTTGTTCAACTAACTTGTCCAGTGGAGTAATTGCAAAACTTAGTGTATAGTATATATATATATAATTAAGCTCGATTTCATTGAAAAGTTCATTGACTATTTTTTTTACTAAATGATAGTATATGCGGAATATGTGAGTGCAATGATAGAATAAAGTTTCTAACTCTTCGTGTTCATAATGAAGGTCTTTCATTAAGTTGTTAGGTTTTCTTCAGCTTATTTTAAATTAATGTATAGTCATTTAGCTCATTTTACATACATAAAATATATATTTGCCTTACTGCAGAATGTCCTATACGAATGTATGTCGTAAGGATATATTGAATTTAACTATTCGAATTGGATTTACTTTAATGACTGACTTCCATATTATTGCAACTAATTTTAAAATATAAATTAACAATTTTTTTAGGCATTTTAAATAATTTAGTAGAAAAATGTAAATTTCATACTAATATATTAATTTTCAAAGTATGGACTTTCCTTCCTAATACTTAACTGAATTTTTTTTTATCAATATAATTTATGATCAAATCTATACGGTTTCAAAACTATTTTTTGGTGAAATACCAAAAAAAAAAAAAAAATAACATATACTATATACATACATATAATACGTTTCGATTTTTTTTACAAAATTATTGAAATTTATTTTACTTTTTGATTACATTGCGTAAAAATATTTTTGTCGCAGATGATGATGGCACTGTTAACTTTTTAATTAAGGTGGAGTAAATTTATAGTTGTATAATACCAGTTAGTTTAATATTAAGATTTTATTTATATATATGTACTAAAATACAATTATAAGTTTTTGAATATAGGATAACAAATTAAAAATTTAATTAATAAATGTTTTAATTTACTAAAAAGTTAATTACTAAACTTAAGATGGATATCTATAAAAATTAACTGATTGGTACAAATAATGCACGAATGACTGATGGGTCCATAATATTTTGGTTTATATATGCAACAGTGAAAGTGATGGGTACGCATTCGCAAATCATAAAATTTAACTTTTGATGAATTGTTTTATAGTATCTTTTTTTTAGTATTAAAAAATAACAACTAATCGATTTTTCTCTTTTTTTGAGTACTGGACATACATTATATACCGATTATGTAAAAATAAACTTTTTGAATGAAGGTTGGTAAGATAGTGGAAGTTTGGAATATTTATATATTTTGTTTTGAATGAAAATATTCCATATTATGTTATGAGATGGTACATATTTTTCCAAAAAATTATTAAATTTAATTTTTTTTCAAAATTTGATTATTTTAGTATTTATGAAAATAAATTTGTATATAAATCTATAATTAGCTTTTATTAAAAAATCCCATATGCAAATAGCTTTAGGTAATATAACTCAAAATCATGTAGTTACTATACGAAACCACTTATTTTTAAATGTAAATTCTAAAAAATAAGAATTACAGGAGATATAGTGGTTTAAATCTTTAGGAGGAATTGAGTTGCTGATAAATTTTACAATTTTTGATGTTGATGGTATAAAAATACAAATCGTTGAAAATTATTTAAAACATAGGATTATAGGTATGGTAAATACATTATTTTTAACAATTATCTAAATTGTTTTACAATAACTATAGTAAGAAAATATTTGGTTAATGATTTATCTTAATTGCGATTACAATTTTTTTTGCAGTATTTTTGTGTTTACTCAGTAAAAAAACAGCAACATCATAAAATAAGTGAAATTCTCAGAAAATATTAATGTAATGGATTGGTATATGTATCTTTTTTTTACTTGGTTAAAGTTAATTATACATGAAATATAATTTTTCATTAAAAAATAATAAAATTAACTTCACACCCAGTAAATTTAAGAAAAGAGATTTGTAAATATAAAAGGTGTGGTGGTGCCCAAAAGAAAATTAAATTAATCGTGAATTATATTAAAATCATTTTTTGCAAAAAAAAAAAAAAAAAATGAGAAGCTGAATCTTTATAGTGAGCTCTACTCGTTTGTCCATACGTTCTTAATCTGTAAATGGTTATTTTACCACAGTAAAATGACTTGGATAATTTTTGTTAAAGTACCAAAATAAAGCTTTAAAATATTTAAATTACTTATTCAAAAATCATCGGAAATATTCGGAATAGTAAATGCTAACAGAGTATGACAATACTCAAGTGATATCTGTCATTAATTTAATATTTTTTAGTATATAAGCTTAACTTTATGTATACATTACAATTACACCATATGTATAATGCTTTGTAAATCTTATATTGATTCATTTTATATACATAAATAGTAAATATTCTCCAGAATTATTGTTAAACTCCACATTATTAATTAAGTGAAATCTTATTTCATATTTCTTTCTCTACTCTACATGACTCTGCAATTGAAAAGAAGTTCGGCTGCGCGAACTTTTCTATATTTAAAAACATAATAAATTCCATGCGATCGGAGATTAAACATTACTATATTTGTGAGTATATTTAAGGATTTTTTAATTGGGTATCTGTCATATCTTTTTTTTATTGATAGCATAATATGAATCTCTAAAATTGTTTTTTGTTTTTAAAAATCAGTAACCAAACTAATTATATATGAGGTGGGGCATCATCTTGTTCCAAGTCTATATACCTATATAATTTTTTTTTTATTCGAGAAATGTTAAATAAGTAAAATTATGAAATTATAATTATAATACTCTACATGTACACAAAGTAAACGATCGAATTCGTTAATTCTGTATAATAATTTTGTTCCACCATCTTCAAAAAAGATCAATTCTATGTTAGGTTTGACCAATTTCCGAATATGCATGACCAATATCTTAAAATAATTTAGGATTATAATTTTTTATTTATTTTTATAATTCCAAAAGAAATTATATTATTATTTTGTAATTAAAATTAAACACTACAGCCGGTGGTGACCAATGTGCCAAGAAACTTGAGTATTTTGTCGCTTTTAAGGTAATTAATCCGATTATCTTCAATGCATTTTATTTTGTTTTCTCCTTTTTACAAAAACCATGTTCATCTTCTTGTATATAATATAATAATCAAAATTATAACATATATAAATGTCCTTAAATTAACATTATTTATAACATTGTTAACTGTTTAACTAATTTATTTAAATATAATAACTTTGTAAATAATTAAAAAAAAAACATCTGTTTAGAAAATTCCCATGTCCACCTCATAATTTATTGGTTTGTTGCAGATTTTGCCTCAATTTTCCAGTTAAGTTAAGATATTATATAAAAACACAACTTGCATGCGAGAGTATATCCCAACCCAATTAACTCCCAAAAACTAACACAATTGTGACGCTAGAGTATATGTATATGTAGTATCT
Organism: Rhamphomyia laevipes; assembly: GCA_963920725.1. Classification (NCBI taxonomy): domain Eukaryota; kingdom Metazoa; phylum Arthropoda; class Insecta; order Diptera; family Empididae; genus Rhamphomyia; species Rhamphomyia laevipes. The sequence goes on from OY987259.1 coordinate 54,195,669, forward strand.
GCCTTACCCTTCCTACATACTCCATACTCTATCCGTGTCCGTACATATGATATGATTAAATGTAGTGCTATTCTAGCGCTTGAATTTATCATAAAGCTCGCTCAATGTTTTGTAGGTTGTGTAGTTGTATTGCATAGTTTAATTCCATATTTTATAAAGGAAATAAAATAAATAAAAATAATGCTTTTTAGTAGCAGAGAGAGAACCTATGTTAAAAGTATCTGTTTCTGTACGTTAAAAGCAGAATACACCTACATACCAAATTACACAATACATAAATAAATTCACGTGTTCCTTCTATACATGCATACTCGCATATATGTATTCTTAACAAAAATCGAACAAAAGTTGAGGAAAAATCAAGTTTTTTGTTTTTAAGTATGAGTATATGCTTTTAATTCCATGTATGTGTGCGGAATGGGGTGGAATGGGGGGAATAGTATTTTTTTTTTTCTTATTTTTCTTATTTGATATTTGGGTTTGTATTTTATATAAAGAATTGAATAAAAATGCAGTGCAATGACCCAACATCGCGTTGACCCACTTACGAAGTTAAAAATGCGAACGATACCGAATCGTGTCTGTGGGTCTATTTCACTTCTTTGACTTTTAATTATTATAAACATATTTATATATATATACAATTTTTTTTTTATTTTATCTGTTTGTATTATTTTATGTTTTGTTTTCTTTGATTATGGATATTAATATAATTTTTTTTTGTGCATATGTTTGCGTTAATATTTTTTATATTTTAACATTTTAGATTTTGCATTTGGTTTTATACAATCACGCATTTGGAGTTACTATACTTAGCGCGTATGATAGGGACGTCGACGTGGCGTTTTACAGATTTTTTATGCGTACTCATATATATATATGCGTACGCGGCAAGTCGTATACATATGTATGTAAAATATTATATTTTTCTATTTTAATAATTTTATTATTTTTTCGTTTAGCTTTATTTTCATTATATATACAATTTTCATATTACGACAAAATAATAATTTTAATAAAATTAAATAAGATAAATACGATTTTGTTTATATATATATACATAATAATATAAATAATAAATATATATATATGTATAATCAATGAACTTTTATGATATAAAATTTAATATTTTGAAATAAAAAGATCTTTATTAGTATTTAAAATAACAACTACTTCAATATTTTTAATATGCAATTCAATTAAAATGTTGCTGCAACATGTTGCTAGGAATTTGCAAAGATATTTTTGGTAGACAGAAGACAGGTTAGTTTTGTAATCTAGTTTGTGCATTGTACCTATAAAATATGAAAAGTTGGTAGTTTTAATGGCTTCCTATCAAAATTTCGAATTATATATAAAAAAATACATTTTTGTTCACTGATTATTCATAAAAGTTGTGATACTATTTGAACAAAGTAGTGTTTTTTTGTTACAAAGCACTCTGTTAAAAATGTTCTGTTAATTTCTAATCACTATTGGACATAATGTAACTGATTTTGCATTTAATGTTGTGCTTCTGTATAATATATGTAATATATTATAACAGCTTTATAAGCTTTCTTATAGGTACTACATATTTTAAATTTGTATATTGTTCCTATTTATAAATTTCATTACTCCGCGAATTTATAAATAATATTATATGATATTTTAGGTTATATATTATTACAAATTAATTTGAAAAATCAGAAATTATATTATATATTGTCAAAATATTGATTATGTGATTTAATTTTATAATTTAGGTGACTAATATGAATTCATTTTATGTGCTGCAAAAACTTAATTTTAGTATTTATTTATTATTTTTATTTTTATACATGTACACTTTAAATTTTTTGTTTTGCATACCCCATTATCATTTTTGGTTAAAAAATACAAACAAATGAAATTTAACAAAATTAGTAATTTTTATTTTTATATAAATTTTATCAGTTATAAATTTGACCAGCTCATTTTGATTTTGAATCAAATATAAATTTAGTATATAAATTTTGATTGCAAGACCAAACCGTACATCACCACTTTAATCCCCTCTATACAGCAAACATTGTTTGGTTATCCCCATAGAAGTCATAATTTCGGGTAGATTATGATATTATTATGTAAAAAATACATATACACTTAAAAAGTCTTAATAAATACATACACACATATTATAAATATGTATATAATATGTTTGTACACAACAATAAAACGTCATTAAAATTGTATAGCAAGATGCAAAACAAATAAGAATGAAATAAAAATATAAATAATAATAATTGTATGTAAATAATTATATTAAAATTTATATGTGATGAATACATATTTGCAATTAAAAACTTAAAAAAGCGTAGTTAAAAGTTTTGCATAATATTAAATATATATTTCTTCCTGGTTTTATGTTATTCTAATAATTTACATTTGTTACTCTATATTTTAAAAAAAATAACCAAATGACCATTATTAAGATAATTATTTTGGACCCTATTTGAACTGTTATAGATTTTCTTTCAAAGATTAATATAAACCTATATTTATTATGGATAGTTCTAATATATTCATAATAATTACTTAATGTATGTATATATGTACATATGTATTTATTTTATCAAATCTTATTTGATTGAATTATTTTATTGAAACAAATCCAACTAAAATTCGACAAATAGTACTGCAAACATTTGAAGAAAAATATCCAAGCTCCGAATGACTACGAATATTCACCGATGGCTCCCTACTCGATAACAGCACTGGCGCAGGATACATTGCGAAAAATTCGATCAATATTTTGCACTACCAGCTAACTCTACAGTACAGTAAGAAGAAGGTGAAACAGCAGCCATAGAATGCGCTTTATTGCAAGTGCTACATAGAAATGAAAACACAAAAAATATTGTTATACTAGTTGATTCAAAAGCTGCATTGTTAGCTATTAAAAGATACGAATCTAAAAGAGACACCAAAACAGTCAAGAACATCAGCTAAACGTATAAGGTTTTAAAACAAAGAGGTCTTAACATAGCACTCCAATGGGTTCCAGCGCATATTAATATCGCAGGAAATGATAAAGCAGACCAACTAGCAAAAAAAGGAACAAATATAATTGGTAGAACAACAAAACCATTCACACTTGACGCAAGGCTTAATAACATCAAAAAGTTTCTAGAAATCAAAGAAAAAGAAGAGCAAAATAACATCATGAAGCATAAAATTTATAACAATATAGATAAATTTTACAACACCATCGCTCAAGCTGCAATATAAGAAGCAGTTGCCCAATTTAGATTGAAAACAGGACATATCTGCTTGGCAACACATCTACATAAAATAGGAATTACAACTAACAACATATGCAGCTTATGTTCTCTAAACCAGCCACAAGACGAAGTGCATCTATTAGTTTGTCCAGCTTTAGAAGATGCTAGGAACATTTTGAGAGGTAGCAGAGTGAAAACATCAAACATTTGTATTGGGTAGCTCGAGGGAAAATGGTTTAGACCAATTCTCTGTCATTGGAAAACAACAACAACTCAACAACTTATTTTATCATAAAAATATACTGGAAAAACTAATGTTAATTGATTACATAAAATAAAATTTTAACAAGGATTTTTTTTTAATTTTTTTGTGGTGGTTTGATATTTGTTATTTTAATATATACATAAATAATAAAAGAACTTTTATCTAATTTTTTTTAATCCACATCTCTAGACAACATATTTTTTTTGAAAAATTTATGGTAAAAAACTATGGAACATCACAAAGAAATAAGATAATAACCAAAGTTAAGAAATAGCCAAAAGATCAAAAGGTCAGCTTAATAAATAGTCAACATATGGAAATTAATGCTACCGGTACCGAAAAAAAAATCTGCAGTTGTATTTTCAATACACTTTCTACTAAGTTCGAATGTGGGAGCTGAGAGGTAATATATTGTAATTGGTTTGGTTTTATCTTGGCAGGGAAAAATAAATCTATACAGCTAGCGTTATCGGTTTACGCTCACATTACGATTGGACCTTAATTGCACATTTTGAGAGGTAGTTGTCATATCATACCATGCAGCATACACTACAGACTACATATTCATTGTAAACAAATCATTTACGAGAGCGGATAATGGAAATGGTGGTATGGTGACGCGACAATAAAATTAATGTGATGAGATGCGACTTCGTGAAACTCATAAATATACATTAACAAACAGTGCATATTGTATAGTCACGGTTTTAAAAAGGGTATATATTCTACAGCTATAGCTTTATTTTTTTGTACGGTTTCGAATGTGTTTTCAATCTTAACGTTAACAAGGCTTTTTCCCGAAAATTACAAAAAATAAATTTAATCCAAAAAATGTCGACTTTTTAGGTAACCAACCTGACAAATGACACTGCGTGGTCACCAATTGTGGAGCGCTTAATTAACCGTAAATCACAATACACAATATATGTCTTGAACTACTACATAAATAGTGTGCGACTTTATAATCTAAAAATCAGAGAAAAGGCATATCCTTTATGCAATGTATTATAAAGGATATAAATCTAAATCATAAATTGAATATACATTTCGGTTGTATATTTATTGTTATCTTGAAAGTTTACATAAATATAAGAACCGATTTTGTACCATATAGTAATTTAAAACCAATATTGGAAAAAACGAAATAAGTTGGTAAAAAAGAAATAATTGACATCGTAATCTGTAACTTATTTAACTATAAAACGATTTGCAATTTCAAAAATAACATCATACTATTTCAAAAATAGCTAATAAACTATGTTTATTAGATCCTTAATATTTTAAATTATTTTGTTAGCTATACCATAATTTTGCAAATTACAATCATAAAATTATTCAATTTTAAAATAAAAATATTATTTTAGTGATATTCTGACTTTAAGTTTTGATGATAATTTTCAAAATTATGGTAGCAAAATATATTAACAAAACAGCATTTGAAAATTGTAAAAATATTTTAAGCTTATATTAAAAACTATCCAATGTTGACATTTTTATATTTGTGTAAAGTGATTAACTGCGATCAAGAATATATAAAATTTTGTCATTAAACATTTTTAGAAACCATAAAAATAAACACAGTATGTAAAAACCGTATTCGTACACCTCACTTTTTACATTAAAATCATGCAAGATTCAAGAAAATATAAATATATAATATACAAAAAATTATTCAATCTCTTAGAAAATCAATAAACTGATTCCATCCACCATTGAAATTAATTTGGCGGGTAATTATAATTAAAACATTAATTTTTAAAAAAATAATTTTGCGCGTTTTTTGTTTTAAATTTTAACTATACGCGCTGATTTTAAGATAAATAAATATATATACAGATTTATTTATATATATATATGTATATGTATATCCAAACAAAAATATTTTAAACCTTCTCCTGGTCGAGTGTGGGAAACTGACCATATAACTAACCGCTTCAATGTCCTTATAACAACTGTCGTAAAATCCGGTCTTCATATCTATTTTATTCAACAAGCATATGACTGATGACTGATGTGCACCACTCATGTATCAAATATGATCTATCAGTAAACAAGTTATTTCTCCTTACTGATATTAAAACCCGCGCGTAGTTAAAAAAAACCTGCTCAGTGTTTTAATTACAATTACCCGCCAAATCAACTTCAATGCTGGACGGAATCAGTTTATCATCTACGATACATTTATTTTATATTTCTGTCTGGTATCGGAACTTGTTATGACCCAAAATAATTAAAAAAAACCATTCATATTATTTTTCATTGAATTAATGTAAAATAATTAATAATTAAAATTCTAATTTGATATTTTAAAATAGCAAATAAAAAATAATATTTTAAATTAAAAATTTAATTTTGAATTTGAAATGCAAAATTGTGAATTTGAAATGTAAAATTTTGAATTTGAAATGTAAAATTTCGAATTTGACCTGCAAATGCTATATACACAAAAAATTATTCAATCTCTTAGAAAATCATTAAGCTGACCTTTTGATCTTTTGGCTATTTCTTAACTTTGGTTATTATCTTATTTCTTTGTGATGTTCCATAGTTTTTTACCATAAATTTTTCAAAAAAAATATATCGGTCATAACAAGTTTCGATACCAGACAGAAATATAAAATAAATGTATCGTAGATGATAAACTGATTCCGTCCAGCATTGACGTTGATTTGGCGGGTAATTGTAATTAAAACACTGAGCAGGTTTTTTTTAACTACGCGCGGGTTTTAATATCAGTAAGGAGAAATAACTTGTTTACTGATAGATCATATTTGATACATGAGTGGTGCACATCAGTCATCAGTCATATGCTTGTTGAATAAAATAGATATGAAGACCGGATTTTACGACAGTTGTTATAAGGACATCGAAGCGGTTAGTTATATGGTCAGTTTCCCGCACTCCAGCAGGAGAAGGTTTAAAATATTTTTGTTTGGATATACATATATATATAAATAAAACTGTATATATATTTATTTATATTAAAATCAGCGCGTATAGTTAAAATTTAAAACAAAAAACGAGCAAATATATTTAAAAAATCAGTGTTTTAATTATAATTATCCGCCAAATTAATTTCAATGGTGGATGGAATCAGTTTATTGATTTTCTAAGAGATTGAATAATTTTTTTTATATTATATATTTATATTATCTTGAATCTTGCATGATTTTAATGTAAAAAGTGAGGTGTACGAAAACGGTTTTTACATACTGTATATGTATATTCAATTTATGATTTACTTTTATTTTCATTTTAAATAGAAAATTCAAGTTATATGCGTCCACTTTAATATTCACATCTGAACTATATAAATATTCTTTCTATAACAAAATGGAAATAAGTTATATTTTTTTAACTATAATCAGATATTTATTTTTAGTTAATATTTAATATTTTAACTTTAAATTAAATTTAGATTCAATAATAATATATTTTATTTGTTATATATGGAAGTAATTCGAAACATTAAAATGTATCTTTTTTATATTAAAACATTCAATGTTTAATTGAAATAAATATTTGAGAAAACCATTCAACGAACTTAATTTAAATTAAAATATTTTATAAATAATATGTATATAGTTATTTTTAAATAATTCAATAAACATTTATTTAGAAACTAATGATAATTTAAATTAATAATTCTTTTTTTCATATAAAACATTTCACATATAGGAAAATTGCATTACAAAACTTAAAAAAAAATAATATATATGTACATAATATATAAGCTCACTCTTATACATATACATTATATATATATATATATATATATACAATTACATGAAAAGAAACCAAATATTTTAAAATCTAACAAGAAAAATATATTCCCCCATTCTGGAAAATCTATTAATTTTTTTACATTTTCAGTTTATGCGGATTGCAATTTTATTTATAATATCCGATAATAAAAATGCAATTGCAATTTGTATATGTGTTTTCTGGTGTTTGAATGTATCTGTTAGTTTGCAATCTAACTTTATATATATATAAAAAAAAATTAGTTTTGGCGAAGTGAATAAAGTTGTTATTGTTTTTATTATTTTTTCAAATACCCGTCCTTGGCTCGTCTATTCAACTTTGTCCTACTTATTTTTAGTTGGCTCTCGAGCGTTCATTTCGTTCTTTTATATATGAATTATTTTTGTTATTTCTCATGGCTTTTGGTAAATTGGATGTATATTATTATTATATTTATTTCACAGTATAAATATTTGCAATGGTATAAACCACTATAACTATTTTTTCATATAGATATAGTATCTCACATAGATTTTTATGGAGTTACTAATGTATATATGAAAAAAATTGCTGTTGTTGTTTTAAAATTGTTTTTCGCGCTATTTGTATTTTATAATAATTAGTTATTATCATACAGACATATATATATATATATATATTAAGACAGATACGATAAAAAAATTACGTAATGTCGAAAAGTAATGCGTCGAAGGATAATTACTCCTTAAATTATATTAACAATATGAAGAGCATTGGTTCTATTTACCATTTTATCTTATCCTAATATATATAACATTCTCCTAGAACCTAGAATATACTTTTACTTTTCTATTTTTTCCCTTTCCTTTTGTACATTACAAAAAAACTTTAAGTTTTTTCGCTAAACCCTCAATTTTATCAATGATGATGGTGGCATACGGAATAAAGAATTTCATTTAATTACGAGTCGTTACGTCTTTCCGTATAAATTCATAAATATTGATATTGTATTACATACATTATGATATGATTTTGTAAACTGAATTTATGAATAGTGCTGTTTTATATCAATCGCTCTTGGAAATACTTTATGGAATACTAAATTTTAAATTTTCTAAATTTAATATAACACTAAAACCTAAAAACTATATAATAGGTAGTTACTAAAAACTATCCAATAACTAATTATCTTATAATTAATGAGAATCCACCAAATCATAATTCTTATATATTACAATAATAAAATTGAATAATAATCAGATTACCAGTTTTCATGAGTAATTATTTATCATAAAGTTAAATTCAATTTTGCTGTTAATTGCAGATTTTTAAACGTTCTGTAATTATTTTCAGTTTTAGTGTATTTTTAAAGTGTGATATTTTAAATATATTTTAATAGTATTACTTATAACAACGTATAAATTATAAATTTTGTTGCGACATGTTAGGATAAATTAATAGTTGAGTTCATGAACATGGAATTGCAAGTGATATTTTTTTATATATGTAATAAGAAACTGTTCGAAGTTAAATTTTAATTGAATTAGTTGGTGTTGTATACAATAATTTAAATTACTGTTTGACCATTTCAACACCGATCCTTGGTGGAATAATTTAAATAGTTCGAACAACTGTCCTATTTTTACCTAACCCCGAAATTTCATTCATATCGTAAAATACGTAAGTATCGTTTCAAAAATAGAAATTTAGATCTATGATCGGCGTACAGCGAACAGCGGACACGACAAAACATTTTTTGGGGATTTTAATTCTCTGATGTCTGAATCACATCAGAAAGCTGAAAAAAATTAATTCGAAGTTTCAAATCAACAACCAAGTTTTTAATTCTATATTATAAGCATCAAGCAAAATTTCAATTATTGTATTTTGTGAATTATTTATATTTCAAAATGAATGAGTTATTTTACTATAAGTTTAAATGTATAGATCTGAGTAGGAATTGAGATATCGCGGACTTGAAAATAATTAGTAATTGAGTTTCTAATCTAAAATTAATCCAAAACAGAAGGTTTCTTATCATCGAAAACAATTCAAATAAGAGCCTCTGAGTGAACCAATTATCTGTATGGATTAGTGAGAACAAGCAGAAAGATAGGTTGAGTTGGATTTAACGAAAACTCAACTCAACTCGACGTATTTCCATGCACCTCGAGTTCAACTCCTAATGAAAACATTCTATGTTATGTAGGCAAACTACATTTTTAAAATCATATTTTATATTTATTATTTCATTTTCAAAACTATTCAGATTTGGTACTCGAAAATTTAACCTGCTTTAAAATATTGAACTTAAAAACAATCTATTTTTTTTAAATATGTTACAAATTAAACAAAACAACTTCATTATAAAATGAATGCTTCTAACACAAAAAAAAAAAAACTAATTTAAAAATTAAAAAAAATAACCCGACCCTCTTCAAAACTTTCATCATAGCTTAATTCAAAATTTATTACATAAATAATATTTTTTTATAATAATATTTCAAATGAAGTGTATTTATAATTATTGCCATAACATTAATTTGGAAAATATGTTTCAAAAATATTTTTTGATGGCACAGCTTCAAAACTTTTTTTTTACATAAATTCAGTCATTTGTATTTATATGCTGTATATTAGTTTGACGAAGAAAATAAAATTAATAGTTTTTTTTTTGTATTAAAGTAAAATGGTTAATTTATGAGTTGGCTAAAAAATTAATTTCTTAAAAATTTCAGTGCCAATTGCCAAAGGAATTATACATTATCCCTAAAATTTAACTGGCATAAATTATTATGGAACGTGAAACGAAATTGTGTACCCAAATATTACAAAACAAAGTTGTGTCCTTTGATGACAAAATTCTCCGGTTTGTAGTAAAATTAATAATTAATTAAAAATGATAATTATAAGAAGGAATAGACTAATAACTTCGGCAATAAATATCCATAATATGATTAAAATCAAAATAACTAAGCTTCGGAAATAAATTCACAAAGTGCAGAACCGAAAAATTAATTAGAATTCTTCTATCTAAAATCTAAACATATAAACTAAAAAATTCTGTTCAAACTCATATAGTGTATCCTATTTCATACCTTATATTTATTCAAACTTTTAATTAATTTTCATTAAAAAAAATTATTTCTAAAAAAAATAGTTAATTTTTTACATTTTCCCTCACTTTGAAAATTTATATTAAATGGGTTTAATGTGACACATAATGTAAACGGTGATTCCTTATACCTTTCTCACAAACCATTCTTGTAAAACATATTTCACTATGATTTAACAAAAATATAAAATAACAATATTTTTCACCAAATGGAAGAACCATCAGGAAGGAATATGCCCTATATGTTTGGGCTATACGTAGCAGAACACCCTGTATATCTAATATTATCAAAATTAGATTATTACTAAAGAGACTGGCTTAATAATGGAAACCACAAAAAAAAAAAATTATTAAGGTCTATGTGGTACGGAAGTGTTTATGTGTTTCTACCCAAGAGAAATCTAAATCTAATGTTATTTTATTAATTTTATTTATATAGATACTATCCATCCAACATATTTTTCGTATGTGCAAATAATTTAAATTCTGTGGGACAATTTTGATAGATTATTATATTGTGTTGTGTCAATCAGTATATAGTACATCCATTGAATAATTTATTAATTCCCTGAATTAAAATCAACAGGCGCACAGTTTTTGTTTCTTAATTAAAATTCCATGAAGCAAATTAAAAAAAAAGAAAAAAAAAACGCATAAGAATTCCGTTTTCAGAAATATGTGTTAATTATAAATATATATGTACATATATTATAATAACTGATAATGTTATAATACCTATTTAATATCTAATCATAATATAATTTCATATGTATGTTAGGTATATCAAAAAAACTGTAATGTAATTTGTCACCACGCGCAAAATTCAACGGTGTTATAGAACCAAACAATATAGCCTCTAAGTCTAAGGTCTAAGCAAAACAGCATTTTAGCTATAACATTTTTAATTTTAAAGAACTTCTTTTATTGAAGTTGTGTATTTCGTTACATGGTTGCACAGTTTGAGTGGAAGAAGAATAATCATGGAAAAGAGAAAAAGAAAAAAAACTGTAATACCTTTGCTAAATATATATCTTTATGCTGGTAATGTAATAATAAAACTATCTATATGCTATGGAGTTTGTATATTGTAATGATTAAAAGAAGAAAATTCACGTAAAATATCACGCAAGGTGTTCCCATGTCCCGTTAAAACTGTAAATTTTCAGTTATTTCTTTTTTATATACCTAGGTAGGTACTATAGAAATATTTTTTACATAAAAGTATTTTTTTTTTTTCTTGTTTATCTTTATGATCATTATTCTTACGGTATAAAATAGTATAGGTATTTTTTTTATTAAAAGAAGAACTTTTTTCAGTATTGAGGGTATAGGTAGGTAAGGTATAGGTATATAATGTTAATGTTATTAGTACATATATAAGAAATTGAAGTAAAGGGAATAAAGTAAATTAACTTTATTCTATATTCGTTATGTGATTTTATATAGAAGTTTTCGATTTTAAAATAGTATTTAAATTTTATACATATTTAGCTATAATAGTTATGATTGATTGAACAAATTAAATAAAATGATGCTTTTTTATTACAAATTCAAAAGTTTTTATCAAAAAATTAAAATGTTCTAAAGAACCTTCGTTGTAAAGTTACAAGCAATCTTTAAGATTTCTTTTTTATACCGAAGAAAATTATGAATTTTTATTACATATAAACGGTATCATAAAATATATTGTAGCAAAAAATGTTTTATAGGTATGATTGTTAGCTGTATTTGACAATTTAAAGAATTAATAAAATTGACAAATTGTTTTAATTATTTATTATTTTTTTTGGGTGTTCAATGAGTTCCATATTTTTGTTTTTAAGATTTTCGTAAGATATTTTTTATGTTTTTGAAAAAAAAAAAACATTTTTCCACACTTTTTTAACTTTTAAAATTTTTTTATACATTTTATTAAATATATTATGTATTAAATTAATTTTTTCATACTAGTTGCACTGAAAAATCCACTGAAAATACCTGTTGCCATTCTATTTAATTTATGTTATCATTAAATTATACATCAATACGCAATTCGAAAGCAATATATGTTACAACACACAATCAAATAAATTGTTTAAGTTTTTTTATTTGTTGCACTTCGACAACTTAAATAATTACCAATTCACCTGTATAAACAGTGCTTCTTTCTGTGTATTTGTAAATTCTGTATATACATATACCGAACAATATTTTGTACACACCGATGAGTGTTTAATGCAGATTTTAAAAGTATGTAACTAAATACAATTTGCACGGTTCCCTCAAGCCTCAAGCAGTGTGATAACCAGTTTTAATAGATATGAAAAATTGTTACATAATTTACGCAACTTTAACACAAAATGTAACTCAACAAAAAAAAATTTACCATGTCCCGAATACGTTGAAGAGTTTTATTTGATTGTTTTTTGTTCTTGATTTGATATATTTTTATATTTAAGAAAATGAAATTAATTTGAATAAAGTTATAGATGTAACTTTTGAATAGTTATAATTCATATATAAAATTGTTAAATTGATACATTATTAGGTAGGCAATATTAACTATTTTATTTGAATATATTTGATTTTTTAATTTAATTTTGGTTTGGTTAAATTAGTAATCGAGTATCTAATCCTCATCAATCTAAGAGCCAAGCTCCATCTTCTCGTAGCAAGAAAATGGGGGCCGAAAAAGTGACCGAAAATTTGTTTATCGGTCACTTTTTAATAATAACTTTGTTATAAGTCATGTAAAACTATGAAATTGTACAAATTTTAATGTACTATTATAATTATCTGTAAAATAATAACCAGATTAAAGTAGACTATCAATAAATTTTAAAAAGGGGTATATAATAATCGTAAATATATGTAATATATATTGAAACATTTGATAAAAAGTATGAAGTAGTTATAGTTAGTTAATTACAAATTATGAAAATAATAGTATAATAATATCTTAATTTTAATTTTAATTTTTAAGATCAAGTTCGGTTTATAAAACTTTACCTGTTTCAGTGACATGTATCATATATAATGTAATAATAAAGGACATCAGGGTCTTACATAAAATATAATATACATATATACATAAATTTTTTCCCGATTCATCCCCATATTGACAAAAAACAAACTGTTTTCTGATGGTCAAAAGTGAATCTAAATACTTAATGCTGAGACCACAGTGGGTTCGTTTACCCATGCTTGTTCGTTTTACCCATGTTTTATTTTATACAATTTAATTTTTGGTAATAACTTTTAAATTTACAATTATTCAACTCAATATTTTTGATTACATTTATTTAATACATTTGCCAAAAAGCACACATAATAAGATGAATTACTGCACTATCAATTCCTCAACCAACAATTTAAATTTTTGGCTCAAATTCACTTTCTTTAAACTTAGCATTATATAGCCTATACCCGTTCCAAAAAAAAAAAAAAAAATGATATAAAAACAAAAATTTCTTAAAAAAACTAAAAAGTGCACCCACTTTTGGGAATCCTAGGTGTCCCTGATCAAAAAATTATAATTAGTTTACAGGTTGGTTAATGCCCACTATTTATTTAAGTTTTTAATTTGGTAAATTAAATCGACCCTCTCTCCCCGCAGTCTAAAATGCTCCCATATACTAATTCAAATTTAAGAATTATATAAAATAGATAAATTATAAGTTAATATTTTTATATGTAATTATAAGTTTATTTTGGTACATTAATAAGAACTATTTTAAAGATTTTTTTTGGGTACAATTTTTTAACTAAAATAAATTTTCCATTTATTGTGTTTTTAAATTTGTATATTAATTAAGAAAAAACAGTTTTATTTTATAATTGAACTGAAATATTTTTATGTTATTTTACATACGTAATATTTTTATATTTAATAACTATTACAGTTTATTATTTAAAAAATGATATAATATTTAAATTAATTTTAAATTAAGAAAACAATCATTATGATTATCGATTTTGTAATTATCACTACATCATGAATATCATAAGATAATAACATAAAATCATTTGAATAATGAAACAGAGTATGCATGCATATATATACATTAATTTATTTTCGGCATCAATACCTTTATTCATTTTAAAATGAATTACTGTATGTATACAGTTAAGAACTAGCATATATATTAATTCTAAACTAATAATTATATATCAGAGTTGTTAAGTTATGCATTATATTCGTACTGCATTAGCGAAGCATTATCGCATTACCAAATAATTCAAATTGAATTAATTTACTACATTACTTGTAATGGCGTACTTAAATATTTTCATTACTCATTACAGTACTGGTAATGGAGTAATGCATTATCTCAAAAATAATGAAATTTTTGAATTACTTTACTGCATTACAAATACTTCACATTTTTATGGTAAAGTACTTTGACTGTAATGAATAATTGAAAAATTTAAGTATAGAATTACTTTTTAGAAAATAATGCATTATATTTCAGCATTACTCGGTAATAGTAATGCATTATTTAACAACTCTGTTATATATATATATATAGGTACAAAGACTTCGAATTATAATTTTTTTTTATATACCTACTATACCAAATTAAAGAAAGTTTACAAATCATCATGGAAATTTGTCGATTCTTCAAAATTACGTTAAATATATTCTAATAAATAGTAAAAATTGAAAAAAAAACTTTGAATAGAGGAACCACAAAAAAAAAACATAATTAAAGAATAATATAGTATATTATATTTGTATGTATTGGTGTGGTAATTGTTGTGTGCGGTTTTTATTTATCTACCAACAGAGTAAAATACTATCTATCATTCGCTACATCTACAGCCTATTCTATAGCTATACTATACGCACTATTATTATCATTCGATATGAATTTACAGTTGGAAAACTTAAATTTTCAATAGAACAACATAATTTTAACTAAGTATAAGTATATATGTATATCCAAAAAAAATAAGGCTAGTAATTATACTCGCTTTAATCAAAAGAGCGAAACTAATGAGGCCATTAACCCTCTGGTTAATACATTGACAATTTATGGAAAAAAAATCAAAAATAGTGTTTTTATATATATAAATTTTATATAAATTATTGTTGTATGAATTTGTATAGAATGTATCTAATATACAAATATGTTGTATACATGCCGAAAAAACTTTTTTTTGAAAAAAAATATACATAGTTATATAGAATAACATAAGTTTGTTTCAACAATGCTGTTATGCTATTTTCGATGTAATTGTATTTTGCTATGAAATTTCATATAGAATCATAGGCTAATTTACTCTATACACCAAATCGTTATTATGACTCTGCCATCAATTTTTATTATAATACTATTAATAAATAAAAAATTCAAATATATTTGTACATATTTATTTATTTGCAGTTCTAATTTCAAAACCCTTATTTTATTTACATTATAATAGATTAGTCAAAAGCTATGTATAAACGCAATGCAAAACTATCAATCTTTGTTATTTTTTTTTTGTTTTAATTTTGTGCTATTTACTAACTAAAAATTTCTAAAACATTAAATATTTAAAGGAATATATTATATTATTATGCTCAAATTTGAAAGCTGTTAGCCGACTCCGCCTGATTGGTATATAAAAAAAATATTTATCGAATTCTAAATTAATAATTTTCGAAATAAATCATAATTATTGTAATATGTATGTAACTTTATTTGAAATATTAGTTTAAATTGATATTACAAAAAACCGTTTTTTTTTTGTAACTTGTCAATATTGCTATATTTTTATAAAATTATGTATATTTAATAAATTTTATTTCAATAAATTATGATTGATGATATTTGAAAAATTATTAAGAAATTTTTATTATGAGAAATAGCCTTGAAAGCTTTATTATTATATATGTGCTCACATCAGACTTTGAGTATTGTAAAAAATATATTTTAAAAATTTAATATTAAAACGCTTTTCATAATTTCTTATATTTTCTAATTTTTAATTTAAATCTTAGCAACAAAAGAAAGTTATACTTTATTTTAAAATTATGTATGTAGATATATATAATTTTATGTATTAATGTATCAACTTTATGCTAATCTACTTCAATATGAACCCCACTAAACAATATATAATAAATTTCATAACATTAAAAATGAAAAAGCGTGAGCTTGTAAAAATTGCCAAAATAAAAATGTATAATAATTAATTATTAATTTATTTGTGCAATCATTATTTTGTTATGCAATCAATATTTTTTTTTTAATTTCATTGGTTCAGTACAAGATTTAACATAAATATATTTGTTGTTTTTTACTTGATTATTTCCATTTTGCATACTTTTCAAAAGAATTTGCAATATTTAGAACTATTATTTTTAGTGTAAAAAATACACTAAGCAAAAATTAAGTTCATATGACTTAATTTTATTATAATTGCAATAATTTATATTTACTTTTATAATATTTAAGAAAAAAGATTTATCTTTAATTTTACCAAAAACAGTAGAAACACTAAATATATTTTTGATTTTATTCAATTAGTTATAATGAGTTTACTTACTATTAACTTTGTTTAATAAAAGTAAAATTTTAACATGTGTGTTTTTGGATAATATCAACCGCAAATTTGTTATAGAGAAAGCTGAGGTGTTCCATTAAAATCTACAAAATTATAAGTGACAAATTTTTTTTATAATTTGAACGAGTAAGATGATCCAATTTTAATTTTGTTTATATAAATTTTGTTCTGAGTTTTATGAAAATAATAATTATATGTAACGAGCACGAGCCTGATGGCAACGGTTTTACTTCCAATGTTTCAAGGTTTAATCTGTTATTATGTATTAGAAATTAATCGTTATTATTTAATTAATTAATTCTGAGAAATTGTATACAATGTCTCAGAATTATTCAAGGAATACGGTGCCTAACCGCGTTTTGTAAACCCTTTAATTGCATCATATATAAAATGGATATTTTTTTTTATGTCAATAGTTTTAATAATGTTAGGAGCTATCAGTAGCTGTTTTTTATAGTAATAACCACATAGAACTATTCTAATTTAAATAATTTCCAAGGGGTTTACACATAAGAAATTATACTTTTTAATGCTTTGCTAGCTCTTAGTCTATTAGACATATGTACATATCTGAAGTTATTTTTTTTTTCAAGTTATAAAAAGGTTATTTTTCTTGCTTACCAGTGATACGAGTTACGTTTTAAAATTTAAATATTGCTGTATTAAATTGTTGCAAATTTTTCTTTTAATTTAAACTGCTTTATTGTTCGTACGCGTGAAAATTTTTAAGTGAAAAACAAAATGTTTGCGTAAACAAATACTTTTTGGCGAAAGTTTTATTGTTGTGTGATTGCCGAATATAATTATGAAAATTTTATTTAAAGAACTAAATTTTTATATTTTTTAAATATGTTTATTATTTTTTAAATAATTAATGCAGATATTAATAGCAAATATTGTGCTATAACAAGACGTTCTTAAAATATTTACAATTCTTAATACTAGCCTATGAAATATAACATTGGTATCTTTTAATTATAAAGTATATTATAAAGTTAAAAGAAGGGGGCAAACGGGGGGAAAGGTTGTCGATCTTTTAGATAAACAATTTTTTCTCAATTCCTACGCTCAACTCCACGTAGTGCCTCCTGGAAGTCTGATGTTACCTAGTAAACCATTCGGTCTTCACCGGGTGATGTAACATTGGTATATAAACAGATGGAGCAATGGGTCTTTACCGATTGTAAAGCTTGGTCAGGTTAACAAACGAGACCAACCAAAATTAAAGTTCACAAACTTAAATATATAAGAACTTGAATTTATCATTATATTATATAGTCACAAGCAGTAATTGCATTTATTGTATAATATTGTTTTGTATACTAATAAAATTAATGTAAAATCAACTATAAAATTTTGGG
Organism: Rhamphomyia laevipes; assembly: GCA_963920725.1. NCBI lineage: Eukaryota > Metazoa > Arthropoda > Insecta > Diptera > Empididae > Rhamphomyia > Rhamphomyia laevipes. The sequence goes on from OY987259.1 coordinate 54,213,906, forward strand.
AAAAATTGCTACCAAAAAGTGTACATTCTTGATGTATGTATAATAATTGAAACTTGATGTTTTGTTAATTTGAAACTATATATTTTTTAATTTATGTCAACAACTATAAATATTCAGAATAATAAAAACATATATTTGTCAAATTTTTTGATATAATGTTGTAATTAACTTGTTCAAGCAGATTTAACTTTCAAATGTTTGCCAGTGAATTAGCAAAAAAATATAAAAATTAATGAGAAGTTGAAAATTTAAAAAAAAAAAAAGTAATCCTCTTGAAAGTGTACATTTTATGTTGCTTTTTGTTAATGATTTTAAGTTAAGAGTAATTGAGGAAAAATCTTGTAATATATTTTTATGTCAATTAGTTATAGTATCAATATAGTTAATTAGCGTTAAAGAAATATTTTACAAATATGTATGTCGAAACGAACATACGAGCATAGATATTTTCATTATAAAAATTTTGAGTTAAGAGATTAATTTGATTTGGTAGATAATTTTTTTTTTTTTGGTATAATTAAAATTTACTTATGTAAGAGAGGATGAAAAATTCATTATTACCTATAAATTTTGACTAAACTATTAATCTTATTTATGTATCCAATTAAAATTTGTTTCAAAATCAAATGGAAAAAAACAAAACTGACAACTTTTGGCACAATTATTCGGTATGTACATACAAAATTATTGTAGTAGTTAAAATTATCAATTAATAGACATTTTTCATATACATAAATGATTGTAGTGGAAACAATATTTCGAAAATTTAATATTTAGGTATAGTGAAAATGTTCATTAACATAATTATAAATAAACACACCCTCAACAAAATTATATTTTCAAATATTAATTGTATTTAAAACAATTATTGTAAAAAGGTACTAGCTCCGTTTGCATAATTTTCTAAAAAAAATCATTTTTTTCTTCATATAATAGTTACCAATATGATTAGATTTTTGGTCAATTATGTTATAAGCTTTTGGTTTTTGATTAATAACTATTTTTTTTCTCATTTATATCTTGAAATTTATAACCTTTATATGTGTTTGTTAATTATATATTACCTTTCTATTTGCAATGTATTAGTTTTGACTTTCCAATAAAAAAAAAAAATGAAGGGAAGAAGACCATATAATTAAAGGCAGGGTGAGGGTCACAATAATTTAATAAGAAATTTTGCTTGTGATGCAAGCTCATGTTTTTTACTGTTCGTAGGTTAGGTAAATTATTATTATATATTTATTTTGAAAAAAGACTTTCACTAATTGGTGAAAATATTAATTTTTTTTTTTTTTTTTTGAATATTTAACGATGTGTGCTTGTAGTTGTTATAAAAATTTAATATATTAAATATTTTTTTGAATAAAAATAATCAAATAAAAATTTTTTACGTCAATTGATTTTTTTTTTTTTTATAGTATGTATATAAATTTCGTAAATTAAATTGGTATTATTTGAACGCAGAAATAAAAAAAAAAAATAATTTATTAAATTTTAATGTCTGATTTAAGTTTTTGATTTTTTTTTTATAAATTTTATTGAATTTATACAAATATAACAAAAAAATTTCAATATGTTTTTAAGCAATCAAAATGGAATGCTTGTAAAATTAGTATTAGAAAATTACATAATTTTCGTTTTTGATTTTATTTTTATTATATGCATTTTTAATATATGATGTAAATGTTGTGTTGATTAAGTTTTTAAAATAACATAGTTTGGAAATTTGTCAAAAATGATTCGTCATAAATTTATAGAAAATATACAGATTTCAAATTTGTAATTATAATTTGTAGTGTCAATCGTAAAATTTTGGATGTACTTATGTTTATTTATATTTAATTATATATTTTGAATCAAAATTCTTAATAATATATTCATGGTTTAAGTAAGGGCTAGAATGGATAGCACACCGATTCGTTCAGTAAAGTTCAAATTTGATGTGTTCATATATATTTTGTATGGGAATCTATTGAAATCTGAATTTTCGTTTGTAATTGAATCGGAACGAATTAAATAAGAAGAGTTTGGAACAATTGAATTTTTGCGAATCCAAACTGAAGCAAATGTCAAGGAAATTAAATTTGATAATTTCAAATAATAATAATATGTGATTTAATTGGTTGCAATCGATAACTATGTATCAGTCTACTTAATAAACAGTTCATTTATATACTATACAATGCGAATCGAAACTGAAGTGATCCATACATTATAGCCCAAACCTTAATTAACGATATGATATCATGTTATCTTTACAATAACTTTAATTTATCATTAAATTTGTACTATTCACTCTTTTCAACTGCAACTCTTATAACAGAATTAGAAATATTTGTAATTTTAAAACAAAAAAGTATGGATATATATTTAGAGGTCATTTGGATTTGGTGGAGAGATTTCAAAGATATATTAATTCTCATATTAAAGGCAACAGTTATTATGTTCTTACACATAGTGATTTTAATTGACTCTTTAATTTAACTGTCATTTTTTATTGAAAATGAATATAAAATTTATATATAAATTTATTATTAACTTAATTAAAAATATTTTTTATTTCCTTTACCTTTAATTGATCCACTCGATTGATTTTGTACAGGTGTTTGTACATTGGTCTGTACCATTGTATTAGCATGAGCTTCTAATTTTGAAGTAACACTACTCCACATATCAAACATTCTTGACGTATACATTTTTTTTTTTGTATATCAATTTGAGTTACAAATACAAATTATGTAAAAAATACAATATTGAGTTAAAAATACAATATTAACTTTTAAATATTTTTTTGGAAAATACTTAATTAATAATTATTTCAAATTCTTCAAGATTATTTTTGTTTTTACTAAATTTTTTGTTGTAGTTTTTACTAAAAATACTTTTTACTAAAATCATTTTATATATACGGTACGTCCAACAATATCACAGATTAAAAATTTATATTTTTTACGTATTTTTAAGGTACTGGTAAATTTTTTGTATATATAATTATAAATAGTCTTTTTTTATTTAGTTATTATTTGATATATTTAAGACACTAGAGGTTATTACAATTTGTATATTATATATTTCATTTAATATTATCTTATAATATTATTTTTATTCTTCATTTTAATTTTTTTTAATAATATATTTTTAAATCCAAATGTTAAAATCAATGATGACATTTTAATATACTTAATAATATTGTTATTTTATTTTTGAACCATTTCAATAGTTTGACACTTTCATTCAGGACTTTTTATCCATTTTTATTCCTGTAATAATATTTATTCAATTTTTTTTCTTTGCAATATTTAGTCTAAATATATTATTATGTAATTTCCTGAAATTCGGGAAAATTATTGATTCTTTTCTATATTTTATTTATGCTATATTTATATCGAGAGTGCAATATTTTTACGTAGTGAAATGTAAAGTTAGAAATAAATAGAATAAAAAATATTTAAATTCTATATAAAACGATAATTTGGTATTGATTTTTATTTCGAAGTATATGTGTATTTAAATGTGAAATCAGAATATTAATTTTTTTACGAAAAACATATCTTAATTACTATTGATCACGCTAAGCAAGCATCTAATAATCATATTTTTATTCCGCACCCAAAACTAATTCGAAAATATTATAAATAATGTTTTATTGTTATCCTATATACATATCTATATTCAGTAGCGTCTCGATAATTAAACAGAAGGTGCGATAAAATATACAGAAAATATCTATTCTATAATATAAATAAACGCATTATGATTTTGTTATTATTATTGCAATTAAAATGTAGTGCAAAAGCTCCTTCAGAATAGCTTACGATACGATTACGATAAATGCCAATATTCTTCTCAAAAATGGTATATATTCTGTTCAAAAGAGTAGTCGTATCGATGACTATTCCATAAGAGTCTCCATAATAAATTTTAGGCATACTAATGTACTATATATCAAGAATCGAAAATGGAAGTGCATTAGTCAAACAATCCGAAAGTGTGAAAATAATATTGCACGGAATGCAATAGAATGGAAAATGGAACCTATTTGCCCAAGAAAAACGAAGTTTAAAAGGAATCTGAAACTTTGAACAATTTAAAAGGAATCTGAAACTTTGGGTAAAAGATGGCTGACATTGGAAAATATTCCCATAAAAATAGAACTCCAGGAAGTAATGGATTTATATTTCCCACAAGAGGATCTTGTAATTGAAGAAGGAGAAGATAACCTGTGGAGACCTTTAATATGATAACCTAATCTTTAGCAGCATATTAAACTACATAAACCATTGAAGATTAATCATAATAAAAATATATATTAGAAATACTTATTTAATTTTGAAAACTATTAAATTATATTAATATTTATAATCAAATTTAAATCTACATAAACATACGAAAAGAGTTCTTCTAATATTTTCTTAAATATATAGTATGTAATAGTAAAAAAATGTTCAATGTTCAAAGAAATAATCAAGATGGTTGTTCACAGGCTCTTTATGAGGCCCAAATTTTGTTAATATAAAAACATTTTATTTCATTTTATTCAAACTTACTTTACCACCGTCTACAACTTGATAAAACACTGCAAAGTGCAAACTACCCTATACAAATTTAATATGAAAAATTTAATATTTTTTTAATTTGTAATTTAACTTTATTTTTAAATATTGTATGTTTATTTGGCGGGCGGTTTCAGATATACATAAATATTATATTTCTCTAAATAATTAGCATGTACACAGAATAAACTTCTGCCAGCCTAGACCACCACCACCACCCGGTTTTTTATGCTTACTTTTATTGCTATTATTTTATTTATGTATATTTTATTATTATGTCCAAATATTGCATAGATTTTGTGTCTCTATACATACATACGATATATTATGCTGCAATATTGTGAATGTTTTTTTATGTGCATTTAATATACATATTTATATATAGCTATGTATATTATATATAATGTAAAACCTAATGCAACCATTTACAAGAATGCAATTATGCACCAAGAAATCGACAATATATAAGTCATTGGGTATATGGGACAAATACAGTTTAAAAACATATAAAATATATGAATGAAGTCATACCAGTGTGTATTTTAACGATTTATATTATATTTATATAGTGTATATTTTGATTATGTTTTTGCTTTAGATTAAGGGTAAATGTAATTAAATTTCTTTTATACAAATAGTCAACATTTTGTTTGAAAATATGGCGGCGTAACATAAATTATCACCATTATAACTATAAGATTATACTAACTATGTTAACTAGTGAACTAGTGTTAAATGATAAGTATACTTTGTTTAATTGTCAATTAGTTTTAAGTTGCTATATGCTATTAAATCCTAGTTATGTTTAATATATTTTAGTTATCTTACATATACTATATTCGAATCCCATTTCATATGTAAAAATTAAACTTTTAATAATTTTCGTAAAAAATATATTGAACATTAACAATATATTTTTTAATTTATACATAAACGGTTTATGTATTCAGTCTCATCCCTTATAGTTATACAATTTTTCGAAAGCTTTTTATATACATTTATATATAGGTCAAACAATTCAACAAAATTTACTGTTTATATATGAAACTTATATGTATAAACTGCATTTTGTGTACCAATTTTATGTATACTCTTATATATAATATGCTAGCATCAAAGATTTCGGTTTGAAATTATGTCAGACGGGTTAATGTTTTATAATAAAATAACTATGCTATATATTCATACGTATATAGTCTGATAACCTATATTTCTTCTGCATTTATTCTATATCTATGTATTATACAACAATTATTGAATCAATAATTTTCCAGAATTTCGTGAGAAAATACAATTTAATATAAAAAAATTATATTTATGAAAAACCTATTATATTTTATAAAAACCAACCTTTTTAAATAATTTTTGTAAATTTATCCATTTTGTTTAAATGTAATAATAATCCTTTTTATGTAATTAATAAATCCTTAGTATATGGGTTTGTTATAATAAAATCACTATCAAATTGAATTTTATATATTAAACTATAATTATAATAATTTTGGAAAACTTTTTTATTAATTGCACTTTAATTACTATTTATGAAAAAAAAAATCTTGTTATAATAATTTTGATGACTAGAAATATATTTTATCTGAGAGAGATAATTAATATTAATTTTATTATATAAAAATATCTACATATATAAAAACTCTTTTTTTTCTTCTTAATGTTTAATTCTGTCATATCCGAAATTTTTTCTAATATTTATTTTTTTCTTTTAAATTCCGTACTAAAACGCATAACATTTTAAATTTTATTTACTTATTATTACTATTATTTATTAATAAAAAACAAATTATTTAAAACAACACATAAAGTTTATAATCCTATTTTGAAGATTATAAGGATTTTTATATTTAATTATTTTCGTATACACTCCTTAAATAAATTATATATATATTTATTATACAAACATTTTTATTAAAATTGATAATAATAATAAATTTGATAATAATAATAATAATAATTATTATTATTGATAATTATTATGCCCCGAGATGCGCTCAATACGAAGTTCGGTTAAAGACTGCCTTTAAATTAAAAGTTCATTGTATTTTCCAATAATGATAAAAAAAAATAAACACACAAATAAAAACACATAGTTTCGTGCACACAAAATCTACATCAGCAGCACACCATAAAGTAAAAAAAAAAACCGAATTTTCAACCATCAACATCATCCGCAACATTATTTGTGCCATGCATATATACAAAAAAAACTAAATAACTTTATTTTATGTATTTATATGTATATATATGATGTAAAAACACCGAAAATCCACAAAACTTACAATATCAAAGAAAAGAGTGTATAAAAGATATTATTGCCTTGGATACAATGTAAAAAGGTTTGTTGCAAAATATAATAAAAAAAATTAATTGATTTCTTAGCAACAAAACTTGAACATCGAATTTTAAGTTTTGGGATAAATTATTATGACCATCCAGCACTGTAACATAATAATGTTTATGAAATGTTTCAACATAATTTTGACTAAATTTATTAGATTTCAAATGGAAAAATCAATTAATTTTATTGAAGAAAGACTATAAAAGTTATTCATATACAAAATTAACAAGAGTATAAAAATAAAAATGACTGTTTGTAATTATTTGTATACGAAAATAATTCGTATTGGTTTTAAAAAAGTATTTAGGTACAATAATTAATATTAAATATTAATGCTAGTTCATCATTAGCTCAGCACTATTTATTAGCAATATAATAGCAACATTTGTAATGCTAAATAACATTATATGTAAATTTGATAAAATTAATATAGATACACTGAAAAAAAAAATCAAAAACTTTTGTTATTCAATTGCATAATAATATCTTTTAGTTATTATTAATTACATACCTATATATATATACATTGTATATACGGTATATATATATATGTATATATATATTTTATGTATGTATTTAATATTTTATATAAAATTATTTATTTCTCGCTAAGTATGTATAGATTTATATTTTTATTTGTATTCAGATTTTAACTTAAGCATAAGTCATTGGCTTTTTAATAAAAAGCTTCTTTACATACATATATATATATATATTTTATTATATACAGTACAAATTATCTCTCTACACTACATATATATATTTCCTTTTGTATTTATATAAATATGTATATAATAAAACTTTGCTTGCTGTTCTAATACATATTTGTATTTATAACTTTATTGAATGCGGGGAATTTTTCTACAATTTATTATAATATGTATCTACTTTTTCGTATGCCCCTATACACACGTTAAACCTTCTTTCCTATACATAAAAAATAAAACTCTGTCGACAAACATGACAGAATTACTCACACGTGCACTAACACATAAGAATTCACTGAAAAATTAATAGGAGTTTGTAAAGGCCACGTGTATATTGTATTAGTATTGTCATAATACAAATTGTGTTTGAGTTTGTGTGTGATTCACATTATTTTGTGTACAAATGAAAAGTTTTCTCGCTAGAATTGTATTTTTTTAGTAAGCTTTTTCTATAGACTTTCTCTTCTTTTACGATCTCTCCGAATAATAATATAATCCTTTTTGAAAATTTCAAATAAACTCTTTTTATCGTATTTTTTTTTTTTTTAAATTGATGGCAACTTTGTATGGCAAAATAATAATTTTAAATATTTAAATGTTGCCGCGTTTAGCGCTATCTATTATAAATAATTAGTACTAACCATTTTTAATATTTAAGTTTACAGGTGTTTTTTGTATTACAAGGATTAATAATACAATGTTTATTTAAAATTCGTATGTATGATATTAATTATAAAATAATGATTATAATTTTATATATAATATGTTGTATTCTATTCCATAATTGATAATTAGAGAATTAAAAATAATTATTCGAAACCTTCAAAACAAAAAGAAAAATTTTATAAACAAAATTAGTTAAATTGCAATATGTTGTATATATACATATATATATGTATGTATATAAATTATTTTCCAAAAAATTACACAAATTTTCCGCATTTTACATTTTTCCAAAAACTATTTGTAAGATAATATAAATGTGTATATGTATAATATACAAATAAAATTAACTAACTCTAAACAATAATAAATTAATATCACAATTTTTTCATTTATACAGAACCGGAAGAACTGTTATAATTTTCACAATCAGAAAATCTTATAAATTTTATTTTTGCTTGTCTACCTAGATTCAGATTTTATTCAATGTTAGAATTTTCGACACAATAACGAACACAATAATGACAATTGTTTTTTTTTTCAACTTCATTCTACATTACATAAATTTTAATTGTACTGTAAATTGCAATAAAAACAAAATGATAGAACACACATGAAAATGTATGTCAGTTATGAATGAACTAATGGAGAAGATATAAAAACAATAAATTCAGTGTTTTACTGATTTAGTAATAAAATCATTACATATTATATTATGATGATGTAATTCTGTAAATTAATTGCAATTAAATATTGGCTATCATATTCCACTATCAGTTAAGACATATAAAACATGTAAATGTAAATTAAAATATTTGTACCATATAAAATTATGTTTGAAGATGAAGTATGAAATAAAAATATAAATTTTTCATAACAAGTAGACAGACCCATATTTCTAAAAGACTATTTGGAAAAATAAAAAGCCTATTTTGAAATTTAAAACGACTAACTTGACGCGAAATTGCTATATATTCCGGCAAGCATTTGCCAGACCTATTGTCAGGCGTTCCGGTAACATTCGTTTTTAGTTTTTAGAGCATTTTTGTAAAATAAAAACCCAAATCCCATTTGTTATATCAGCTTTGCCGGTTCGTCTGTTAGAAACTTTTTTAAATGACTTATACCAAACATATTCTAAATGTTGAACAAAATTTATGTTTACACCTATCACACCTCCGAATTGGAAATTTATAAAGAGTATAAAAAAATACAAGACTATGCTTTAACATTCTGCGTTAAAATGTAATGTTTTCAATAGTATAGTAAATATTGAACTAATTTTTGAGGGATTTTTAAATAATTTAGATATTTACCTGTGACGATTAATAATTTATATTACATTCACATTATACTGTAAAAGAAAATGTCCATATACCTGAAAATAAAATAAAATAAAATAATTAGATAAAAATATTTTAATTAAAAAATCTTTAATGTCACTTTGAAGAAAAATTATCAGAAAAAACTATCAGAATATATTTAAAAATATTATTATATAAGTTAACATTTAACATTTTTTAAAATTAAAAAAAAAAAAAAAATGTGATTACACTTTTGCAAGAATAGCAGTTGATTTATTAAGCTGCAACTTGATTCCCCACCTTATAGTGTACGTTTAATATTATATTTCGGATATAGAAAATCCTTTGTACTTAAAAATATATCTACGCACAATCGAGACAAATCTTTTAATCTCTAAGGATAACATACAATTTAAAATAGTGTAAATGCCCCTTTTAATAAATTGCATCTCTATATACGCTGTTCTTCACAGATCAATTATCTGTGCAAATACAAAAAAAAAAAAAAAAATCACAGGTATAAAAGTAAATCTTCATATTTATGACGGATTACATGTACCTGTTTTGAAAAAGGTATATGGGAAAAAAATTAAAAGGATATTCAAGTGTAATGAGCGAAAAAATATATTTTATATGCTCGTGTTTTTTTTATATTAAAATATTTTCTTTTTATTAATTTCCTAGTTTTTTTTTTTATTATTTCTATTCAATTAAGGATATGAAAACATATATACATATGTATTGTGTTCTCTTATACACTTCTATTTCCTGATGTCTATTATAGTAAAACAAAATTATTGAATTTAGTTTTTGTGCTGCATCCAATATTATTCATTCGATATTTATGGGAAAAATATAATTATAAAAAAATTGTGGAACATTGTACAAAACGATATTTTAATTATATATTTTCTTGGATCAAATTTAATATTTGCTTTTTTCGCTTTGCATATACTTAATATACTACTTTGGCTTTATACAATTGCATAGTTTTATTATATATAATGAGGTTAAATTACTATCAGCCTGTACAGTACTCAGACCCTACTATGCACCCACTATATTAATACTGGGTATACTCCTCTGCAATTGATCAATTCTATTACATATTATGTTGTAAAAGAAATATATACGCATAATTTATATCAATTAAATACGTACTTCACTATTGATAGACTATGATGTATGATAGGATTTTGTTTTAATTTCAACATTTTAAAATTTTGGCTAAAGTTAATTTTATGTGAACAATATAATATAATATAAATAATTTTCTTAATTTTAACTATAAGTTTAATTATTATAATTATTTCAATAGTAGTAATACTATTAGCTTCTATTCTTTCTAAAAAAGCATTAATTGATCGAGAAAAAAGATCTCCCTTTGAATGTGGCTTTGATCCAAAATCTTCTTCTCGTCTTCCTTTTTCATTATAATTTTTTTGAATTGCAATTATTTTTTTAATTTTTGACGTTGAAATTGCTTTAATTCTATCTATAATTATTATTATTAATTTTTCTAATTTAATAATATGATATTTAACTAGTATTATTTTATACTGGGGTTTTATCATGAATGAAATCAAGGAGCTTTAAATTGATCTATATGTATAATAATTATAAATATAGGGTTGTAGTTAACTATAACATTTGATTTGCATTCAAAAAGTATTGAATTTCAATCTACCTTGAATATGAAGCGATTAATTGCAATTAGTTTCGACCTAATCTTAGATGTATTACATCCCTATTCTTTAATAAATAGAAATTGAATATATTTATGAAGATATAAATTTCAATTATTAATTATTATATTTTTAATTAATATTTGATATATTTTCAAATTAAAATTTCGCTATTTAATTTTTAACATGTTAAGTTATAATTTTATTGCTAAAGTGAAAACTGAAAAGATGTTTCGGTATAAGTGCTAGTGAAAAAAATCCAACAACGTTATAAAAATTATGTCCTTAATTCTCATAAAAAGTCTTAATTTTTCAGAGTTGTTTGCGTATTTAAAATCATTTTTAAAAATGTGCATTGAAATTGTGAAATTCCACAGCTCTGTTTTGTGTGTGGAAAAATTTATAATGAAAATTTAAATAAAAAGAAATAAGAAAATGTATAGTTAATTATAAAAGAATATATATACTGTATTTCAAAATATATTTTCAATTCTCGTCAATTTGTTTTCTCATTTTTTGACATAAACGACATTTTTCCTTTTTTATTATACATAATGTATAAAATATTTTATATATATATATATGTACTACAACTAGATTAGGATTTTAATATTAATTTATCAAACTATCTTGATCACACAAATAAATATATTATTGTATAATTAATATTTAAAAAAACTTTCAGTTCATAAAATAAATACTTCGTTTCTTTCATATTTCATTATAATCCATATAAAATTATCATATACTAGTATAAAATATTTTTTCATTAAAATGTAAATTAAATTTTAATAACAATTTAGTTAATATGTAATAAAATAATCGAAACTTATGTATATATAGTATATAAGCCAAATTTTCTTTATTTATGAACATAGTTTATATATTTTAATTTAATGTTTTTGTCTAATTAGGTATGTAGTTTATTTATTTTAATATTGAATTAACTAAAAACTTCCACATTTATCAATAAGTTTTGAAATATAGCTAAACATTAATATATGTAGTTATATACAAAAATTTACGGCCGTGGTAATAGTATTGCTTATCGCAAAAAATCTTGCCATTACTCCACTCACGTAAAACATATAGACAATTTTTTTTAAAAGTATTTAAATCATAATTCTAATCAAAATTACTTATTTTTAAAGTTTGTCAAAAAAATAACATTTATTTATATTATTAAAGTAATTAACAATTGGAGTTAATCTGTCTAAGGTCTAAGCTATATATATGCCTCAGGTTTGATTTATATGACAAATTGGTATTGTGTGTTTAATAAATATATAATTACATATACATTTATTTGGCAGGTAATATAATTTTTTTTTTACATTTGATGAATAAAAATTTTTTCATTAACTAACATAGAAGTACAACATTGTAAAATCACGAAATATTTCCAAATATACAAATTCAAGCAAATATATGTCAAAACTTTATACAAATATACGTGAATTGGTAAGAACTGATAAAATAGATTTTTAATAATCAAAATTTATAGTTCCATAAAAGTTATTCTCTCTTAAACTTTATATAGTTGTTATAGCCAATACGCTGCCAATATTTTTATGTGAATAATATAAATTATAAATTAATGCATTCCAAAGTAACAAAACCATTATTATGTATAAGTATTATTTTAAAATTTAGAAGAATTAATAAAAGTTGGATTAGAAAAGCTCTAAATATAAACCCAAAATTAATAAAATCTATAATTCAAGAAAATGAACTATACCTTTTCAACTTCAAATTGGAAATAAGCAATATATCAAATTGGAAATAATCATTTTCAAATTGGAAATAAACTTTAAAAATTTGAAATAATGATTTAAGTTAACAAAATACACGGTGTACAACAATATTTATGATCAAATATAATAAATTAAAAAATCATATCAATCAAATTTAAAATATCTGGTATGAAATGCAACATTTTAGCACAATTTGCAATATATAAATTTGATACATTTCGTTTTATAATAATTTCAATCCTTTGTAGGCGAAATTCGGTTTGGATCAAATTTGTCCTATTTTCACATGCTAAAATCTGTGTCATTTCAGTTGCTACATATCGATTAATAGAAGCCTTAATAGAAGCTGACCAAGCAAGTTCTATTGGATTTAACATTGTACGGACCTAATCTTAATAACCGATGATTAATAAATTCACTTTCGAGAAACACATCTTCAATTAATAGATGTATATGACACGGTGCATTATCATTTACCATTACGACTGGCGATTGATATTTGGTTAGAGAGTTGCGCAGACAATTGCGTATGAACTCTTTAGCTTGCAGGGTTTTAAATGCTCCTCTTCTTACTTCGTGATGAATAAGCCCTACATTACCTATGCATCCAATAATATGAACATTATTTATTTCTAATTTTTAAAGTTTATTTCCAATTTGAAAATGATTATTTCGAATTTGAAGTTGAAAAGGTATAGAAGTGAATGAGCAAATATTTACATTATATTTATTGACAATTAGAGTTCCTCACAATATAAGAACAAGAATTTTCAAAAATTTTCAGCGACAAAGTTAAATCTGTTACCAACCCCTTGCATCTTGCATGTAAAATTGACCAAATTTCATAAAAAAATAGTGTATTAAGCATGCGTAAATTGGTAAACAATAACAATATTTATTGTTCTCTTTTTGTATTATCTATAAATTCTATATTAATACATATTATCTATTTCGAAGAGATATTATGAAAATTCATAATATATACTTATAAATTTGGAGATTTTAAAAATATATTTTATTTATATTCTTTATAGCAGGTCAGTTTTACCAGGAAATTGAATTGGAAAATTGTTTTTCTTAATTTTTTATATAGCAAGGTTGACTTTATATGCTGCATTTAGTTTTTAATCCAGCTTAAACAGATATTATCAGAATTTATGTTGTAAATTTCATATTAAATGTGTTATCTTACGTATTTTTTATTTTTTTACAACTTAATTAATAGGTATGTGTGATGTAAATAATGGAAAAATCAGTATAGCGTAACTGAAAATACGTAATCCTATGTTTACCCATAATAAAATTTAACTTAATTTATATTATAGTGTTTGGCAAAATTATATTTTAAAACTATATTAAACTGTCAATATTTTTGTCAGATAATCTAATTTGTTTTTGTAATCAAATTTGAGAAACATAGAAATTACCCTCGTACTTAGTTATATGTCGGATTTTATTACATTTATTAATTTTCTCAAATTATTTTCGTTGCACCATTTTGGTTTTAGATGCATCATATAGTTTTAGTATAAAAAATCCCTTTTGTAAATTTCGTGAAATTAACGAGAAATTCGGGAAACCCGAAAAAAGCATTTTTTTTTTTTCTCGAGAATTCAGATAATCGGGAAATTGAATTTTTCTGGTAGTCGAGATTTGTTAGCAACTATGTAATTAATTAATAGGTCGGTCTATATAAAACCGAGGTTCCTTCCACATCGAGTAGTAATTCCACCTTACACACACTTACCATATATGGCTGAGTTAATTACTTATCAGTATGGTACATTTTTATGTAGAAAGAAATATCCGAAAGCGTTATAATAAACTTTAAGTTTATCTTTTTTTGTTTAACTTTATCTTTTTTATTAATTGATATCATAAAAGTAAAGTAATTTTTAATTAGTTATTACATATAAATATAAATTATTCTAAATTCAATGTTTAACTAATCTGATACCTAACTTCAATACAAGCTTAGTAAATTATAATACATCAGTACAGCAGCAGCTATTTATTTATACATAATTATGTGAATTAGTGCTGTTTTAATTACTAATAGTTTTATCGTATATGATGAACTATATCGATATAGTTAATAGGTATAGAAACATTGTGGTAAAGTGAACCAAAGATTTAAATAATAGAAAAAAGTAACAGCATTTAAATACGGTATTTAATAATTAATCTAAAATAGAATATTAAATTAAATGCATATATAAATAATCTATAATTAATAATTAATGAATAACTAATAAAATTGAAATTGAAATAAGATACCAAATGAAGAAAAATTTAAAATAAGTAATATATCAATTATAATTACGGTGACCATATTGCAACGACAAAAATAAGGGACAACCTTTTTTCGGAAAACATAACTTTAACATATAAACAGTCTTTTAATAGCATTTGATTTTGTCCTGGGCCTGGCACAAGGGAATTTCTAATATTCAAATATTTATTAAAAAACTTTGACGTAAAATCAGTGGAACAAATGAAATATTATGTTGCCCTGTGTGATATGTCTAGTCACCTTCAAACAGAACCAAATTCTTTTCACTAAAGTAAAATTACCTGCAGCTTACACTAATTGCAGTTGACGTTATCACCTAAACGAATGATTTTTACGTCATGTATAAATATGTGATTTAAATTTCAGATATACAAGGTAACATCTTTATGATTTTGAACTGTACGGGCCATTAAAATGGGACATTAAGGGTAAGGAGACGGAAAAAAGAACATATTATAAAACTATATGTATAAGGGATGTCTTAGTCAAACTAGGGACTGTCCCTTGAACAAAGTTACGAATGGTCAACGTAATTATAATGTAAAAATTTGCTTTTATTTTTAATTTATATTTTTGTACTTAGTTGTTAAGAATCTATAATACGTAAAAAAATATATTATAGATTTAAATATTTTGTATTTTTGATTTAAGAGCCTGAAAAACCTACTATTTGTTAAAGGGTTATGAAATAAATTTTTAATAATAATAATATAAATAATGATCAAATATCAATAAAACAAATACTCTTTTTACAAACTGGTAGTACATATTTACAGAGAAACAATTAACTAAATGAGACAGTTTTACTAAGATAAATTAGATTTTAAGCCCCTTTAATCTTAATATAATTGATTTGCAAAAGTAAAAACTATCTTTTAATATAAAATTATATAATATATCCAACCTGTCATAGCTCCGCTTGTACTTTCACGAGTTGTTGTTGCTCTCGTAATTGTTGCACTTGATGACGATTTTTTATTTTGCAGCTGTTGTTGTTGTTGATGCTGCTGTTGTGTTTGGAACTTAACAGTTTGAGTTTGTTTTTGTTGATGGCTAATACCATCAGCAGTTTTTACTATTGATTCTGTGTCTGCTGTTGTTGTACAACTGGCAACAGTAACGTTATTTATATTATTACTACTAGCACCAATGTTATCACCATTAGCTGTCACAACAATTGCATTTGATATTTCAGTTATATCCTTTAGATCCACCCAACTAGCACCTATTCGATCACAATCTGATATTGGTATACTAAGGACACGTGATGAATTATCACCAGTTTCATTTAATATTTCAAATGATTGTGACGGTTCAAGTTTAACAATAATAGGTGGTATTTGTGGTGGTGATGGTGATCCACATGATGTTGTTAAAATGTCCGTTTGAAGATTGTTCGCTTGTTGTTTTTGTTGTGATGGTAAATTTGTATTTGAATTATTATGATTATTCGTAGTTGTAGTCAAAATTGTTCGATTATTTGTACTTAAATTTGTACTTATTAATTCACCACAACGAACTTCCAATTTAATTAAATCACCTATATTGTTACTTAATTCACGATTATTTCTAGTTATTAATTGTTGATGGTTCTGATGATTATGCTGTGTATAATGTTGTGATCGAATTTGTATTAATGATTCGTTCTGTGGCGAAAGTGATTGTGATAATTCAGTAGTTGTTGCGCTGGGATTTCGTGAATTTTGGTTATTAGGATCATTTTGATGAATATTTTGTAATAGAGTTGTTACCGCTGGTTCAGCAGAATTTGATGGAATTTGTACAACAGTTTTATTTAATAAAGTCGATTTTGTCGAAGACGACGACGCCGACGAACTTGAACTTGTGGTAGCCACTTTTGCGCGTATATTTTACTCTTTACTTAAAAATATATTATAATTTTGTATTAATAATTTGTAGCTGCTATATATTATTGTTAGCTATCGAGTTAAACATGCTATAGCGTATGGGTGGGTAAAAAGCATTTTATTCTATATTCTAGAAATCCCAAAGTGAAAAAAGTTTATTATTATTGTTTCTTATTATATTGATTTTTCAAATTTACTTTGATGTGTAACCAAAAAAAGATAAATAAATATATATATATATTATATATATATATATATATATAATATATATATATATTTATATATAATATTATTATATATTGAATTTAATATTTTATGGTTGACACGCAATATTCGCCCTATTCTCTAATATTTTATTTTGTCATAGTATACTTTATAGTAGCATTTATTTTTTGTTTTTTTAAATAATTCAAATTAAGAACCACTTCACTAGTAAAATGTTCAAAATACAATGGGAATATATGAAAATGTGTTTTTCATTTAAAAGAATTTCCCATTAGTAAAAAATTCTCGACTGGAATTAATGAAAATGCACAAATTATTTCGTTTATAGTATGAGAAGATCCAAAAACAAATAATATTTTTTTTTTGTCAATATTTTTCGACTTTTTTTTTTGTAATCAATATATTTTATCATCACATAAACAAAATTTTAACACGCTCTTTTTGTATATTACTTTGTATATTAATACAACACACCCGAACCCCGAACGTGAGTGAGTTTTCGACTTTATTTCTTTAACATAGTATTATATTAGTATAGGGCGGCTATAGGGGCAGTTTTCTTCCTTATTTAAAAAAACAAATAAATAAAATATTTCCGATGTGCTCATTAAAATGAAAGAAAACTTTTTTATACACACGCGTAGTTGAAATATTCACATTATTTTTATTTATCCGGCACAAATATTGTATATAAATGTTATATGTATACTATATGTATTTCTCAAATTATATGCTTTTTATGAATAGTATGGATGCAAAATTAATAACAATATGTATACGTACAACAACACTATATATTTAAGCTTTGCATTTACCAAAATCTTTGAGATTTTCATTTATATTAAGGTAATATTGATTTATTATTTATATTATCCTTTTTTTGTATGTTGAATTCCTTCATATTAATTTTAATTAATCAATTCGTAATTTATTTATTGAAGTGGGAATTAGATTTTAAGTATTTTTTTTTTTATAATAGAGACACAACATTGAAAATATCAAAATCAGCCTTTTATTTTATGATTAATTTTATACATATTTGCATTATATATTTCTGTATTTTTGCATATACATTTTTTTTTAAAAAAAACACCATCACAATATTCAATACAGTACCCTATTATAATTTATAAATTTTGCTTTTTTTTAATAATTTTTAGTTTTATAAAGTATTTATATTATTTAAATATATAAAATATTAATTTATTTTTGCGCAATTAAAAATTTTGAAAAAAAGGGAGTATAGTAAGATACATATGATTAAATAATTTTATGAAAATTTGATTATTTCTTTTTGTGTTTATTATATAAAATTAATATATTTTGTTTAATTATATATTAAATTTGCTCCTTATTTTTATTTTTCCTTAATTTGTTATATTTTCAGATTATATTATCAAAACTGAATAAAATGCAATCATTTATTATATTATTATTTATCTGGTTTAGTGAAAAACCAATTGCAATGCGCATTATTTATTTTACGTATATATATTTGTATATAATAATTTTCCTACTACACAAAATTTTCTTTTCAGAAAAGTTGTATTTTTTAAAATAATAAGTAAGTATTATAATATTTTTCTACTGATTTTATTTTATTAATTTCAACAAAAATGATGAATATATTAATTCCATTTAAATATAAAATCTTTTAAAATATTAAATGTGAAGATTTTAATTATAAATTCACTATGAGATTATAAATAGTTAATAGTTTTCTATTATATGAATATTACGGTTATTCATAAATCCGATACATATTTATTAAATCTTTATTTATCACATGAAAATAGTTTTAATCTATTATTGTTTTTTCAGTTTTTTTCTTACAAAATTTATTAAATTTTTAAACAATTTTCGGAAAAACCAAAATGAAATAAAAAAAAACAATATAACCATGAAAACATTCGCGAATGGCAGAATTTCATTTCCTCATCCTTTAACTAAAAAGTCCTTATTTGATTTTGTTTTATATATGTATAATTGGAAAGAATACTGGAAATCAACGATTCACAGAGAGAGAAAACGAATTGTATATGAGAAATAAGAGAACAGAGAATTTTTGCGTATAAATTTCAAAAGGACATAAATTATAAATATTTCATTTAGTAAATTTTGGTTCTGGAAAATGTATTTAATTTTTTTTTATATTATTTATAAACTTGGGATTCGTTAATTTTTGTATATATTCTATTATAATGAAATATCATTTTACTTCACAATATAATAGATGTCGCTTGAGAGTTGACCAAAAGAAATTACTTAAAATACCTATAGGGGTATCCCAAGAGTTTTAAATTTGGTTAAAATAAGTAAAGCTACATTATACGGATATGGGCTATATTGTGTACCGACTTATAATTTAATTTAATTTATATGTAATACCTAAGTTTTTAAAAACTGTCGCCCAAAACTAAGTTGTGTAAAAAATTTCATATCTCTAAAGATCTACAGAAATGCATTTTATTAGAAGCATTAAACTTACTGAGCCAAAAATGTAAGGACATACAACAAACTAGGTACATCAACTGTCACGAAAGACAGTTTGGCATTCAAAATTTAATTGAAATCCGAATTCACAAAATTTAAATCTACTGAATTCATTGTTCTGATAATTCATCTAGTTTTATTCACACGAACGAAATTGTACTTTAATAATAGCTTTCAACATTTTTTTAAACTGGGATGGTTTATTGACTTTAAAAATTGTGCTACGAAATATTTTCATTCCATTAAGAAACATTACTGGAAAATGCAGTATATATGTATGTATGTTGGAAAATTCTTGAGAAAACATGCGCTTTACTTATCTGTTATACACAATATAAATAAATATCCTTTTTTCCAATCTACTTAATACAAAAAAGTATACTCGTAACTCGTAAGTATACATAATACATATATGAGTGAAATTAAAACTTTTATTTCTGCGGAAGTAAATTTCATGTATAGGTAGGTAGTAGGTACTAATGCAAATGTACGATTGTTAAAGTTTATGTATATTTATTTTAATCAATGTTAGACAGTGACAAAAAATAGGTAACTGAACAATAGTATGTGTTTAATAACTGCGTTTTATATTACTATAGTATTATTCTCAGCTCACTATATCATTTTAGAAGAGAGTAATTTTTGGTTAGAAAACTATTGAATTTTTTTTTAGAAAATTCAGAAAACAAATTTTACAGAATCAAATTATGTAATCACTCATAATTCATTAGCATTACATATAATTTAAAATTTAAACAAAAACATGCATAAATTTAAACAATTACAAGAATACAATTTTAACTCTTCTTCAAATATGTATGTATGCATACAGAGAGATACGTTATATATGTATGTAATGTGTATAATGGAATTATAATAATTTTATTTTTGTTTTTATTAGTTTACGTTTACGCGATATTTATTTAGCTATAGCGTATTATTCAGATTCTTTGTCTATTATATAACCTACATTATTTCTATTGCATTTTAATTTTACCATGGAAAATTGCAACATACGAAAATGCTGCCAACCTAGGGTAACCTAATACTAAGAGTTTGTTAAAATAATGTTTTATTAAAAAATAATGCTATATGAATGTATTATATCTCTCTAGTTTATAGAATATCTGGAATTTATTTTATAATTCTTAATATTCGATATGGATACGAAACTTATTTTCAATTTTTCAATTTTGATCCCATCACAACTTCACAACTATTTGTAATGCTGTTTTGGATATGCATAAAATGAAGAGAATTTTAAAATGTTTGCAATCTTATATATTTTAAATGAATTAGGTATGATAATGCGAAATAGAGGAATTATTAAAAACTATCCCTTGTTTTGTTACTGTTAATAATTTTCGATGTATACGGTATGGTTATGTTAAAATTATATAATATTCTTTGTAAGAAAATTCTACTGCGATTTCTTTAATTTTCTATATTGTATTGTATATATATATGTATGTATTCCTATTTTTTGTTGCACTAGTATAATAAAATATAAATAACAAATATTTATGTTACGCATGATAAACAGTAATGCACAGAATGTATACAGTAAAAAGTTAGTTTTAGTTTAATTTTGGCTCTATTCTATTATATTGTGTAATAAAATTAAATTATATATTTTTTTTATTTTCCAGAAAGAATCATAATTATGTTAAATATTATGTTTTCATATATATCCATTAAAATTGCATATAAGTAAATGATAACTTTGTATGTATTTTTATATAATTATATCTATAGTTTTACGTATGTAAAATATAATGGCGATAAACAACAGTTCTGATTTTACTTCTTATTTTAAAAAATACAACAATTATTATCCTAATAATTATTGTTAATTTAAAAAAATCTAAACTGGTAATATTCCATTTTAATTATTAATTTTATGATTTATTTAATTATTTGAAGCTATGATCTGTGAATGAGTGCTACGTGTGAAACATATTATACATTTTACTATTGGTGGTGATCGGTGATCGCCAAAATAAATGGTTTATTTCATAATTAATCTATGTATTACTTTTTGTCGTACAAAATTCGTTGAAAGGTTAAAAGTCTTTGCATATTCTATATTCGAATTCTTAAAAGATTAGTTGAAGTAAAAATGTACAAAATATTGTGCGATAATTTTACAATTTAAATTTTTTTAAACGAATTCAACTTAAAATACGACTACAAATCTTACACTTGGATGTTTAAATTTCCGAAATGAATAGTTAATAGTACAATGTTATGTATTGCATAGAATGTTATAAAAAATAGTTTTCTTGTCAAAATTTCTTTAAAAAAAGAGAAGATTTTTCTAGTTTAATTTTAACCATTTAACTTAAAAATTTAAAACTTTAATTGAATTATTCTCATTTTTTTTTTTAATTTTGTTTAATTTGAAAACCCACTAAAAATACCAAAATTTGATTACTTAAATTGTTATAAAGGGGTTTTTTTTTTTTAAATATAGAAGTTAAAGCTTTGTAAAAAAAAATCTATTAATATACAATCTATTAAAACTTATATATTAAGCCTATATAATTATAACTATAAATATGTATGTAGGTACATAGAAAAAAATTCTCTTAAAATTCTATTAAAGCATATAAAAAAATTACAGTTTAAAAAAGAAAGAAAATCTTGTTATGTTTTTTGGTTTTTGATTACAAACAAGTTATAGAAAATTACTTCAACCTAAAAGAATGAACAGATACATTTTTCACATTGCGACTTTCTTTACGGGACTTTGGTTGTTTGCATTTTTCTTTTTGTATTTTTATTTGAACGTTTGAACGAAAATATAAATAAAACAACTGTTAACCATGATTATTTTTACTCTTCGTTCTGAGTTCTGTTCTGATCTATAACTCGCCACGATCGTCATAATTATTGCTCATAATACTACCAAGAAATATGTTTTTTTTCATGTACGTACCTTAAATTTTCCTAGACAGTATTTTATATATTTTTTTTCTCTGTAGTACACATTTTAGTGTAACAGTGGTTAATTAGATACAGCAGGTTCTGTTTGATTGTTTACAAAGTTAATATAGACTTTTTTTTTGCTATGTATATTGTTTTGAAGCATTACAAAATATGACAATAAAAATACAAGTTTAAGAAAAGTTACTAAACATAGTCTATATGTATAAGTAGTGTTTCATAACTCCTTTGTGATTCACTTTAGGATTGTTAACATTATTAAAATTAGAAATTTTATTATTTACTTTTAAAATACGGCTACAATTTATATGTTAAAGCGTGACTCACACTACAGAGAAGTTAGAGGCATACAATTGATTTATTTTTGAAATAGGTATACCAACTTAAGATAAGACTAATGTCCAAGTTACAATATCCTACACCTACTCCTATACCTCAAATATTCTTGATTATACAATTATAGTATTAATATTTAGATCTAAACACCGGTGGAATGGGTTTAGCTAGTTTTACAAATGTGATGGTTAAAATTTACGATCTGTTGAAGATCTATAATCGTTTAAAAATAACATAGCACATTCCAGCAAATAAAATATTTTAAGTGATTAAGATTATACGGTCATATTTTCTTATCGATAGTTCTTATTTATTATAAAGGATGGACACTCAAAACTTGATCGACCATATCCTACGCCATTTGTGGTAGTATATACTTCTCCGGACTCGGGGATCAGTTTTTGGGCTTGTAGTTTCCAAACAACATATAAGTCCGAAATATTTTATATCTAGATTTAAAGGGCATTTAGTTATTAATCGTAACTAAGATATGGACCAAATTTTATGCTATTTTTTAAGACCATACCCGAAAGTGGGCTGTAGTAATGGTTTCCAAATTTGGAAAGTATCCATATATATTTTATTGCCGAGAATACTACCACAAATAGCGTGGTATACCGTCGATCAACTGTTAAGTGTCCACCCTGTAGATTTAATTTGATTTATAAGTTATGTAAAAATGACATGTGTAAAGTGTAATTGAAGTTGTAGATTATCAAGTAACATATTTACATGAAGATGATTGGTTCCGTTGATTGAAAATACAAAATATTCGAAATTCCGAAAACTTCCAAATTTTATATGAATAAAGTTCAAATTGACTAATAAGATTAATGAAAATTACGAATTAATTTATGTACAAGAAAAAGCTAAAAATATGAAATGTATACCTAAATAATTGATTGATTATATTGACTATATATATTGCAAAATTGTGAGTGTGGTTTTTAAACGATCGTCAATTCGTTTTTTTTACATATTATACAGAAAGTAAGTTGAATATAATATAATCATATAAAAAAAATTTAATACATTTCTTATTATGTTTCTCAATTCTGTATTTAGCAAAGGAATGATTTAATTTAATTTATAATTAAGTACATTTGACTAGTACATATGTTTCTTATATGAAGTGGAAGAAGCTAAATGTACTACTAAGAATATACTATACATATATCATTTATTAACTAAATGTAATAAAATCTAATTGGGTTAAGAAAATTTAATAATACAAAGTTATAACGTTTTGAAAACGTTTACACTATCTAAATGAAAAACGAAATAATTGTTTTACACAATGTTATGAGTTTTTTAGATATAAATAGAAAGTATTAAAAAAACAATGAATGATAAATTCATAAATTAATTCGTATATTTTATACGAAGAAAATAATATGAAGAAAACCGAAGAAACATAAAATTTAAATGCTTCTTGATGATGATGACGATACCAAAGAAGAGAACATAACTCTACTTACCGTTACCCAATCGAAAATTCCACATAGTTTGTTGACTTTGTGAACTTTAGCTATATATATATATATATATATATACATATATATTGTATATATGTAATGCCGATGGCTGATGGGTGGTTTAATCTAAAAAATCTTAACAATTATTACAAATTAATATAATAAATTAAAGTTTTTCTTAAATTTACAAATTCTATGTATGTCCTAAATAATAATTGTTAATTACAAAACTAAATAATTAAAAAAATTAGTGGTGTTTGAAAGATTTTCAGTTTTTTAAGTCGTTAGTAAGAAAAATTAAAGAACGAATCAATATAAGCTAAATCTATTAAATTTATTAAGTTTAAAAATTATATTTTAATGAAAATTTATTTCAAAATTCGAATATTTAATTGAAATAAAAAATATTTTCAATTGAAAATAATTCATCAAGATGGTATACCTAATTTGACGTGAAATAAGATCCGAAATAAGGGCCAAATTCAAATTGTAAAATAAAATATTTACCTCTTATTGTGCTAGGCATTGTAATAATCCTTTTATTAATCAGCCAAAATATTTTCGAAGTTAATCCAATATATATATATATATGTCTATCAATTAGTTTATTGTGATTTAATCTATGTATATCTGTTTTCGTTTTATTTTCTATATCCTTAAACTAAATTTATTTATAAATAATAGAACATTTTTAATTCTTTATATAAATAGAATATATATTTATTTTCGAAAAATTACTGATTTTTTATAGTTTAAATTAGTTATAATAAACACAAAAAATCTGTTAACATTATTTACTCTAATTTAATTATTTTGCATTAATTATTTTCAAAATATCATAAAAAACTATTATGCTTTTTCTATTTTTTTGGAAAAACGCACTTTCTTCATTTTATAACATCACCGGATATAATTATTATAAATTACTTATTAGTTATCACTCACAAAATTTAGCTGAAAATTATAAAAAATTATTTATATATATTTTCTTAAAAGTCAATAAATAATTTTTTTTTTAAGTTTTCCCAAAAATTTTAATTTTAAATTATTAATTCTTCGATTGATTACAAAC
This sequence comes from Rhamphomyia laevipes, assembly GCA_963920725.1. Taxonomy (NCBI): domain Eukaryota; kingdom Metazoa; phylum Arthropoda; class Insecta; order Diptera; family Empididae; genus Rhamphomyia; species Rhamphomyia laevipes. The sequence continues at coordinate 54,239,633 of OY987259.1, forward strand.
TTATAATAGCCCATATTATATTTATATATTAAAAAGTTTGTATAGAACAATGTGAGTTCATAATATTTTTTTTTTTAAATTAAAAACAAAATATTAAATATTATTTCATCAAAATATCGAAATACAGGGTTTGTGACCTCTCGCCAAGTGGACTATCAGATGAGCACTAAAAAATGGTACATTTCATTGGGAAGTTTTTGGGAGGCGACGCGACGCGACATTAATGTTACTTCATTTATTTTTGTTAACAGTAAAGAACCTATAAGAGAATATTAATATATAGCCTCCAAGTAACAAAATCCATGTGTACATAACACCTATATATAAATAAGAATAACGAACAGTTCTTTAAAACTTCGATGTTCAACTTCTTTCATTTTACAGATACAAATACAAATTATTTTATTTTATAATGAAAATATAATAATAATATAACAAATATATTTGACTATGTAGAAGTTGAAAAGCCACAATTCACAAAAATCAACAAGTCTGTTGAACTTTTATTACGAAGATCATGATCAAACTAAGAAACAAAAATCGAAATCCGTTTTAATATCATGATTCTTTGAATGTGAAAAAAAAAACAATTCTTGTAGATTGTTTTTCATATTTCTTCCTGGTTAGATACTTTTATAATAAAAAAAAACTTCCATATATATATATATGTAGTATACTGTATACACCTATCAACATTTTGCACATATTCTCACCTAAAAAAAAAACTTCACCAAGACCTTAATATGAACTGGTTATGGCATGGCATTCCGACCAAAAATTTAATGAAGAAAAACTAACTGATCGTTAAAAATATTTAAGAGTTTTGGGATACAAAATGAAAGAAAGAAATGATGGAAAAAGGTTATGACGACACATTATTCTCTATACCAACGAGTTGTACTTTTACATTGAATCTATCACGGTGAATTATAAGAAAAGAGTGATAATTTTAAAATAACGAAAGAGAACTAACTTACATATATAATTTGAAATGATAAAAATGGAGAAAATTCATAATTAAGGAAATTGAATATTTAAATGTGTGGAGAACTTTAATCGGATACAAATCACGTTAGCCAGTACTCTCACCAAAAAATATCTTTTAAATCTCATAAAGTCTATATTTGATTGTATTTTGTTTATAGCTTTTTTTTGTGTACAAAAAAATGGGAAAATCGAATGACATAACTTGAAATAAACTACTGGAAAGCTGACTCTTTCGTTTTTGTAGAGTTAATATAAATTTCCAGTTCTTTGATTCAAGAAAGGAAAAAACGAAAAAAATATATTACTATGTGAAGAAAAATTATAATTAAATATGATCATCATATTACCACATGAAAAATGGTAAAGAAAATTTTAACCAGGTGACCTATATTTTCCTCAAAATACTGTTATTCTTAATGAATAATATCATAATAAACTAATATTTTTTTTGTATCTTATATTTTACATTATATACCTATGAAAGTAAGAATCAAATGAACATCTTTAAAAAATGAAACAGATTCCACAATTAAATAAAACTAACTTTAAATTTAATTTTAATTATTACATATTTAATTTCTATTCAATTAATGTTTAAATCAGGGATGAAATAATGAAGTTCTTAAAGATAAAGAAAAAAATATAATACTATAATTTTTTTTTTGTTCATCCAATGGTTTTAAAATAAAATATCTTGAATTCTTAAAAGTTAAAACAATTTATTTCCAAAATCTTTATTAATTGAATATGTGAAAAAAAATTAGGACCAGACCGAAATTATTCATAAATCTATACAAATGTTATCCTGTTTTGCCTAGTTTTCCTTACTCTATTAAGGAAAACAACAAATCATACTATAGGTCTTAATAATAGATAAATTTAAGTGCTATATGATTGTATCTCATTCAAAGGATATTAAGGATATTCTACATATATGTAAATTTAGTAATTATATAGTGTATACCAATACCTGTTCCAAATGTCATAACACTATAAAAATTAAATATTTATGATTACAATAACTACAAGTTATAGATGCGTACCTGAAATCGGACTCGATGTGGCTAAAAAGAATCTAAAAAGGAGTAATTTTGGAATTACTCCTATTAATACTCATTTGATATCAAAATTTTGATTTATTTATTTTCTAATATTATGTCTTATACATAATAAATATTCTATTAAGAATTAGAAGAACTATATAATTTTTATTTAATTTTGTGTAAGACAAAGCTAAAGAAAGAAAAAAGTTTATTTACTTTATATAGTTTTTGATATAAATATCTTTCACACTTAAAGATATTTTTCTCATAAAATTCAGTATGAATACTGTATAAATGTAAATTGTATTTATAATTAAGTTAAGTTTTTATTTTGGTATCAATTTGTAATCATATTTTTACATGTTTTTCTTCTGCGTCTTCGGAAGAGAAATTATTTCATAAGAGTAGAAGAAATAATAAAGAAAACAGAACCGAAAAATTACAATGAATAAAACTCTTATGAAAATATAAAATATCTTTGAAATAATAATGAAAAAATAAAAACTTGCAACTTGAATTTACCGCTACCCGTTTACCTCATTGATTGTATTACCTGAGGGTCAACGAACGTACTTTAAGAAAAATAATATAAAAAACTTGAAATAAAGATAAAAAAAAAATAGTGTGCAGGTTAGCTTAACATAGCAGTATTTTTTAAACTGACTAAGAAAATACTATTCAGATTCACACAACACAACCATATTTCTTAGAATGATGAAATTAAATTTGAAGAATTTTTTTATGATAGTAGATAGCTAGTACCGTATTTAGTTTATAATATAAATATAGTATTAGTTGAATTGTATATTTAACAAAATATGTTCTAAAGTTTATCCTTGATTTTGGTTTTATGATTATAGTAATTTAGTAATTGTATTAGCATATTAGTAAAGAAGCAACTCGAGTTTATTTTCACTTGTACCGAGATTTGTACTCGTGTTTATTTTTAGTGTCGATAAAACTTCAACCTTCTCGTGACTTAAAAGCGTATTTAGATTTTGAGGAGTTTAACGTTAAAGTGTGTAGCGAATTTATTGTAGATGGTACAACATCTGTTAATTGGTTCATTTTTTCCATAGTCATAGTCATTACTCATTACGATCATGTTCATGTAGGCCTTAAAGTAAATAGCAGATTTTTTTTAATTGATTCAATTCTATTATTGATTATAATTCTATTAATTAAAAGTAAGTCTAATTATTAAAAATAATTTTCTTCTTATACTGATATGAATATTTATAATACATATACAGGGTGTCTCAGTATCTAGTCTCTAGTGGACAACGGGTTATGATATATTCCGGAGTTAATTTCAAGAAAACAATTCCACTGCAGACATCCGGAGGAAATGTTACTTTGCAGAATGGCAGCCATTTTGAAATATGTCTTTTTTTATTTTTCTAAATCACTAAAAATTTGTATACGAACTTTTTCAATACCATCATAACTTTTTGAGCTATTATATATAGCTGTCACTTAGTAATTTTCCGAAAAAATGGAAATTTTTAGTACCATATTTTTTTTTACTTTGATTTTGTAAAATCAATATCGTTGATTTCATTAAAATTCTTAGACAGTCAATATGATTTACAATTAATTTAATTTTTAGTGATTTAAATAAAGACATATTTTTAAAATGGCTGCCATTTTGTGACGTAACATTTCCGGAGATATCTGCAATAGAATTTGTTTATTGAAATTAACTGAGAACTATTCCATATTCAGTTGTCCAGTATATACTGGATATAGTAATAAAATATCTAAGGAATAATTAAAAACATTTATAATTATACATAATAGCGACATTTCCTCATATTTTAATGAAATTTGGCAAACAGGTTCATCCCGTCTTCATATACAATATGAGATTGATAATTTCAGTGAGGTCATGTTAGAATTTCCAGTTTATGTGGAAATTAGTTTCTTTCTACGGAAAAATCTCAAAAATAATTTATATCTCAGATTTGGATGAAATTTAGTACATAGGTTAATTTCACGACGGTACACAAGCCTACCCAGGTATAGGTCAGTAGCTTCTGTTATAGGTCCATGCTTACAAAGGTACTGTTTATTAATTACAAAACACTGGTGAGTAATAGGCTCCCCCTAACCTATATTTTTATTTCAGCGCCATTTTCATTCGTATGCAATTAATATTTTATAAAATAATGTCAAATGCTGTAAATTGTATTTATCCAGTTCTGGTATGATTTGTTTTGGATTGTCGCTATCATACAGCAGAATAGGATAATTTATTTTTTATTGAATGAGGAAGTTATCGTCTTTGCAAGCTGATGGTTGTTGCGGTGCTACGGTATTATATATAGATGGTATTTAAAAATATAAAACAAGTTCTGTCAAAAATAAACGAAATTTTTTCTTAACTGTTTTCTACCTTTTACCTGTGCATTGACCCTTTGATATTTTCGTTTTAAGATATATATGTATGTATATATTTTTTATTTAATATTTCAAAAACAAAATTTTGTGTAATATATTTACTTGTAGAATTTTTTCGGTTATATTTTGAGTGCTCATAATATAAGCGAAATAACACAATAATTGTAATTATTGTAATAACACAAAAATTGTAATCATATTAATAATGATGATGATTGTTAAGCGATTGGGTCTAGATCTAGAAACGTTTCACCGAACATGTTTCATCGCATTTTTAAATTCGTCAAGTGCATTTGAGAATGTTTGCTGCCCTCGCTTATATTCTCCAGAAAGCGTGTCCGCTCGATTAAAAAGGATTTGGCCCGATTTTGAATTGCTACTAATTTTAAGTTTAAATTTTTTACTTTTTTTTATATTTATAAATTTTTTATATTAAATGAAATTTTAATATAAATATTCTAGGAGGTGAATATGCAGTTCTGGGATGTGAATATGTGCTCATGGTGAAACACTCGTACGGTGAATATTTTGGAAAAGCCATCCGGGCGAATGGCAAAACTTTATTAAGGTCATCAACCATCAAAAGTGAATAACACAAAAAATTAATAAGATGATGATGTAATAACATTTTCGAATCCCAATTATAAAACTGAGTCATTATAAAACTGACTAACTCCATACCATGCATAGCAAAAATTTTGTTTGTTAATTTCTATATTACGTGTAGTTATGGAATAAAATAACTATGAGTGTGTGACGGACATGGAATCAAAAAAAAAAAAAAAAAAATCAATTTTGATATCGAAGAAATGGATTTCCACAAAAACAATATTATTCTAATTATATAGAAGCTCTGAAAAGTTCATTACATATAAAGAAAAGATATCAATGCCTGAATAAGCCACAAACCTGAAAGTTTCTTATGCAGTATATAAGGATTTATTATGTACGTGCGCGTTGTTTAATAATATTTGTGTTCAGAATATGATACACTTTTAAAGGATGTTGGAGAAATGTTGGGGTGAAAATATTATTTTTTTAGTTTTATGTAGCCAATTAGATTTTAGCAAATTTATATTGTTATATATTTCCATTTTTTTGAACAAAGGGCATAAAGATTGTATATGGGAGTTTTATTAAATAAAAGATCTATATTCGTGTTTTCGTACTGAGTTTTATATTTCGTTTTACATATTCTCATACTGCCATGGTTAAGCAGTCAGTATAAAAAGGATTGAGTTCTTAGATAAAAAATCAGTTATTGTGAAATACTTCATAAGTCATTTTAAAAATAAAGGACAGATATTAAATTAGTGATATAATGTACATACAATAAGTGTTTACTTAGTTAAGAATAATATAAAACCGATTATTTGGATATTTAAGCTAAAATAATTTTGAATTAATTTTTATTAAACAAATTCCATTTAACTTATTTTTTTTTTTTTTTTTTTAATAATTTTGATAAATTAAGTTTTTCAGGTTTGAAAAACTTATTATTAATATTTAATAAAGAATTTGAACTGTAATCACTTTTGATTTTTCGAAAACTAACTATTTTATATTAGTAGTTTCTTGTTTTGGTACCTTTTATTTAATTAACTAATTTTTAGAAGTTGTGTAAGAAAGATATATAAGAAACAAGCGTAACAAGTGATATTCTTTATCTATCGATATAAAATTAATTATTATTAATAAATTTTTAATTTATTAATTAGTTAACATTTAATATTGGTACATAACATTATATTGTTTGTTCAAAAAAAATTGTTCATTATAATGTATAATGTATTTAGAAATATTGCATACTTTTGGGATGTACAAAAATATTTTCAGTTAAAAAAAACTTATAAATAAACTACAATAATTACATTATTAATAATTTTGCATTATAAATAATTTTAATATATATATTAATAAATATAGGAAATTATTTTTATATTTTTCAACGTAATTTTACATGATTTTTTGATTTAGTTTTAATATAGATTATGAAGAGTTAATTCTGGTCGAAATATGTAATACAATATAGATTTAAGTAAGCTTAACTGATCTCTTTTATATACCACGTAATTCTTTTAGAGAATATGTTTAGGATTTTGAATTTATTCATCACTTATTGATCACTTTTTCACATATTATTTTAATTATATTTATACGAGGACTGTTTGAAAATTATGGAAAGCAACACTGAAAAACCAGTCGATTTTTTTTACCATTATTAATATTTTTATCTGTCAAGAATACAAAAAAAAATCATTTAAATCCTCCAATTCATTTGTGATTGACTAATCATTGATTTTGTTTAAAATGATAAAATTCATAAAAAGCACTGATAAAATTCATTATTTTGGAAGGAATACCAACCACAGAAATGCATGCGATAATGGTAAATGTATATTAAATGAGGAATCTATGCTCCTTCATTTCAAATTGTTCACAGATGGACATTAGAGTATAAACGTGGTCATTGACAAAAGCATTGACAATGATCCACGCAGTAGGGATCAAAAACTGTACCAACATCAGAAATTGTTCAAAAATTCCATGATATGGTATTAGATGATCGACGAATGAAAAAACATATTTTACATGATAAATTAAAAATAAAGAAGCTTTATGGTGGCCGCATTTACCATCGCCACCATCATAAACGTATTTGAAAGCGAATTTCTCAAGCGTGTTTAAAACGTTTTAACAAGAATAAAATTGATTTTGTCATTAGTTTTATATATGTGCACCAAACTTGGTTCTACCACTAAACCAAATAGAGACAAAACAATTTTTTTTTTGTGCATCAAAAAGAATTTTGTTGATCAATTATTTCAGAAAGGTGAAACAATTTATTCAGAATATTGTTGAAGACTGTATAATTGAAGTACGAATTACTTATTAACCGTATTCAACAAGATTTGGCTCTCTCCGATTACCATATATTCTTTAACCTGAAACATTTATTACTGGAAAGCGTTTTTTTTTTCAATTAAGAAGTAATTAATGCTCTTCATGGTTATATTACAAACCTTGATATAGAAATCATTATTAACATGGTATATAAATGTTAGAAAAACGTTGTTTTAAGTGTTTTGAGCTTGATGGAAGTAAAGTAGTTTTTGCCCTAAAAAATCGTTTTTTCTGTGTCGCATTCAAAAGTATTCAAATAACCCTCGTATTAGAAATTATATGGTTCTAGTTAACATTATTCATACAAAATTAATCTGATTTATGTTTGTTATTACATAATATATTATATTATCTCTTTTTTTCAAAAAATATGTAATAATATTGTTTACAACATAATCATGTAAAATTAAATTGTTAAACACTTTCTTTTCACTATATGTAGTCCAAAAATATTAAATTAAAATTAAAGTTTGTCAAATAATGCGGCTTTATATGTAATGTATATATTTTATTCTTTTGAAAAATATATACATTACATTTGCTTCTAAACTATAAATTAAAATATAAATTACAAAATTTTGCTTCTAAACTATAAATTAATAAATGTGAAATAGCATATTATAAGATAATGCATTTATTTTTGTTATACAAATAATTAATTTGTTTTCTTTTTAGTTTTAAGTACATGACAACATATTTTCTGTAAAAATTCGTACCAACTCCCATATAAAAAAAATTGATTTTTGTTTTTTCTCTATTTTTATTACAAATTTTCATATATAATTTAAGAATTTATTTTATTTGCTAGCAAAAATAAGAATCCTAATAAGTGCTTAATAAAAAAAAATACGGTTACAAATTTAATTTTAATTTTATTTATTATTAGTCATATATCAACTTTTAAAAGGTTTTCAAGATTCCGTTCAAAAAATCATTATATAAAATTCAAATTTCATTAAAACAAATAATGTAAAATTATGAAATTTATAATTTTTATTGCGAAATCACTATGTTATAAATAATGTAGAAGTAACGACAAATAAAAAGTTTTTAATAAATTCATGTGTTTTTATAAGTATAACAAAAAATTAATTTTGAAAAATTTAACTAAAAATTGCGATTATGGTTTTGAACCATGACAAATTAAGCGCACCATCTTTGTTTGTGGTTTACAAATTTATAATTTATTAACAAATAATGATATTTGAAAATTTGAATTTAATATGGAAAATTATATTTAGCCGTCGGATCTATGAGTGTTATACATATATATTAAGTGTAGCAAAACAAAAAATTAAATATTTGACAATATAAAAATCCCGGAAATGTGTTAATACCAACAATAATAATAAAATAATTAGGCTTATTCAATAACCTATATTTAATCCAAATATAAATTTATAATTCAAATGTACGGAAGTACAGCGTTTTTAGTTTAACTTTTTATTTAAAAAAATTAATAAAAGAATTTTAATTAACATTATTTTGGAAAATTTTAGTTCAGTTCATGCACTAAAGCTACTTGTAAACTCGTAGTACTTTTACATATAGATAATTCAAGTTCTCAGCTTCTTTTATTGTGTTGACTTTTGTAGAAAAAATAAGAAACATAATACTATACATAATATATTAAATAAAAATAAAATGTATTGAATTATGAATGATAAATACAATATACAAATCATTTGCAATTTTCAGCTGGTTCATTATCATGCGTAAGAAATAGAATTTTCTATACCTTTTATTGTCTATATTTCACTGTATCTATTAATTTTAAAATATATTTCAACAAATGCTTCTTAACGTAATTTATTTCCTAATGTTTCCGATTTCTTAATGTTTTCGATTAAGTATTTTAATTACGTTTCATGAGTATAATGCCAATCAAAATATAGTTCTTTTCCCATATAAGATAAAAATTCTCAATATTGTTTTCTATAAAAGTAAAAAAATTGAATTAATATCATAACATTTATACAGGGTGTATTCAAAAAGCAGTATTATTAAGAATTTTGGCTTTAGAAGTTGTCTGTCGTAATAAAGTAAAAATAAAAATAAAATATTTCTTAATATTTAAGTAAAAAGTTCAAATATCTTAAGTTTATGCAATACCCCATGTCTGTTATCCGGTAACAGAAGTTTATCTCTGAACTTATGATTATAATAATTTTGAAATTCACTATTTTCTTACTATCATTTCAGAATTTATCTGTAAATGTATGTGTCAATATTTATTTAATGAACATTATTTTTGAACTAGTCTAGTATAAATTAATTAGTCCTACTAGTTATCAAAATTTTAGAATTTAACTTTATTTTTTCATTACTTTTCAATTTTTTAATACAATTTATATTTTTATATGAGTTGCCAAATACATTTTTTTATTTACTCATATTTTTTTTATGGTAAATATTTTGTAACTATTTAGAATAATTAAATGCACTCTGTAATATTGCTGATTTTATATAGAGAGTTAATTTATATTTGTAATGAAAGATTTTCAAGGGCATATCATAATTAAATCAAAAGTAAAATTATAAATATTTACATTTTTACAATTCACGCTAAATAGCTATATTTTGACGGTTTTTTTTTTATTAAAATCATAGACGAAATTTAATCGATTTAACCCCATTATCACCATATATCCAGATAATTCTTATGTAAGACGCAATGAAGTAATTTAAAGAAACAAATTGAAAATTTATATATAATTTATTTAAAAAAACAATATGTTAAAAACACAAAAATTTCTGTTATTTATGTTTAAATGTAGTTTTGTTGTGTTTTCTTCCTTAATTACATATGTATATAAATAAGCTTGATGAAAGTTCGAAACCCACGTCAATCAGAATATGTAGCTTACATCAAAAATTTTATGATTATGCATTTTCTTAAAAACATTATTAAATAAGAAAAAAGTTGTTAACCCAAGGGTAAAAAAAATCACATTTGAGAGAAATCGATTTTTCTTGGGTCGAACTCAATTGCAAAATTTAGTAGTTATTCCATATTACTAATTTTTATTTTTATTTAAATTGAAAAGAATTAAATAAAATAAATTAAATACACAATGTAATAATAAATAATAGAATAAATTAGAACCATTTAAGTAATAATCCCATTTAAAACTATTATATAATGTTACTTAAAAACGAAATGTGACTCGAAGTTCACAGCCTAGTGCTAATAGGGTTAATAAATAATTCAATAAATTTTTTGAACTAGAAAATTCTTTCTAAATTTAAAATATAAATATCACTAACATTGATTTAATATTTTCAATTAATAGTTGAACTTGAAACAGTAAAGAGTACAATTTATTAGATATATATAATTATAGTGAACAATAACAATTAAATTAATAAAGGACTCAAAATTTTGTGAACTTAGTGAAAAATTGTATATTAATTATAATGGAAGTCAATGAATACCGTAAAAGAGGTGAGTTTACAAATAATGATATATGATGATAATATGTTATTATATTTAGTAACTTCATAAATAAAAAGGAATAAATTTTTAAAAAAAGTTTGAAACCTTAAGGGTCTAGCTCTAGATAATCGTAGTACCCAACAGTGAATTGTAATAAATAAGTACTTTTATAACCGATTTCAATGAAATTAAGCAAAGTTTCAGTAAAATCTGATACTAATTCCTATTATGTTCGAGAACATTATGAAATTACTTCGGAAACTTAACTGCATATAGGTTAGTTTGCTATGGACATACTGAAGCGAGCCCAAATTGGTTAACAATTACTGAATAGTGAAGAACATTGAACATATTAAATAAAATTCTGAAATTTTAACATATGAAATGAATTCACTGTATAGCTACTGATCACAATTTTTACAGGTCTAAATTAGGAAACCTTCATGCCAAATTTCATGTAATCGTATAATAATTACTTATATGTCTTAGCACATGAATGAAATATATATTAGAAATATTAGTGTGGTCCAACTGAAAAATGTCATTTGTGTGAAAATTTGTGTGTCCATTTTCATTGCAACAGTTCATAATTATCCCATATAACTAGTACTCATAATTACAAAATTAATTTAGAAATATCATACTCATATTAAAATATGCTTAAAAATTTGATAATATTTCGAAATACAAAGTAAAATATACTAAAAGAAGTGAGTTTCCTGCAATAACTTATAACAATATCTTTTTTTTTATTAAAAGAATAAAATTTGATCTTTAATTATTGTATAAATTTCGAGGAAATTATTTACTTAATATTCCATACAACAAGTGTATATCATTGCAAGGAAACACAAATTATACTTTAATACATAACTGAAATAATATCCTTAAAATTCTTAATCTTATTAAATAAATAAAGGGTGATTATTCATAATATATGTCTATCTTATCTATTAGTATATAATAATGATAATAGTGAAATTCTAAAAATTCAGTGTTTTAATCAAATAATGGATTAAATTAAATAATTTCTTAAACATTTTTCCATTTTATTTATTTAATATTTATTATAATTTTTCAATCATCAACGGAAAAAAATATTTTTAATTAATAGAATTATTAAATATAAAAAAACTCTTCAAAGATTGAATACTCTTCAAAGTAAAAACTGGCATATTATATTTTAATTTAATGTATGTACATTATTAAAAAAACATTATTGTTTCAAATTAATAATTCAACTTGTTATTATAAATACAACTATATAATAATAATAATTTACTCAGTATTATTTTAAATTTTAAATTATTTAAAAACAGTTTGTATATCAATAATAAATAAATAAATACATACAATAATGTAAATAACAATTTACAAACAACAAAAATCGCAACAAAATCGAATCAATAAAACCTTAAGTCAATATATTACTCATATATTTATTACAAGACCTTGAATTTTCAAATTACCCTTATTTATGTCATACTAACACATTTTTTAATAACGGAATAAATTAGAACCATTTAAGTAATAATCCCATTTAAAACTATTATATATAAATAGCTACTTAAAAACGAAATCTGACTCAAAGTTCACAACCTAGTGCTAATAGAGTTCAGAAATAATACCAAAAAAATTTTGAACTAGAAAATTCTTTCTAAATTTAAATTATAAATATCACTAAGATTGGTTTAATAATTTCAATTAATAGTTAAACTTGAAACAGTAAAGAGTACAATTTATTAGATATATATAATTATAGTGAACAATAACAATTAAATTAATAAAGGATTCAAAATTTTGTGAACTTAGTGAAAAATTGTATATTAATTATAATGGAAGTCAATGAATACCGTAAAAGAGGTGAGTTTACAAATATCATTGATATATGAAAACTTGGGAACTTAAAAGGAACCAGATAACCGTAGTACCCAACAGTGAATTGTAATAAAGAAGTACTTTTGTAACCATTATGTGTCAAATTTCTTTAAAATCGAATACTAATTCCTATTATGTTCTAGAACATTATGATTTTACTTCATAATCAAATTGCATATACATTAGTTTGCTATGGACATACATAATTGCATATACGTTAGTTTGCTATGGACCTACTGCAGTTTAGCGTCCCCAAATTTCAAAAGCATTAAATAGATGACAGAACCAATCTGTGCCAAATTTAATTCAATTTGATTAACAATTGCTGTTTGGTGAAGAACATTCAACATATTAAATAATTTTAACATATGAACTGTCACTGTAGCTACCGATCACAATTTTTACAAGCCTAAATAAGGAATGCCAAATTTCATGTGATCGTTTAATAATTACTACGTATGAAATATAAATCGGCAATATTTAGTGAGGGCCCACTGAAAAGCTATCAATCTAAACTTTTTTATCCACATCAAAGGCAAAATGTCATTAAAATCGGATTTGTGTGTAAATATTTTGAGGTCCATGTTCATTGCAACATTTCATAATTATCCCATATAACTAGTATTCATAATTATTATAAAATTCATTTAGAAAAATCATACTCATATTAAAATATGCTTAAAAATTTGATAATATTTCGAAATACAAAGTAAAATATACTAAAAGAAGTGAGTTTCCTGCAATAACTTATAGTTATAACAATATCTTTTTTTTTATTAAAAGAATAAAATTTGATCTTTAATTATTGTATAATAATTAATACTGTATACGAGGAATTTCGAGGAAATTATTTACATAATATTCCATACAACAAGTGTATATCATTGCAAGGAAACACAAATTATACTTTGATACATAACTGAAATAATATCCTTAAAATTCTAAATCTTATTAAATAAATAAATATAGGGTGATTATTCATAATATGTCTATCTTATCTATAGTATATAATAATGAAAATTTCGAAATTCTAAAAAATAAGGATTTCAATAAAATATTGGATTAAATTAAACAATTTATAAAAAAATTCTATTTTTAGATTTACATATAATTAATGTGATATTACTCAAAATATATTTATAAATAATAGAAATATTAAATATGAAAAAACTGATTAAATACTCTGCAAGTAAAAATTGGTACACTTTATTTTAATTAAATGTGGATTTATAAAATTTAATTATTCTTTCTTATTAACAATTCAGTTATTATATACATGTAACTATAATAATAATGATTTACTCAGTATTATTTGAAATTTAAAATTATTTAAAAACGTTGGTACCAAAATAATTTAAATTCACCATATACTAAACAATAATATACAATAATGCATATAACAATTTACAAAACAACAAAATCGCAATAAAATCGAATCAATAAGACTTAAAGTCAATATATTACCCAGATATTTATTACAAGACCCTGAATTTTCCAATTACCCTTATTTGTGTCATACTACTAACACCTTTTTCCAATTTCTTTAATTCCTAGATCTATCTATCCTCTGTCGAGTTTTGCATATTGTTTTTATATAATATTCTGTATCTGTAGTCGCTTGAATGTACCCAGTAATTTTTATGTATCAGCAGTGAGTATATTATTAGTTAATTTAATGTTACAATAATTTCGTGAGACATTTATCCTTTTCATGATCCTATTTAAGGATAAAAAATGGGATACACAAATTGAAAATTATTTGGAAAATTTTAATATATAAGAATTTATATCATAAAATGTTATTGTTTGTATATGTATGTATTATATTAGTTTTAATATATTTTTTATTTAGTTATATATTTGGTCAATGTAACTTATAAACTTTTCTTGATTATGATTTTTTAACAGTCTGAGTCTCTATACGATTGTAAAAGTGTAATAGATATAATTTCTTTACTACTCTTTTCTGATCAAGAATAACTGAAGAAATACATATTTTTATTTTAAATTTATATTTTTAGACTGCTCTGTCTGTATTCCATTTAGTGCCACGCTTTTTTATATAGAAAAAAAGTTAAAACTATTAAGAAAGCTGATATAAAACTATACAAGTCAAGTCTAGGACAAGAATTTTATTATGTTTTTTTGAAACTAATTCTATTTCTTTCTATGTAAAACTTCTAAATTAATTCTAAAATTTTATTATATTTTTTGTTATTATACATACGCACAAAAAAAAAATGCTCACTTCACTTTACTTTTCCAGGCAAAGAAATGGTCGATTACATTGCTGATTATTTGGAAAATATACGAGATCGGCGAGTTTTTCCTGATGTTAAACCAGGTTATATGCATAACCTTTTACCAGATTCTGCTCCAATAGAAGGAGAACAGTGGGAAAATATTTTTAATGATATCGAACGAGTTATTATGCCAGGTGTTACACATTGGCAAAGTCCACATATGCATGCATATTTTCCTGCCCTCAATTCATTTCCATCTTTGCTTGGTGATATGCTTGCTGATGCTATTAATTGCTTAGGTTTTACATGGGCTAGTTCACCAGCTTGTACAGAACTAGAAACAATTGTTATGAATTGGTTGGGTAAAATGATTGGTTTACCAAATGAATTCTTACATTTGAATAGTAATAGTAAAGGTGGTGGTGTTATTCAAACAACATCTAGTGAATCAACTTTAGTATGTTTGTTGGCTGGACGTACACAAGCTATTAAGAAATTTCATGAAAAAACAACTGGTTTCCAGGATGCTGAGATAAACGCTAGACTAGTGGCTTACTGTTCTGATCAGGCTCATTCAAGCGTAGAAAAAGCTGCATTAATTGGTAAAAATATCAACAAAAAAAAAACTATTTTTGTTAAAGAATTTTTTTTTTCATTTATTTAAAGGACTTGTGCGAATGCGATATATCGAAACTGATGAGAATTTATCAATGCGCGGTAAACTATTACAAGATGCAATTGAAGATGATATTAAACAAGGATTAATTCCATTTTGGGTAAATTATTAAATTGTCGCTATTAAATTTATTTTTTGTTGAATTAAAGTAAAATATAGTTGCAAAATTTATATATGTCCATTCCATTCGTTATATTGTAAAAATAGAAAATTTTATTTTACAACATGATAAGTTGCTAAAAATTTATTTGACGTTGGCAAGCAAAATAAATTCTTGTTATTTGTTGTATATACAAAGTGACATTAAGAGGATTTGAATTTGAAAGTCCCAATGGGAGCAATTAATAAACTCTATATTCTTATATTTTTTCTGAAAACAATTTTATTTATAATTTATATTATATGTTTATAAAACCAAAGAAATTCATTGTAAAATTAGTATATTTAGAATAAAAGTTACAGATGGTATAATTTAAAACCTGTTGCTATAATATATTTTATGCTATCTCCTTATAGGTTTGTAATACATTGGGGACAACTGGTGCATGCGCATTTGATAATTTGGACGAGGTAAAATAATTATTTTATTTTAAAATAAATTACTTTACTAAAAATAAACAACTGACAGTTAAATATTTACTTTCTTTTAGGATAATTAAAAAAATAATTTTAATATTTCAAAATGTTAATTGTCATTTTTTTTTAAGGTGGGCAATGTTTGTCGAAAATATAATTTATGGTTGCATAATGATGCTGCTTATGCTGGCAGTGCATTGATTTGTCCAGAATATCGAACTTGGTTGAAAGGCATTGAAAAAGCTGATTCGATTGCATTCAACCCATCAAAATGGTTAATGGTACACTTTGATTGCACAGCTTTGTGGTGAGTATTGAGTATTTAATTCAAATTATAATTTAGAAAGAAATTATGAAAATGAACGAATTCCAAAATAGTAAATTATTTAAGTGAACTTATTATATTGGATATTATATGTTTTTATCACTGATGATATTTGTTATTCAATGGATAATACTTGTTCTAATGGATGATTATGATTAGAACAGATTCATTATTATGTAAATAAATAAAATGTCTATATATAAAATATTTCAAGTTACTGATCTCAGTTTCCAATTACTGATCTTAGTCTACAATGATTATATAAATTCTTATTCTGCATTTTAATTTTTTTAGGTCAACAGGTTTTTATCAAGTTTTATAATAAAACATTATATAATGCTTTATCAAATCCGGAGATAAATAGCGATATTATCACATATTAAACTTTATGTTTTGTTGCTGCGGTATAGTCAGCAGCGATATTTAGTTTTTTTTTATTTATGCACATGCACAACGATCTTTAATGTCTGTCTAACGGTTAAAACATGTTTTAAAATGCATAAACATTTTGGTCATTTATTATCCCGTAATAATAAAATAAGCAAAAACTTACAGTTTTTTTTAATCATCTTCATGATTTAATTTTTGTTTTGGTCGCTTGTACATCTTTTTTACAATGTTTTTTTTTTTTTCCTATAAAGAATATTTCTTTGGATCTTCTAATACTTTATTTATTAACTGATTTTTTTTCTCTTCTACAATACTATACATAGTATGTATATATACTTCAAGTTAATGTCTACTAGACAATGACCAGAATAAAAATTCGTACAACAACAATCGAAAATCTAACTACATCTTATTTATTTTTCCGCTTTAGAGAATTTAACTGTGATGTATATTAGATAAAATTCCATATTAATATTTACTTAAACAAATAAAAAATTAATTTATGATTTTATCAGAGATTGAAGAATTTTTTATTTCTTTTATAAATATTACAGGGTTAAAGATAGTACTGCAGTTCATCGAACATTTAATGTTGAACCATTGTATCTACAACATGAAAATTCTGGACTTGCAATTGATTACATGCATTGGCAAATACCATTAAGTAAACGTTTTCGTGCACTTAAATTATGGTTTGTTTTGAGGTCATTTGGTATTAAAGGCTTACAGAAACATATACGTGAGGGTGTCAGGCTAGCACAAAAATTTGAAGCATTAGTATTGGCTGACCACCGATTTGAGATACCAGCACAAAGACATTTAGGTAATTACTCTAAAGTATGCTAAAATTATATTTTTAACTTTTTAATTAAATTATTATTATAGGTTTAGTAGTATTTCGTATAAAAGGTGAAAATGAACTAACTGAACGTTTACTGAAACGTCTTAATCATCGTGGTAACTTACACTGTGTACCAGCATCATTGAAAGGCAAATATATTATTAGATTTACTGTAACATCAACAAATACAACAACTGAAGATATCCTTAATGATTGGGCTGAAATTAAGAATGTAACAACTGAACTTTTGGACGAACTAAATGTTAAAATTTCTGAAAGAGCTAAAGTTTCACTGAAAGGTGAGTTAGTAGTAGGTGAAAATAATTATGAAAATTATTATAACGAAAAATGGATTGATTCTGAAATATTGCTTGGATCCTCTTATTGTACCAATGTTTAAAAAAAATTTACCTTTTCTTAAAATTAATAATATTCTTTAGTCCACGACCTTTTTGTTTATATTTGTATTCAAAAAAAAAAATTAGATACAAAAGATAAGAATGAAGCATTTGGATCAAGTTTACTTTTATCAAATTCACCAATGTCACCAAAAATTGTGAATGGATCATTTGCGGCAATTTTTGATGCCGATGAATTTTTAGCTAAAACTTATGCAGGAATACGCATAGCTGTAAGTTTTATATTATTTTCATTCCGGAAAATTGTAAATAAGTTTTTGTAACTTTCATATTTTTTTATTTGCTTTTATTTCTTATTATTGACAAGACTGAGGCAGAATGTTGGTGGTTGCTGCTAGCGGTAACTTTTAAAATCTTAGAACCTATTAAAATTAATAATATAACTACAACGCTCATACTGTATAATGCTCATACTGTATAACTGCTAGCAACTCTCATAACATTCTGCATGAGTATCGTTACGTCGATAAATTGTATATATTTATTTCAAATTTATATTATCTAATTACTGTAAGAAATCGAAACTAGTGTTTCTGTTTGCAAATACGTCCACTCCAGTTCGGCGGATGTAGAATAGAAATGTAACTTCCTTTTAGCCTGACATTGAAGAAAATTTCCTTTTATATTTACAGTTCAATCAATAAGATTTAATTTCTATCATATGGAGAGAAATTATTTACTAAATACTTTTTTTTGTTATTACATATATATTTCACTTATATTAAAAATATAATTCTATGATCAAATGTTATAATAAGGTTTTCCCATATCTAAATAAATGTATGTAGTTTTAGCCAAAGTATGTAGTGAGTAGTTGGAATTATAAGTTACAATTATGTTATATGAATTTTTAATTATATATTTTTAATTTGTTAATTATTACATAATATTGTTTCGTTTTTCTAATTAATTAATTAATTATATTTTAATATTGTTTTAGTTAAATATTATATTTTGATTTGGAATGTTTATTTAAATAAATCTATACATATTTATTTATATGTTTATATGTACTTTATTTTATGATTAAATATATTTCATTTTTTGTGTTTTCAAATGTTACTACTATTTAAGTTTAGGTTTCGGCAGCCATTTGGCTTATTCTGATTTCTCAATTTTAACTTAATGGACACAGTATAAAATTTATATGCAAATGTAAAGGTTGGTATACTAAACTAAAAGTTAATTTGTGGTAATATACTATTGAAATAAAACTGATGTTGCAAGTTATTATCTGTAATTATTACTGGCCCTTGTAAATTCTTAAAATATAAATTTTTGTAAAGATTTTTAATTGCCAATAGCAATAACAACAACATATTTGCTTTTCATTCTTTCATAGTTGTTTGTAAGGTTGTATGATTTATTTTAAGTTTTATGATAATATTATGAACTGATATTGTTCATATAAAATATACATAGTTTTGAGTGAAGTCTATGATCTTTTACTTCATAGTGTCATCATTTTCAAATTAAAAAAAATTAAATAAATTGTTAAATATTTGAATTACATAAATAAATAAAAAAATAAAATAATTTTTTTTTTAAATGTAGTTTTAGTATAATTTAAAACATTATATTTTAAATTTTTAATTTCGTGTTTTTATTTTTAATATAATCAAAAAACTAACCATATTCTGGAAATTAAAAAAAAAACATAAAATTTAATAAAATTAATTAGTGATTACTTACCGAAAAACATATAATATTATAAGTTTAATTATACTTAAATATATTTTAAATTTAACCAAAAATCAAAATTTCAAAATATAGTAAAAGTGAATTAATATTTTCATGCAGGAGATCGAAAGCATAAATAGCTTCAGCAATAAGAACTCGTCTATTTTTTTAAAGACATTAATTTTTTTTGTTGAGTCCTATTGAATAAAATGGTAGGGTGAAAGTTTCATATTTTTGATAATTATAACGATTCCTCAAAGAAAATAAAAGAAATTGTTTTTGAATCGAATCAGTTTTATGAGCATCACATTGAAAATGTTGATGCCAGATAGTATGGCAGTATTCTATAATCGGTAGTAAAAGCTTTTAGTATAACAAAAGGATCAATAATTATTTAGCCATTTTTTCTACTATCTAGCCTAAAATACGTTTACGTTTACTATGAGCACACACTTTGTCAATTTGTGCTTAAATATGTATTTTTTGTCGAAATGTACTCCAAGATTTTTTTACATATGTTTCACAATTATAAATTATACTATATTTTGAAATAGTTTTGTTTAAATTTCAAATAAATTTATTTACTTTATTTTTATTACGTTTTTTATCTCCCTAAATTTAAGATTATTATACCTTCAGTTTTTTAGTAGGTTTTTTAGTATTATGTATATATATTACGACGTGTAATTTTGAATATAATTTAAGTGTATATTAAATTTTTTAACCTTTAATATATTAGCATCAAGATTCACCATCTATGAGACGCCGTGTGCGCGGTATTATGATGTCTGGTAAATTAAATATTTTTTAATGTTTAATTAATTTTTATCTCATAAATTATATTTAAGGAAAACAATTTTCTTTGGATTCCCGAATGGATTTAGTTGTGCAGTCTTGTTTCGAAACAGCAACAAATAATGATACACCCGAAAAAATGAAACCTAAAAGTAAACCAATACGAGAAGATAGTGAAGATACATGGGAAGGTATGAAGGGCAGGTATTGTAGACTCGCAGAGGATTTCATCAATTTAAAATTGTTATAAAATCATTTTGTTTTGTAGAAAATTTACAAAAGTTAATAATTAGTTTTACAAAAATTTAGTAATGACCATTTTAATATGATATAATTGGCTGTACATAAAATGCTTTAAATATTGTATACATATAGTATTTTGAATTATAAATTGAAAAAAAATATCTTCAATAAACACAATACTAATTTCATAGCTTATGAGTCACCAAGGACACCACCAAAAACACCACCACCAACAGCGTCATCTATGTTTCCACTAAAACTAACTCAACACGAAAAAATATTGCCATTAGTGGAAATGGAAAAGATATATCCGTTTCCGTTATACCAACATATAAATGTTGTTTACGACAAGGTTCGAGCCCCTACTAAACCACATATACTTACCATTCCAAAAATTTCATCAACATTTCGTTGTTTAGGTGTAGATAAAAAAATTTCGTTAAATAATAATCGTCGTCAATGTTGTGATTTTCAAACTTTGGATTTATTGCCTAATAGTAGTAACCAATATAAAAATTTAATAAAAAAAGATACTTTAACTGCTTCCACTACCACTATAAATAATATTTTAATATTTGAACCATGTAATACCGCCACTACAACTGCTACAAATGATGTCACTAGTTTTATATCCAAAAATTCTAATAATTATACAGATGAACAAGGTACTTATACTGGTGCACACTACACTAATCGAAATTCAAGGTTGTCGACACGATCTTGGTTAGCTAAAGATAATCAATTGCCACCAACAAAGGATATTTATCATGGCAAACGCTTTTTAGAGCCTCTAAATATTGATGGTGGTATTTGTGCATTTTATAACTTGGGCTTTGATGCTTCAAGTATAACAGTTTCTACAGCACCATCGATATCGGAATATGCAATGTTTCATAAAAAAGTTTATGGATATGACAAAAAAATTAGTGAGATTTTTGAAGACAGTGAAGAAAGCAATAGTTTTGATTGGGAAGAACTTAAAGAAAATTTCAGTAATAATAAAGAATGTGAGGTAACAAAAAGTAATATAAGTATAAAATCACGAGACCAGAATTTATTGGAATGTACAGAAGAAGAGTATTTAACTGGAGGGCAATTATACGAAGATAATGGTACAGTAGAAATTGCTGATGAATGGAAATTAATACCAAGGAATATGAATATTGAAAAAAGTGAATATTGTCAAAAATGTGGACATTGTACAACAAGTAGCAGTGGTACAGAAAGTATTAGATCATCTAGTTCTTCGTCTTGATGTTGTCTTTATATTTAAATCTTTTCAAATTTATTTATATAAAAATTTAATGTAAAAATATTAGAAAAAACTAAAAAACTAAAATAAAATCTACTGCTGTGCTAGTCAATAAAATTAATAGACAAATTGTGAGTTTTGAAAGTCGCGGTTATTTAAAAGTATATCTCATTACTTTTTAGGTAAAATAATAAATTTCGAATTTTAAATCTCAAATTTTATCAGCTTAAGTAATATTTAACTCTAATTATAATAAGATATATTAAATTAAGTAATAATAATTACAAAATATGGTAAAATCAATAAAGAACTATTATAATTAATGGAGGCTTCATTTTGGCAAATATTAAAATAAAATATTAAAAATGTTTTCAGTGTAAAAATTCTTATTTATTTAATTATCATCTCAATTACATATATGTAGTTTCTTTTCCAGATTCATCGAAATGAAGTGTAAAGTATAATGAAACAACAAAATAAGAATTGTTTTATGTTTTAATTCAATTATTAGTATTCTTTTCATATTAACTGACATAAACAGGTTAGGTAATACCTAAAATTTCAATATTTTGTAAATTTTATTTAATAATTCTGATCTTAAAATAATCATCATTACTAATCATATGAAAAATATAAATTCTATGTACAATATTTTTATTAATTTCCAAGTAAACATTTTTTTTCTATCTTTTTTGATATAAATTTGCATAATCTACTAAACTAAACTGATAATATATCATATCATAAAATGTATGTGAGAAGCATAATTTCGATTTATGATTAGATGACTATTGTTTATATATTGGCTACTTACATAACAACATAAATTGTTGCATGGTACAAAAGTTAGATGATGTCTATAGATTTGAGCTTTCAATTTCTTTCGATAATCATAAATACATTTTTTTTTATATAAGATATTTTAATAATTTATTTTCATTTTTCATTTTCTGTTTTATGTTTTGGAAACTTTTTATATACATTCAGCTTGAATAAAAAATGATTTGCGTTAAAAAAAAATATTTTATAAGTAACATTTAACGATTGATACACTCACAGGAGAAGTATAAACTCTGCGATATTTTAGACTTCTATGCTTAAGGCTTAAAGAAATATTTTTTTTTTATTGTGGTGCTGCTGTTGTTGTGTATGATTACATGTATAACGGAAGAAAGGTCATACTAGTGGCGACTATAGCATTTAATAAACAAATTAAGGAAAACAATTGGGAAAGTTCGCAAGGCCGCTTTAAATTGTTTTTTTTTTATATATACATGCTATGTATAAATTCATTTTTTTTGTGAATAATGTTAATTTTTGGAAAATTAAAATGTAGGTCTATAGATAGTAGTTTTTCATTATCTGGTAAATAATAGTTTTCTGAATTATAAATAACTTTTTATGATTATTACTTATAATAAGCTTTTAAATATAAGTTTATTTCCTAAAATTAATTATAGCTTTTCAATTCCAATTCCAATTACAAAACTTATTTTTGTTCTTCAATAAAATTCCAAGGTTTACGAAGAGTTTATTCTATTTACAAAAGTTTGACTGAAGACGTTTATTTTTCTCCTTATTTGTATGTTTAGTTTATAATAATGTCGCATTTTTGTTTATCAAAAACTTAGTTTTAGTACTTATTAGATTTTTCACTAACTAAAGTATTTCTGGTTTCTTTTTAACAAAATTTTATCAAATCTAAGCAAATCTAATTGGCATTGATTGCTTGCTTTGATGTGTTTAATATGTATAAGGAAGATAGTGTATAAAAGTTAAGAAGCTAATGATAAATAGAAATGATATTGATTACTAAATATTGTAGATAAATAAATTAATATTCATTAATTATTGATAATATTAAAAACTATTGACAGAAGTTAAAATATATACATTCGCAAGTTAATACTTCAAAACTTTAATATATTTTACATAATATTAAAACATTGCTTATACTTTAAACATAATTGTATGTTATTAGATTTTAATAAAACATTATAAATAATTGCGTAACAATTTAAATATATTATATAAGTTATTTTTGAAATTGGGCACATATTGTACAATAAATTTTAGTATGTCACAACAAATTTTATTTTGTTTAATTTCTGAATAATAATAATTTTTTTTTTAATATATTAGACTGCATTAGTAAAACATAACAACACCGCACAACTAAAATATTTGGATTACTAAAAAGGGAAGTGTCATAAAATATCTGATCCGAATATTTAAATAAATTTTATGACCTAAAAAAATCCCAAATTTTAGTTATACAAAATTGATGTTGTCATATTTGCAATATATAATAATGCATGTCCAAAATAAATAAAGAAACAGAAAGAGTTTCCTGATGTACTCTTTATATTTCATCAGTCACTGATCCGCTGTTAAATTAAAAATAATAAAAGTGCGATAATAATCTAATCACGTTTTACTTTCTCCACATCATAGCAATACATATAATAAAAAAAAAACATAAATATAAGCGCTTTTGAACTATTAAAGCAAAACTTATTTGAATAGATTATATTATTCGAATAAACTATTATATAAAAGTATACACAAAACAAATATGATATTTTTATTTACAGAATTTATAATATATTCAATACAAATATTTACCAAAAATTATTTTTCTTTAGTAAGAATTATTTCTGTGACTAATTCCATTTAGTTGAATTAGTTATAATTTACACTTAGAGTTATGCAAACACTGTAATGTACACATACTTTTACTTTTTGGCATATGCATAAATGTTTAATATTCTTATTTGCAAAATAGTTGTGTATTCTGATTAAATAGCTATATGGTTCCCAAAGCATGTAAATATTGGCACCTCAAATTTTATTTTAGGCAAATTTTAACAAATTTTTGAAAGTATATAAATATATGTGTAAGTAAATATTCTGAAAATTGTGTAAGCAAATTAAGTGTTAGTTTAGGAATAATGTTTTTTTGATATAGAAACAATATTATCTCTCTAAGTAGACAAAGGTACAGAATATAAATGCATTTAACGATAGGAAGAAATTACAATCAAATTTAATTAATTATCTTTAATGTAGACCTAAATGCAATTGCGTATTTGATATAATTACAACATTACAAATATATAATGCATTATGAATTACAAACCATTATTTCAAGTTTATTTCGAACTATAGGAAAATGAACGCTTACTTAGTATTAGTATCATATAAATTGAAATCGATTGACTGACATGATTGTCATTATATAATTATGTATATATTACGTAATATTATTGGTAAAGAGATTTAAATGTATTACGGAAGGAAACTAATAAAATTTTACTTATTATGTACGTATAAATAGGAAGTAATTTAAAAATATAAATGAATAATTTCTAAAAAAAAACTTGTTCGATATCGGTTATTTAATATGATTATCAATATGGCAATAAATAATGATGTCAAAAGCACAATCAAAAAATGAAAATTTCTTAAGTTTGCTATAAAAAATATAAATACATAAATCAATTTTGCCATTTTTTTCAAGTAATATTATTTTATTTATATTTATATATGCGCGTATTTGTAATTAGAAAAAAGTAGCTTGCTTCACTGAGTTTTTTTTATTAATTACTAAAATATTTTCAACTTACGAGTTTATAGTTTCGGATCATTAAGTTGTCAAATTATTAGACACCATATGAACGAAAACGATGCAATAAATTGACAAAATTATTTTATTTTTATATATTGGTTTTGCAAAACTTTTTTGAAAGTATTTTGAAAGATTTTTACAAATATTTCAAAACAAATAAATTCTGTGTTGTAACCTATAAGTTATAATTGTAATTTGACTGAACGCAGTTTATTTCGAGCGGTATGTAAACTTCTTTCTTAAAATCACTCAATCACAAAATCTCGCTATCAAAATCATAATAATTTCGCATTTCATAATTTCGCATTTTGAAAACTTTCTTTTATAATACAAATAACTCTTTACTAATTAATAATAAAATAATATGTTAAATATAATATTATGCAGACAATTAACTGAGAAATTAAGTATCTTTTTATAATTTTCTGTAACAGGGCGGTAAATCTTCTTTTTTTTAATTTTCCGGAAAAAGTATATTCTAAAAAAAAAATATTTAACTTATTTAATTAAGAAAAAAATAAAACTACATGGTCGCGTAGGTTTTATTTCAAATTTGGTTCAGAAATAAAGCCATAAAGAAAATAGTTTTTAGTTTGTTTTGTTGCTTGAATTTTTAGTGATCTAAAAAATGTTTTCTTTAATTTTTGTCAGTAAAATGTTCCTCCAACAATTTTGAAATATCAATGACATAAATGTGTTTTTTTTTTTGTGGTAGGTATAGTCAAAACGATA
The DNA here is from genome assembly GCA_963920725.1 of Rhamphomyia laevipes. Classification (NCBI taxonomy): domain Eukaryota; kingdom Metazoa; phylum Arthropoda; class Insecta; order Diptera; family Empididae; genus Rhamphomyia; species Rhamphomyia laevipes. The sequence goes on from OY987259.1 coordinate 54,266,081, forward strand.
AATGCCATGATATGATTCAACTTTTTTTTTCGAACAAAAGGAAATTAACAGAAATTTATGACTATATATTTTCTTTTATAATATCTTTAAGAAAAAATAAGTTAAATGTGAAATGTGAAATACGAAAGCCGAAAACGCTAAATTAAATGTTGTTAAGTATATTTACAAAAAATAAGCAAAAAAATTAAAAAAAAAAGAAGATGTATAAATTATCAGCGTTTTAATTTTTTGTTTTACATGTGTTGGAATTTAAAAGTATTAAAATTAAAAACAATATTAAAATATATATATATTAAAAAAAAACTCTTTATATTTTGAACTTTTAAACATTAGGTTTAATAATTTCTAACTACACATATGAATAAATAAATATTTTTTTTTCAGAGTTTGTAAATAAATTTAAGCTCAATTATTCTGCACGAACAATGTGAATTTACCCTCGTGGTAAAAAAAAGTACGAAACACGGGGCTAGGGCTAAATTGTCAATCCCATCAAAAACAGAAACAGAATTTTTTTTTTTGTTTTTTTACTTTTCTGTTCAAGTTTTAACATTGCACACCCACCAAAAACCGAAACAGAAACAGAAAAACAATCTTTTCTGACAAACAAAACAGCTGATTTTTTTCATAATGGCTGCGAACGAAATTTGATAGAAATGTGCGTCTGCAAACTTCTGCAAACAGAAATTTAAACTTTGAAAAAAAAGAGTTTCATTTTCTGTCCGATAAATTGAAAAACAGAAAAATGAAAAATTCGAATTCTGGAAAAGAAAATATATAAAATCGTTTTTTTATAAAAATAAAGCGATTTCAAGCAATAAAAATAAATTCGACAACTGTTGTTTTTTATTTTAATTTATTTTACAAATATTTTTAGCTGAAAAACCCTTTAAATTGGAAAATATGTAATATTTGGAATTAAATTTATATAATGTTCTACATCATAATATACACATACATATTGTTATTATCAAAAAAAAAATATCTATATATTTTTAATCTATATAATTTTGATTTATTGCTAATTATAGTAAAAAATAATGGCTTTAGTAGGTTTCACTTTGTATAGTTAACTGAAAAGAAATAATCTTATATAAATTTTCATGCATATTAAATTTGAACTTTGCAAAAATACTGGGTGACTACTAAAATTTAAATATTTTAAGAGTTTGTATATGAAACAAATAAATTACGCAAATGCTTTTTTCATTTTTGGCATCACAAAAATTGGAATTTTCAATAATGAAATGGGTTTTTGAACAATATCGGGCACTTATTATGATAATTTCTTAGTTTCTGCAATTATAACAAATTAAAGTTTACAACTAACTAACCCAGTACTAATAACCATTAAGTATTAAAACTATTCAAATTTTATTACATTTATATTTTTTTGCCTACCGACAAAAGAGAAAACAACAACACAACAAAAGCAAAATAGACAAAATGATTAATAAATCTACAATAATTTCTTTATTTGCTAGATACCCTTGCTTGCAGTAAGCTGCTTTATAACTTTTAAAATTTACTGCACAATGCTGGGATTACTGCTAAGAAAAAATATTAACACTAAGCTTGAGCAATGTTAAAAAATCACATACCGCAGTGTTTTCAAGTAGCTTTTACTGGTTTTTACATTAACCTATAGCTAGCTAATGCCATCAGCATTCTCGATAAGTCTCTTAGTAATTTAAGCTGAAGAAATTTTATTGCCCTTGAATAATGAAACGTTCCAATTCTTTCAATTTTAAATTTTGAAATTTTTATATAAGTTTCTTCATATCATGTTTTTTTTTTTATCAAGATTTCAAAGAGTATTTTTACTTAAATTATAATTTGTCACTGTTTATGATAATATCGTCTAAAACTTTATATATACATATATATGTATCTATTTAAAATATCGAAAACGGAACTACATAAATATTAATCTTTCAGAAATAATCAAATAAATTTTATTAAAATATTAAAAAAATTGAGGAAAGAATTTAATAAATGTTGCCCAACGTTGGGAAACATTGTGCTTTTAGTTAAGAAAATTTATTTATTGTTAATAATGTATGAAAGAGAAATTTTAGGTTCCATTGAAATTCATAAAGTTATAAAATTCTCATAAAAATTATAATAAGTATATAATACAAACTTGCAAAACGTTAATAGAGCACCAAATAAGTTTAGTTAGGTTGATTATTTTAAAAATAAATATTTTAATATATTAATTTATAGCGCAGTATGTATCATCAACCTAAACTGAACATTAAAAATTTTCTAAAACATCTCCATATTCTGTCTTGTCGAGAAGTTGCGTATGATGCAATCAATATTGAAGTCAATCGTGTTATATACGACGGAGATGTTATTTTTTGTATGTGGCTTGGGTCAGTTTATAATATGAATGATTACATAGCAGACGAAGTTATGACTAAGGTTAAGACAGTTAATAAATATCAATTTACTGTTTCTTGAAGTCACAAAAAATCATTAGGACTTTCTACCTTTAGACTACATATTATAAAAGTATATTAAATAATCAACAATTTTAATTAATACTAGATTATTAAAGGCTATATATCCTAAATTAATATATTATATATTATTGAATATCAACAAATTATTTTTAAATATTAAAATTTGTACATCAATTATAAGATTAATGAACTTTCGGTTTTTATATAATTGCATTTAGAAATTAAAAAAGCAGCAATACAAAAAGAAAAAAATTATATTATTATTAACTTTCATTTTCAAAACTTTATCCGGATAAAATTATAATGAATGATAATGATTTGGTCGTTGATTCTTTATTAGTAAACAATTAAGCGGCTATTAAACATATCGTAATATTAATGCACGCAACAACAATAATAATAAATTACAATTTACCAGCTACAAGTCATAGAATAATTAAAAAAAATACTATTTCAATGAAAATTGAAAATGCAAAAAAAAAAACGAAATTTTGTTTTTTATAATTACTAATTTTAATTTTATTATTAAGAGGAAATTTTGTAAAACTTTTTTACCCCAAAATCAGTTTTAATAGTAACTTTATCAGAATGTGTAGCTTATGCAAAACTCAATATTTCGATAAAATTTAATAAATTTTAAATAAAATTGAGTCAATTGTTGTATAGACTATTACTTTAACGTTAATATTTATCTTTCCTGTACCTTATCATGCCCTTTTTTTCAAAATATTAGCTGCTAAATTCAGATTACATATAAATTATTATAATTTAAATTTTTTTATATTCATTAAAAATTTTCATGACACCAATATCTTTTTAAGAAATTATTTTCTTTTTGATATCGTTTACTCTAACTAAACCTAAAATAAAGAAATAGCGAATGGGATAAGTAGCTAATGAACCGACGATATTTAAGGAAATAAATTACTCAAGTGAAATTAAATTTTAAGAGTAGGAGTTTTCATAATGTTTTGCACGGTGTTAAATTTGTATGTAAAATATTATTTTGATAAATTTGGATTTAGTTATTGTGACTTTTTAATATAAAGTAAATACATATATATATATGTAAAAAAGTTTTACAAAAGAAAGTGAAAATGATTTACTTATTTTGTTACTGGGCGGTTCGATGTAAATAAAAATATAGAGAAGATCGTATTTTTAAGGTCAAGATTTCTATAAAAAATAAATTATGATTGTCTCAAAATTCAATTATAAATTTTTAATTTTATTCTTATATAATGAACCAGAGTTATTATATAAAAAAAGTATACAAAATAATTTTAAAAATTGCTGCCTATACACTATAACTATACTATATGATCATTCCAAAAGAAGTTATTTCATTTTTATTATCTACGTATTTTTTCGAGCAGTCTTCAGTCAAGTATCAAACTAAATTAATATATTAATTTGTATATTATTAGTTGGAACATAAGATTATGATTTAGTGCGCTAAATTTATTTAAAGTTGTAAATCATTTTTCGCTTATTAATTTGCCAGGCTTTTGGTTTATGGCACCTATATAATATCTATCAAATTTTACATCGTAAAGCTCTCAGCTTCAATTTAGTATACATATATAGTAAAAATGTAGATAATATACAAAAAACTTATGATCAAAAATTTAATAGTGATCATTTTGAAAAGAGTTAAAAATTAATTTCTTTTCACATTTATTAAAAAAAAAAATTTACATAAATAAATTTATGCAAAATTTAAGTCACGGATATTATGCTAAATTTATTAGAAAAAACTGTGTTTTTTTTTTTTTTTTTTTTTCTATGTATTTTATTAAGACATATAGAAAGTTTGAAACACAAAAATCTAATATTTTGGCAATTTTATTTTCGGACAAAATTAACATTGAATAACTTTTCAAATTATGCATTAACGAACATTTAAAATTATAATAAAAGAAACCTTTCAATCTAAAAAAAAAATTTGAAAACACTAAAATGGAAGTTTAAAAAATTTTCAAAGATAAAAAAGATAATTGCGTTTTTCAAGTATCGGCTTTAATATTTTTAGAAATTCAAAAAAAGTTTAATTGGTAAAATTACTTACAATTTTGATAAAATCTTGTAATTAAATTATAGTGTAATAAAATTTTGCATAGAATAACTTTTCTCTATTAAATATTAAAACGAAAAATCAATTATAATTATATCTGCCATAACATCGTGTACATGTAGATCAATATTGAAATATTTCCGGACGGTTGTTTATTCGTAACTGAAATAGATTTGTATGAAAAAATAATAATTTTAAGATTATAGTATTCAAATTATTGTTTTGTAAAACCAATATGTCAAATAAAATAATAAAATTTAATGAAATGATAAGAACTCTATTTATAAAACTTTAGAAAAAAGAACAGCTGATTTAATTTACATTAATTTATCCTGTCTCATAGTATGTACAATACTTCCGCACAACATACGTATTCAAATTTTAAATACGGTTTTCAAGTCTTATAGGCTATTTATCAGTTTATTTAAACATAATATCAAAAATTATAAAAAAAAATAGCTTGAATTATATTAATAAAAAAATATCTTTGTGACTGACTCCTCTCCCTCCAGTGAAAGTGATTGCATGAAATTTGTTCATCAGTTCAAAATACTGGCTTTAATATGTTTGTTATTGATATTGAGGTGCCATCTCAGGTATCTATAAATAAAACGAAAATATTAAATATTTTTTAGAGTATATTAATATTATATATATATAATATATATGTATATATCTTCTGATTTCAAAAATTCTACACAATGTCCGGTTACTGGTGATGCTTGGTGTAATTTAACACAACACTTGTATTGTGTGTGAATTGTAAATACAAGCTAAAATTATGCTTCAAGTTAATTTAAAAAAAAAAAAAATATAATTTCTTTTTCAAAATTTATAATGAACAATTTTATTTTTATATCGTTATTAAATATATATTTAGTATCTTAAAGTAGAGCTGCTTCGGTAATACTACATGACGTATTAATTTAAAAATAAATATTTTTTTCTTCTTAATTTCCTTTATACATTTTAATCATTTCTCATGGTGAACATATTGTAAGTATATTTTCTTGTAATTTGCAAACAGAATATTAGGTAAAAATAATAAACACATCCGCTTTTTTAAGCTTTACATTTATAATGAATTTAAATATGTTGAAAAGGATTTCATGTATATTAAATTAATAAAAGCAGACAAAAAAGTTATTTTGGTAATACTATAAATTATATTAGTTATAAAAACGATAAAATTGTTACTGCCTTTTGTAAATAAATATGATAACTTAATCTTCCGGAGTGTATACTTCCGGTTATAGAAAAATTTTAAATTTTCTTTTTAAATTTTGGAGTTTCCAAAATTATTATGAAGATTTTTTCATATATGTAATTTATTAATATTTTTGTATTCGTTTGTATAACAGTGTTAAATTTGAGTATTATATAAAATATAAAGTTTTTAGAACAAAATTTAGTAAATTTTCTATACGTATATAATATAAAAAGTATATAATTTAAATATTAATTAAGTAAATTAATTAAGGATATAGTTTAAATTAAAATTTAGTTTGATTTAGTTTGAATTATGTAAATTTGATACCATTAATAACCGATTTGAATACTTCCGCGATTGGCATACCCATTTAAAGCTTTTTGTTTAATTAATAAATACAGTGTACATATTATTTTTTTTAAATATTTCCTTATTGTATAGATAAATTAAATTACCTATAAAAGTTTTACATAATTTTCGAAATTATTATAAACATTAAAATAACAAACCATATTCACTTATAAAGCACGATGTATTTAATTAACACCTTTGACAATATATATAAAAAACTAATATTTAAGTAACATCTTTCGTAATTTATTTGCATTGAACATCAAGTAAAATTTATAAAAAAAAAAAATGTGATAAGACTTTTACCTTTCACTTTCATTTTAATTTGTTACACCACAACATAACTTGTTATTGTTTCCGAAATATGGTTTTGTTGACGATGCAAAATGATGGCGTAAAAACTTTCAATGAAGATGAGGCCCAATAATAATACAATCTTTGGTGACTAATATTAAATTTTTGGGTTTTTTTATTTTATTTTATTGTTATATATGAGTAGGTTGTGTTTTTTCTAAAGGTCATAATTAATAATAGATAAAATAACAGAAAGAAAATTTAAAATTTAAAAATAATAAATATGTCAACAGGATCATTTTAAATTTAATAATTAAATTTTATTTTAGTGTAGTGCTAAAACTAAAACTCATGAAGTTAAAATATAATTAAATATATAATATTTACTGATGATAACTATAAATATTTATTGAAATTGGGGTTTACAAGGAAAGTTTGTGCATTTTAATTTAACAAAATTTATTATTTTCTCTATTTAAATTAATTCCAAACTAAATATAATTCTGGATATATTTCAATTTATTAATTATTAACGAATATGTAATTTGTTAGTATTACAAAAAAAAAACTGAACTATTTATTTGACCATGAATATAATTTACACTTATTTTAAACTCTTTGTTAAATGCCGGCCCAAATGAGGTTGGTTTGAACTGCATCTTAAGTTGAGCGATGTTGAGAATGTTTTAAGTAAGATTGTAGCGATTATGAAATTAATTGATCAGTGCTTCAAATATTTAAATAATAATTTAAGTTGTTGTTTTGTATAAAGTATAAGGAATTTAAACTAAAATTAAAAAAAAAATTGTTTAAATTATATATAAAATATTCATCATAATGAGATATCTATTTTCCATATAATTTTATATACATATTATATTTGGAGCTACTAATATATATACTACATAATTAAAATATACATTTATTTTTAATTTATAATATATAAAGGATAATTTATAATATGCGTTGATTTCCGTCAATTTATTTAATAGTTTTAATAATTTTCAACATTTGACTTTCCTTTAATTTTATTTTATATTCGCAAAGGTTTGTATTATTGTATTTATATGTATATATTATATTACATTGCTATATACCTTCTTTTAATCTTATTTTCCGAAATTATGTTTTTTAAATATTACAATTTTCTTTTAATAGCTCTGCAAAAGAAAAAAAAACCGAAACAAAATACCCAAACCACCAAAACAATATTTACCATTAACCTTACCATTTCTTCTTCAACTTTAATTTATATATTTTCTACCTCTCCTTTTTTTTCTTTGCTTCAACATAACCACTTTAGGTGAATAACTTTTTAGTAGTAACTAATAACTAGTAAAGCGTATACAGACCACTCTCTCTCTGTAATCTTACGTTTAGTTTACGTTTTTTTTATTTGTTTCTCAGTTTGGAATTGCTATTTGCGTTTGAATACCAGACTTCTTTGAGCTACTACTCAAGAAGGTCGAAACTTTGTAGTGGTTGTTATCTTTTGTATATAATTTTTTTTTTAAGCGAACGTGAAGTATCAAATATTAGCAAATAGACTTAAAATAACGCGAAGTGAATTTTAAAGAATATTTTCTTAGATATTTTCTTTAGGGATATTTAAAAGGATTTATATAAAGTAACTTGAAAAAAAAAATATTTTAAAATATTTTGGTGGTTCATGATTTTATTTTAATTTTATTTTTAAACTAAAAAAAAAGTTACCAGAGAGAAAGTGATCGTGTTTTTATTTATTTTTTCATATATATATATACAAATATAAATATATATAAATATTTTATATGTATAATTGTGGATATATTTTGTTCATATTCAACATTAAAAAGTGATAAAGTTTTGTAAGAAATTGTAATATAATTTTTATATTTCAAGTATTATTATTTTACATTATTTACTGGTAAATTTTGTGCTTGGTTTTGATAAATTAATTTTTATGTATATAAGATTATAATTGTTTTTGAAGACAATAATTTTATATTTCTGGATTTATTACTCAATTTTTTCAATGGAATAACTTGGATATACAAAAAATTACATACAACAAGCAGAAATTTCTACAGGTAAATTTATTAATTTTGGAGTTTTTTCTTTTTGAAATTGCCTTTTTTATAATTTACAAATCCGATTCATTTACAAGGAATACTTGGAACAATGAAACTGAATTAATCAAGATCATATTTGTATAAAATTTTATGAATATATATTGTATTATTATTACCATTAGCTTATTCACCCTAGTATCTACAATAATTTTTAATTCATATTTATAGTTAATTAATATAAAAATGAGTTTGTTAAAAAGACTTTGCTGTTATTGCTGTAATCAACTGAGTTATCGTTACTTATTTAGAGTATCTATAAATACGAGGCTTTTCTTCATATTTATGTATAAGCATAACACTAGCAATAAAACTATTATGAACTAGGAGTTCAATTATTTTGATAAACATTAAAAAAAATATTTATTTCAGAATTAAGACTAAAATTCTTATACCACTTATTAGAGTTCATCCATAACATACTTAATAAAATAATAATAATAACACAAATTTAATTTTTGAAATTTTAAAACTATTAAAATCTTATTTTATTCTAAAAGCCTGTTCTAATATTAGAACAATATTGAATAAAAATTATTTTTTAAACAGAAATTGAAATATTTCTTCATTATGAACAATTTTGCCTAAACTGACAGCAATAATTTCATATATATCTAAAATTTTATATTCGTTAGCTTTTTCTTTACCACCATTTTGAAAAAATACTCTAAAAAATTTGTGAAATGAACTGAAAAATTAAAGTTCTTTATTTTGAATTTCATTATAATGTTCGAAGGAAAATTTTAATTTTTAATCTAAATTTTTATAAAAAGAAAACGTTACGCTAATGGTAGTTTAATATATATAAAACTATATTAAAATAAAATATAGCTTTATAAAAAAAAATCGATGATTGTATTATTTGAGGTAATTTTTACTAGAATATCAAGAATGTTTTTTTTTTCTTAATTTCTTAATTTTTATAGAGAACCACCAACCATTTTTGATTATATGGGTCCTATATTTTTTTTTTTAAATAATGAAATTATGTTATGTAAAGGTGGGAAAGTGTAAAATGTCAGACGAGTGTTTTCAGCGAGAGTCGATTTTATATAATTGGGAAATTGTGATAGACACCTTATGAAATTATCTACATGAAATATGTCTGGCAGTAAGGAGATCACAAAATAAAGCGCGTTCCATATTTTTAATTGAAATTAGATAACAATTACTATTTTATATTGCTGGGTATTTTGCATATGCGGATTTTTGATTTTCATCTGTTCAAATTATTTTCCATATCAAAATAAAGCGTGTTTCATCTTTTTTTCAATAAGACCTCACAAACTAAGAAAAATTTAAGAACAAATAAATAATTTATATAAAACATTACATATTATGTAAAATAGAACAGAATAATAATTTAAATAGATCTTAATTAACTTTGATTAGCTTTTTTATTTAGCGCAAGGAAATGGTTTTATTAAAAAATGTAACCAACCAGTTACTCTCAACATTCAGAACGGCAATGCACTACAATGCAACATTTACAACGGCGTTATAGGCACTTTCAAAGTTGAGTTCTCACGTTAAGGACATAAAGCAGAAGATTTTAATCAGCCAGTTTTATAATATTAATAACATTGTAAATAATTATTTACCACTTTCTAAATATTCCAGCAATTTCTTTTCATATCTCAGCTGTTTCTTTAATATTTTTATAACTTCTACAAAACATATATTATAAAATACTTTTATTTTTTATCTAAATTGATTAATTTATCTTTAAATGAAGACATGATATAATTTATTTAGCAATTTGTATTATATTCCATGTTTTTGTTAAATGTTAGTAGTCAGATTTCTGCGTTGTAAATGTTTTGTTCATTCTTTCAATTTTTCGAACTTTATGCGTTGTGAATGTTTACGTTGAGTTTATCTACTCCAATTCCAATACATATTGGTTGAACTTTTTTTTGAAAGCGCGTTGATGCTCCTTGCCGTTGTGAATATTGAGAGTAACTGAGGCATAATAGTAATAATACCTTCAATTGAAATGTCACGATTTACAATCTACAGATATTGTTGTACTCAGCATTATATTTTTATATCTAGTAAATGGAATGGGTATAGTTTTTAGATATAATTTTTGAAGCTTTATAAACGGGAAAATATATTGATTAGTGTAGCAACTTGCAATAAAATGTAAACTAAACAATTTTAATTAACAAACGACAATTATAATATTTATTGCATTGTATTGCATTGCCGAAATTTTTCTAATACATATTCCTATATAGTTTAAAAATCAATACAAATTTACTATTAACATTTTGAATAATTGGTGTAAGCTGTTCCTTTAATTTTGTTAGCATTTTTCTATGAAGGACGGTTAAATATAACAATAGAATTGTGAAAGCGGAATGAACTATGATTGAAGGCACAATTTGTACACGCGTGACATTTTCTGGCGGATAACATTTCCTTGTATGTTTTTGTTTTTTTCTTAACGTACAGGAATATTTTTGTTCACATTTCCAACAGAAACATACTAAGTTTGTATCAAAAATAGGTCCTCTATAATGAAACATATTTCAATTAAACATCACACATTAGATAATTTATCATTTTGGTATAAATAATTATAATATTTGATAATAGGATATCTATAAATTATTTTGCGCAAATAATTTAAAATGATTCAAAAATATTGTTTAATTATTATTAGCGAGCAGCTAAAAAATTACAAAATAAACTGTCACATAACTTACTTTTCTTAAAGGTTTGTGTATATTTTTAAATAATCTTATATGTTAAGCTTCACTAATAACAAAATTAATTTAAACAAAATCAGATATATATATATATATTATACTGGTAAAATATGCAGTACTGCTTCAATACAGTATTCCAGTATGATTTTATGTACTATTTTATCCCAGCGAAATCGATACTTAAAAACTTTAATATTGAAACACCTTCCTAGGATATATAAATAATTTTAGTAAAATTAATATTCAAGCAAAAATATTAAGTGGGAAGGACATTTTTTGTCTTTTTTTTATTTTCTATTATAATTTTTGTTAATGAATGATTGATATAGTATTGGTATATTTAATTTCTAAATATTTCTAAAAATCTTTTTATTCAGACATTTTTATTAGAGAAACTGATTAAATCTTTATGTCGGAAAACTAATCATTACTATATATTATAAATTTAAAATAATAATTATACCGATGACAACATAACTTAAGTTTAAATACCATAAAAAACAATTTGTCTGACCTAAAATTATTCCGCTAAAAAAAACTGAAATATTTTATAAATCCGGCGAAAATCTATACTAAAATTCAAATTACATATATTTAAGAAATTACTTTTCGTAATATTAAATACATATAAAAATATTACAAAAATTATGATAATAATATAAATTAATAAAATGATTTTTATAATTAAATTATTTTTATTTTGTATTATATATGAGGGCCTCAGAACCAGAGTGGTCTAACCCACAAAAATGTATTCTTTATTATTGATGATAAAAATAGTATTCGCCAATTTATAGTATACTGTAAAAATATGTAGAATAACATTTAGCTCAAAACAATTGTAATCATTATATTTACACCATTTGCAAATATCGTATTTTTCAAAATGCGTTTTTCTCGCAAAAATTTGTTTGTGGGTTAGGCCACTCTGGTTCTGAGGCCCTCATATGTATATTAGAAAAAAATAAAATTCACTGTAGCTTGATCGGATATCCCTGGTTTCATCAAGATGGTTTATACTTCTAAATATAAATTTGTCAAGAAGTTAAGACATTTTTATATATTTCTACATATTTCTAATTATGGATCTCAAATTATATGAGTGAAGCTAATCATTAACTTGATGATGATGATGAAATGTTTTTTATGTCAATAAAATAATAGGGTTATTCCATTTAATTAATTTTTCGGTTTTATATATTTTTGTTGTTTAAAATGTAAAAGAAAATATGTTTTGTTACCAAAGGAAATATTCACATTTTCTGATAATAAAAAATAAATTATACATTAGTTTTGAGGATATAAACTATAAAGGATTAAACTAATTATTATTTATGTAAAAATTAACTTTTTATAAGTTTAATGAATTGAATTTTTGTTATAATAACTATGTATACCCCATAATTAAAGTTTTAACAATATTTTTGATATACGCATTTAATAATGTATTTATAATTATTTTAGCTTTTTATTACGACCTTGAAAACATTATTGTAAATTTAATGAAAATGATTCCTTATTGTTTTCAAAAACTATCCATTAAATATTAAAATTATTTAAGTATTTTTCTTTTTATCTGAAAAATCTGATTTGAATATTTTAAAATTTATATTATATACGAATATTAAAATGACAATAATCCGGCGCGGCAACTGAATATAATGTTGTTGTTTTTTTCAGATTAAGTTTCAAAAATCCTCAGTGTTTTATTTATAGTTGTAGAAAGTGTGTCGTCGTCGTTATTCATATTTATTTTTAATATAAATATTTAATATTTTACGATATGATTTTGAATGTTTCCCATTCTTTGTTATATAAATATGCATTTTCATTGTTATAAACTATATTTAAATGGTTTAACTAATGTTTAATTTGCTTTAATTTATTTGTTTGCAATAATTTACAACATTAAATTAAAAAATGTATAATTCGTACCTAATGTTTTTGTTTCTTTATTATTTTTTCATGCATTATGTTTTCACGGAAGACAAATAATCACATAATATATTAAACGATTATTAAGTTCATTTAGGTTTGGTAAAATTTTTGGTGATATTTATTATAAATTTTTCTTTTAATTTTCATTTAACTTTATGTTAACTTCAAAGTATTTTTTTTGGTATATTAAGAAATAAACATTTCATTGTATATAACTTTAGTTTGAATTGAACCATTAATAATTGCAAGTTTATTTTATTTTAATTAAATTTTTGAAATACTTTTAATATTAGTAAATTATATATATATATTATATGTACATATATAAGAAGTAACTTTAATCATTTTTTAAGGTCGACAAAATAGTTATTTTATTGTTTTATTATTTTATTTTATTGTTTTATTACGCATTAAAATTCATAAAAAATAAATAAAAATTACACAAAACAAAATTTCCGAGTATTAAGCAATCAATTTAATTCAAATTAATAAATTATTAAATTATATAAAAGTTCATGGTAACTATTAAGATTATAACCAAAACTTAATATATTTTTTCTAACTCAAAATGACCACTTCAAATTATAACATATTAATTATGAAATTAATTAGTTATGATTAAAAAACTAACTTAGATTAAATAAATTTAGTTACATTTAGTATTATAACTAAACGTAATATATTTCAAACTGAAATCATTGTGTTCTAACTTAACTTAGAATAACTTGGTAATTAATTTTCATCAGATTGACTTACAATATAAATGATATCGTGCATCATTTCCAATTCAAGATAGTATACTTAGAACTACTCTCTCTTCGAACTAATAATACTTAAAATTCCAGATAACTACGTTGTGAAAATTAAGTTTTAAAGATATTGAAATCTATTGCAACTCAATTGCTGTATAACTTGACTTGTGTAATAAAATGATATACTTTATGTTAATATATCTTTTCTCCTATAAGCATGGGAGTTTCGACTTATTGAATTTTAAAGCAACTGATCTAAGAAAATTCTGTGATTTTCATCAACTTTTAACACGATAAAATACTTTTACATATTTTTAAATTTAGCATTTTCTTAATTTTTTTTTATAGTTTTTAATCTCAATTAAAGATTAAAATTTGTATTTTATATTGGTGATGGTGACGGTTTTGATTTTTTTTTTTTTTTTTTACTTCTGTTATAAGGCGACCTTGCCTAGAAAGCTGCGAGCCGTAGCAATGAAAATTTTACATTTTTCCTTATATTTTTTTTAAGATTAATTAGAATAATGTTTTTTTTTTACATAATTGCATTATTTAAATTACAAGTGCTATTATTAGGATGTATGAATCTAATGTGCGGTGAAAGTTAAGCTTAATAGGTAATCCATTTTTTTTATATATACGAATACTCATGAAGATTTGTAAATTCTTTTGTTAAAATTTTATTATTTTACTATATAATGAAAAATATAAAAATTTTATTGTTTGTAAATGTATATAGAGACTGAGCATGATAAATTAAATTACTTCTATATTAAGATACTATTATGCTTTGTTAAATTAATAAATAATACCTAATTACAATGTTTGTAATATTTTTGTTTGTTTGAATATTAATATGTAAATGTATTTTGAAAATATATTTAAGGTTCAATTATTCAAGTTAACTAGAAGCGCATAAAATTAATAAGATGGTAATTAAATTATTTTATAACTTTAATAAACAATTATTATAAAAATGTTATTATAATAATATGTAATAATGCAATTTAAAAAATAAGTTACAAACATAAAATTATAATAACCATAATGAAAATGAATTAAGTTTATATTTAATGTTATTATGTACTTTGGAAACTTTCTATGTTTCCAAAGTATAATTTTAAGCGTATCTTAATAAAACTAAAACAAAAAATGTGTATTTTGAAATGTAATAGTAAAAACATGTTCAATTATGTTTTGTTCAATTTGATTTTATATAAACATTTTAAATTTTGAATTTATTATTAGCTATTTTTTTTTAGTTTTAATTATAATATGTTTCCAATAATTAAAAATAATATTTGTAAAATACATTTTGATTCAATTTTAAGAAGTATATAAAAAGTATAAAATGAAAATAACAAATTTTACAAAAAGTTAAGTATTTCATTACATTTACAATTAAATTTATTAAATAATTATACTAAAAATAAAATTCATAATATATTTGAAGTACTTCAGAATATTATTTGCAACCTTTTTAGAGTAATAGCGATAGCAATGTATATATACTAAAATTTTACTAATAGCGAATTCATTTGTATTTACAAATTCGATAATGTGTCATTTTCAAAAATTCTTGATGTAGTGTAGACAATAAATATTTTATAAGCAAACATATTTAAAGTTTTTAATAAGATATGTTTTAACAAAAATACTTAAGTAAATTATTAATTAAATGAGGTGAGTATATGCTTTCCAATTTTGTTGTATATTTTCTATAATATAATGCTGGATAATCTAATCAAATTACAATTTTTACTTGTAAATAAGTAATTTGACTTGGAAAATTACCAAATTTACTTGGTAGGGTACAATAAAATACATAAAAAGGACAATTTACTAACGATTTAATTATGTAGAAAGGCATTTGTTGGTATTTTTGTCAGTAACAATTAAATAAATTTATAGTTTGTAAGTGATTTTTTCGTGTAAAAATAATAATATTATTATTAATATATGATGGTAGTGGACAAAATTTGTTTTCACTTTTCATCAAATTCAAAAGATTGTATTTTCTTTTCTTTTGTACATTTTTCTCGGTTAAACAACATTTGTGCTTTGCTTTTTATCTTGTGGTTAGCAAATCTGTATATTATTTTATGCTTTTTATGTTACGGTATGATTCACATTTTTTTTTTTTGTGATCACTTTCATTTTCTTTTTACTTTTCCTTTTTATTGTTGTTGTTACATTGTTGGGCCTCTTCTTCATGCTTTCTTTAATGAATTTCATAACAATTTAGGTAATACCACACAACAAATAAATTGCTGATAAGTTTAAAAATTTTTTGAATATAAATTTTAAACTAAGTTTATTCGATATTTCTTATTTTAAATTTCATTTATAAGTAAGCAATAAAAAAAGAAGTCCCCATACCCCATCATAAAAAATCAAAATTATGGATGCACATTCAAAAAAGTTTCGTAATCGATTGAGTTTAAAAGCAAAAACAAAAGTCATTTTTTAAACTAGTTTCCAAACAGTGAAAGGCTTTAAAGAAATTTCCAATTTCAATAATTGTGGTATACCTTTACGAATATACATTTTATTTGTTTTTTGCTGTACACTTTATTTATTTTCTTTTCTTACAAAAAATAAAATATTTTAGATATTATAATTTTATACTTTAGATATTATTATATTAGAGAAGGACGAATATTTTAAATACACATATTTTTATTTTTGAAGCTGTAGCAAATCTAATTTTATTATAATTTTTCAAATAAATAATATTTCAAAATTATTATAACTTTGGGTTTAGTTACCACATAACATGTTGCACACAGTGTGAACTCTCTGATTGTAATAAAGGTTGACGAACATTCAATTATTCACAATTATTGTTACCTAAATTATTACTGTTTTGTTTACTTTCCCACCGCAGACAAACTAGAGTACGAAATCTGGGAAGAAATCTAAACTTGATTTTCTATAATGACGCTCCGCTGGCTGCTACTCTTTGTAAATCTGTACAAAGAAATATTTGAATAGTACTCCGTTAGGTTAAAAAATCTATCAATTTTTTTTTCTAATATTGCATCTTCTAAAATAATTACGGGAATGAATACCGCGATAAATTATTATATATTTTCTTATAACTAAACTTTTTCATATTATAAATAAATTAATTGTTTTTTTTTTACAATTACAATTTCATTAAATCTTGAATAACTGGTGTCCAATAATCCTTTAGCAGGGTATATTCATATTACAATATTATAATCACTTATTATTTTTAAAATATAGAAAATTAGAAAATTACATCTCGATATTTATATTATTATCTTATTAATTTTTTTTTTTTTGGTTTTTTGATTTTAGATATTTCAGCAATTTTTGTCAACACAACTCATCTTTTCAATCATTAGGAATTTATGCTGTCATTGTATACTAGCAGAGAATTATCCATCAACACAAGTAAAATAATATTTAGCAACATTTTTAACTACGGCAGTCATTAGACAAATAATAAGTTTTTTATTTGTAGCATCGTCAATTTAAATAACTTGATTGTTTAAAAGTACAATCACACCAAGTTAAAAGTTCACTGTACTGCACTACTTAAATATATAAATAATCTGATCACAAATAAAGCTCAAACATTCTGCATAAATAATACTTATAAAATAATGAAACTACTCACACTTGTTTCAAGCAATTTCTTTCGATAAAAGAGTTAAAAGTATATAAAAAATTTGTATGTATAAATATAAATTTCAACATTTTGTTATTATTAAACTTGTTTTACATTGATTTAATCAGAATAATTACGGTGTTGTTTGTGATTATAAAAGTGTAAATATTTTTTTTTGAATGTATCAAAACTTTGGATTAAACCAAAATTGTTCATGAAAATCTGGAAACCTGAAATAAACAAGCCATCAAAATAAACTAAACTAAAGAAACTTTTTTTTTTCACCAAAAAACTATAAGTAAATTTAAAATTTGTACTAAATATTGACTTTTTATTGAAACTTAAAGATTTGGGAACCAATAAATTTTAAAAATTTATAAAATGCATTCAGTTATATAGAAAAAGATTATAAAAAATTTGAAGCATTTGGGACTTTAAATGATAAATGTTTCTTTATTTATTTTGTCAAATAAAGACAACAAGAAATTAATAACGATATTATTTCATTAATAACGTATTTATATGTATATATATATATATATATAATTACAAAACTATAATTAATTCATAATTTCAATAAAATTATAAAAACTAATATTACATATAATACTAAATTTGGAAGTATATTGTATCAGTAATGCCGGCTGTGATTTTAAAAAGTATTTCCATTATAATTAATTTACCAATTTATAAAAGCACATCAAGTACCATTAAAACAAAAAATTAACTTATACCTTGGATTTATTTGTAAAATGTTAGGACCTAATAATTGCCGCTTCCTTACAATAATAACTGGTTTATTATTAGCCAATGCAATTGACACTCCTCCGAAAACACCACAAATACCAGTCACAAATATTGGTAATAGGGATTTATCATTGCAAGGATTCAAAACATTGACTAGTCGTATATCAAGAAATTTATATCCTCCTTATCAAATATTCAAAAATACTGATAATATTCGATATACACAAAAAGATTTACAAACCAATGGATGGGTGAAAAATTCTTTTGGTTCATTTCGTGTTGAACGAAATGTAAATCGGAGATCAGATGACAATGATTATTCATCTGGACAAATAAAATTTAATGATGATTCTACAACAGCAACAGAAACATTAACAACAGATATACCACCAGTTACATCTCAAAATGAAACGAAACCACCACAAATCATTAGACCAACATATGTTTATATACCATTATTTGAAGAAACGGCCGCTCAAAGAAATCCTATAATTAAAAAAAATATTTCATTATTTAAAATTAAGCCACCACAAAATATAAACATTAATAATATTAATATTGATACTAGTAGTGATTCAATAACAGATATACAAGATCGGACTGATAAAGCTAACTTAGATAGTTCATCATTAATGTCAGTTACAGTATCAACTCTAGCAGATGACGACGATTTATCTGGACGCCGTATAGGATTTAAGTTTCCAACAAATAATTTAAATTACGATGTACCATTTTATCCACAAGGGTATCGTGAAGATAATCCACATTTTGCTGATGGATCAAATTTTCAAATTGGACCATATAGTGAAGAATTTTCAGGATTGACGCAGCCCAATTATGGAGGTGGTGAATATGAAGGACGGTTTACACGTCAATTGGTATTTGATCAAGATTTAGGTACACCACCTAGTCAAATCGAATTTCCTGGACCAAATTCAAATACAAAACCTCATCAATTAATATCCGGTACTGGAAAATTATTTCGGGACGATGTAACAAAATTTGGTGATATTAATGGACCAATAACTGTTATCCCAAGACCAAATCGAGGTTTATTTTATAGTGATGATTTTCGTGGCGGTGGGCCTGGAAGACCGTTTGTAATGCCACAGAAAATGTATGTCGAATATAGTGATTATCCAAGTCCACCAAAATCAGCTAGATTTCATCCATTTAAATCATCTCGAACACCACGCGTAGTGTTTCCAACTAATGATAATACACCAGTTAGTGGCCCAGCAAGTGGTGTCTATTCAAGTGATACAGTTGCTTTTAGGTGAGTTAAATAAGAATTTTGAGTAATATTTATGAATAATTTTTTTTTGTGAAATTGTGATTTTTAGGGATCAAAATTTCGGTCTAAATGAACTTGCAGCGATACAAGATGTCAGAAATGATTTTAATTTCCAGGATATAAATGGGGATACTGTTCCAACAAGTGCAGAATCTGCACAACCATTCAAAGAAAAAGGTAAGTAAAAATTATTGTTTGGCTTTTTTTAAATTATTTGTTTTGTGATGTATAAAATTATTGTTTATTCGTATATTCAAGAATTTGTAGCATAATATATCAACATTCCAAATATAAATATTAAACTACAGTATTGCTCCTCTTTTAAAATGTGCTTGCAAAATCCAAAAAGTATTACATTATATTATAGGTAATCAAAGTCTAAAAATAAAATATGTTAGAAATTTACTTGATAGAAAACACATCACAAATTTAAATGACAGAACTCTCCTGAAAATTTAATAAATATTCTAGAAGTAATTATTACTTTTCGATTTCTAAAGGAAGGCAAAATATGCAAAATATGGAAAATATGATTCCTGTATCATGTTTTGAGACCCCCTTAAACTCTTTTGACCACTTTCGGAAAATCAATCGTTATGTAATTAGGCATCTGTGAGAAAAATAGCATCTAAACAATCTGTAATCGCAAGAAACCTTTCGAAAATAATTAAATAGGAAAGACGAAATTTGCTTCAAACGATAATGGTATAATTCAATATTACTTCCAAACAACGTAGATTAAATAAATAAAAACATTAATTATCCATAAATCATTTCTTTAACAGTTTCTAGACTAGAATTTAATGTCTAAAATGTAATGCGTATTTCTTTTACATTTAACAGTTTCTAAGAAAAATATACAATTGGTTTTCTAATTAAAAATTCTTTAAATATATTGAAAATGTTCTACATCAAAGATCTATGTAATATATAACGTTAAAATCTTCTAACTAATCTCTAAATATTAGATTAAAAATTTTGTTAAATTTTTATATAAGTGCCAGTGATTTTCATTGACAATAAATGTATCTTGCCTATATTTTTTACAAATTTTTATTTATTTGTTATGTTATATCAATTTTTTATGTACGAGTATAATGTAAATATTCACAAGTTAACCAGTTACTTTCACATAAGTTTGTTGTGTACATTCTTTAATGCGCTAGTTGACGACTATATCTAATTGAATTTTATTAAAAATACAAAAAATATATACATAAAAACTGGATCTGAATTTCATGTTCAAGTTATTTGACCGGGTGTTGGTTTTAAAAGTACAGTTTAAAATAAAATAAAAACCTCGAACCTGAAATTTATGGGGTTATTGAGCTGTTATGTTCATGACAGTATAAATTAATTCAATCTGAATTCCTATTCATTTTCATAACAAATTATTTTTCGTTTTTCTACCAAATAAAATTGATTATAAATAGAAAATTGTTTAAATTTTTTTTAAAAGTAAAATTTAATTAACTATAATTTTAATTAACATTCATTAAAAAATGTATTCGGTTTTTAGTTTGAAGGAATGGAAACATGAAATTTATTTAAATTATAAACTATTCGATTTGTTAACAATTGAAATTTGCGTTTTATTATATATTTCTATCAATATTAGGATCGGTTAGGCTTTCAGTTATAGATTTAATAATTCCGATTTATGGAATGTGTTTTAAATCTCTAAAAATTTTGTCATTCAGATTGTAACTTTTCATAAACGAAAAAACTGAATCATTAAGAGAATATATCCGTAACGTTGAAATATCAACAAAATAAAATCATATACGTTTATTGAATTTATCTTATGAACCCATCTATATGAT
This sequence comes from Rhamphomyia laevipes, assembly GCA_963920725.1. Taxonomy (NCBI): domain Eukaryota; kingdom Metazoa; phylum Arthropoda; class Insecta; order Diptera; family Empididae; genus Rhamphomyia; species Rhamphomyia laevipes. Next base: position 54,287,491 of record OY987259.1, read on the forward strand.
TAATAGTTTTCAGGAAAAGTGAAAAACATACAGTAAAATATTAAAAGGATTTCCTTAAAAAAATATTATATATTTTATTTAGGTGATATAACAACCGAACTACATTGCCAACATCAAGGTGGAACTTGTGAGTTCTTTCTTGTTTGTTGGATGTCACGTGGTCTACTACATGGTACATGTGGTGGCATCCTACAAGGTTGCTGCCATCGCACAGCTAAATCGACAAATTTGAGAACATCTGAGTTTGGCAATTCAATTGATTTGACAGATCTTCCACACAAAAACTATGGACCAGTACAAAATGATCCCAGTGAGTTAGTTGTTAGTTAATGATAAAAGATGAATGAGTAATAAAGCAGACATATTTTTAATTAAGCAGAACCAAAGAGAATTATTAAATGTTCTTATAATTTTCATTTATTTTTCTGGGGATCTTTTTCTTTTTTGTAAATTTTAAGAAACTTGCATGCAAAATCCCTTTTTGCTTTACTTTCACCAAAAATATTATATATTATATGTAATATTATGTTTATATATTCTGGTACTTTGAATTTTTTTAGTTAGTTAATTTTGCATGCATATAAAAATTATATTATATTTGAATTGCTTAGTTGTGTTTCTTATTTGTTAAATTAACAAATGCTTTGTCTTGTGTGTAAGATCTGTTGGATCCGCAATAAATGTAATTTACTAAAAATATTTCTCTTTATAAATTAAAAAAATAAACGTTAGTTTAAATTATATATCAGTTTTTATATTGAAATTTTACAGGCTGTGGAATATCATTAGCTAAACAAGCAGCTCAGCGAAGAATTGTTGGTGGTGATGATGCTGGATTTGGATCGTTTCCATGGCAAGCATACATAAGAATTGGATCATCTAGGTAAAACAAAAATGAATGCATATCTATCTAAATTAAGAGGAATTAAATTCATTATTTTTTACCACCTGAGAATATGCAATATTTAAAATACATATTGATATTTTAAATTGTGCTTATTCTTAGGAGGTAAAAGATATTATTTTTATTATTTTACAATTATACTTTTATTTTAATATTATTTATCCGCAGATGTGGTGGTTCTTTAGTTTCAAGGCGACATGTTGTTACAGCTGGTCATTGTGTAGCACGTGCAACACCACGTCAAGTTCATGTAACATTGGGTGATTATGTAATTAATTCAGCTGTTGAACCATTACCAGCTTATACATTTGGTGTTCGGCGTATTGATGTTCATCCATATTTCAAGTTCACACCACAAGCTGATAGATTTGATATATCTGTGCTGACATTGGAACGACCTGTACATTATATGCCGCATATTGGTATAATGAGTCTACCAAACTAAATAAAATATTATATTACAATTAATTATTTAATTAAAATTTCATAATTTTATATATAATCTATTTATATATATTTTTATTTTGGTTCAAAAGCTCCCATTTGTTTACCAGAAAAAAATGAAGATTTTCTCGGTAAATTTGGTTGGGCTGCTGGATGGGGTGCACTTAATCCAGGTTCAAGACTTCGTCCAAAAACATTACAAGCTGTAGATGTTCCAGTTGTTGAAAATCGGTAAATTTGCATTTGTAATTTTTATAAGAGTATTTATATAAATATTTTTTAATAACTACAGAATATGTGAAAGATGGCATCGTTCAAATGGCATTAATGTTGTTATTTATCCCGAAATGATGTGTGCCGGATATCGAAATGGTGGTAAAGATTCATGTCAAGGTGATTCCGGTGGACCATTAATGCACGAAAAAAATGGTCGATGGTTTTTAATTGGTGAAAATTATAAATTAAAATTTATTATGAAAATATTAATGTTATTTAAGAATGATTTTTTTTTTCATAGGTGTTGTTTCAGCAGGATATTCTTGTGCTTCACGGGGTCAACCCGGAATTTATCATCGTGTTCCCTATACAGTTGATTGGATTTCATATGTTGTTGGTTTAACAACGTAATATACTTTCAAATTCAGAATTATATTTATTTTATTTTTTCTTCGTTATTTATGTGAATATTAACTGATAAATTTAATTTATTATATAATTGTTTTTTAATATTTTCCTTAGTTTTCAATATAATATAATTATTTAATTATTTTTATTTAATATAATTTACAAATTTCACAATAATTATACAAAAAAAAAAAAAAAATAAGAAAGTTTTGTGATATTTTAAAAATTACAATCTAAAAGAATCTTTTATTTTATTTTTATTTTTTGATAAATATTAAAATCAAATAATTTAAACTTACGATAATTATATCTTATAAAAATTCAAATTCTTATTATTTTATGAAAACATAATATTTATTATAAAAATATTTAAAAACTGAATGTAAATATATTTATAAAAATAAAGGTGACAATTTACATAACATAATTCCTATTTTATAATTGGATGGAAAAAAGCTATTTGCAAAAATTTGTTTAAATATTGTTTCAATTACTTTTAAAATACCTTAAGAACCTATTATTAGTTGTAGATTTGAACTCTAAATTTCTTTTTAATTTTGTTTTACTATATAAGTTTGATATAATTTAAAAGAAAGTATTTAGTCAGAAATTTAAAAAAAAAAATAAAACAAAATAATATTTGTAAATAAAATGAACTATAATATTTGTTAATTGTATGAATTGTTGTAAATGAAATTAATATTATATTATAGTTAATTAAAATATAAAACTTATCAATTTACGTGTTTAAGACTTTATTTTTTTGGTCAATTAGTGAATAATTTTGGTATGATTTTGGATATTTTGAACAGTTTTTGAAAAGATTATGTTTGTATTTAAATTCTGGGTCCAAAAGATATTGTGATAGCTAATATAATAATAGGAGAAAGTCTCGAATGAAAGTGTAAATAATTAAGATTAAAAAATTGTATTTTTTTAATATCCAAACGACAGAATTTTCAATTATTACTTTCAATTAGTATTTTCAATTAGTATTTTCACTAATAACCAAGTGTATTGAAATATTATCCTAAATATTTCACTATATTAAATTTCCAGTAAGTGGAAATTGATGTTTTATTCCTTCATTTAAATAAAAATATGGAAATACAATTAAATACAAAAGATTTGTAGAAAAATATATTATATGTATATATGTTATTGAATTTTAAGTTTGACACATCTTCTATTATTTTATAATAAATTTGTAATAATAGCTACTCTATTTATATATCTTACTGATGGTGACAATTTTTATTTATAAATCTATCCAGTTTAATAATCTTTCGTACTATTTTTAAATTTTGTAGTAAAATATTGTAATTTTCCCTCATTTTGATAGAAAAAAAAAAGAAAATCTTGAAGCTCGAACAATATATCATTTTCATTATTAATTTAATCTCATGCTCTCCAATATATATAAAAGTAATTTCAGAAAATACAGCGCTATATAAAAAAAAGAATCGTGAGAAAATATTACTAAATCTTTCGTTTGTGTTTATTGTTTCCAAAAAAGTAATTTTTCAGTTTAAATTTTACAACATTTTTATGTTTTAAAAAATTAAACACTCTTTACAAAGTAATATAGAATATCGGAATAGCACTAGAGCATTCCAATATATCTTCATCAATTGTATATTGTAATAAATAAACTAATATCTTGTAACTGATGACATAATGTTAACAAAGTACCAATTAAAATAATTTGATAATATAAATACGAAGTAAGAACATCAAATTTTATTATTAAATGAATTTTTAATGGACGATGCTGCTTGTTTAAACATATAGAAACTATTTTTGTAAAGTGAATGATTAAATTTACTCGTCATGTGTGAATAAAAACCACGAGAACTACTCATTACATTTTTTTTTTTTTGGTTTTTAATTCATCAATGTTACTATAACATAATATATGATAATTCACTGAAAAATTAGTAATTTATATTATTAGCCTCTTCATTACGGGGAAAAAAGTATATACATAACATATATATATTTCTTAACAAAAATAAATTAACTATAACTCCTCAAACAAGCTCGACGCTTGGATTCAAATGTCGAAAAAAAGTTAAAATGTATAGGAATATATGAAAGTGAGCAAGGTCACGACGGACGCATCACGCAAAAGTTCAATCGATTTCAACTTTCGACGGACACGACGGATATAAAATAAGTACTTTACAAAATTTTGAATTAAAATAAATTTATTTGACATTCCAAAAAATTTTTGAGTGAATTATAAGTGTTAAAAATTAATTTAAAGTATAAGTATATAGTTTTGTTTACAAAAAAAATTGTTTATAAACTGTCCATTGAAGAATATATAGTCCGTATCAACCGTCGTCGTCGAGCTTGCTCCATCGAAAATTCTTATGCGTTTCTTGTCCGTCCGTTGCGTCCGTCGTCAGTCGAGCTTGTTTGAACCATAACTGCTATAACCTATTGAACAAATGAAATATCTTCATATGATATAATATAAACTTATAATATAAACAAATTATTGATTTGCAGTTTTATTTTATATTGTTTTCTATTATATTTAAATTTTTTATCAAAATAATTCTTGCTCTTCTGCATTACTTTACAATAACTAGATCATTGTATAACAATTACACAAAATGCTTAGATGATTTCATAATGTTTAAAATACTTATATACATACAATCATTCGTATATTTACTATAAATAATCTGTGCTGACATTGGAACGACCTGTACATTATATGCCGCATATTGGTATAATGAGTCTACCAAACTAAATAAAATATTATATTACAATTAATTATTTAATTAAAATTTCATAATTTTATATATAATCTATTTATATATATTTTTATTTTGGTTCAAAAGCTCCCATTTGTTTACCAGAAAAAAATGAAGATTTTCTCGGTAAATTTGGTTGGGCTGCTGGATGGGGTGCACTTAATCCAGGTTCAAGACTTCGTCCAAAAACATTACAAGCTGTAGATGTTCCAGTTGTTGAAAATCGGTAAATTTGCATTTGTAATTTTTATAAGAGTATTTATATAAATATTTTTTAATAACTACAGAATATGTGAAAGATGGCATCGTTCAAATGGCATTAATGTTGTTATTTATCCCGAAATGATGTGTGCCGGATATCGAAATGGTGGTAAAGATTCATGTCAAGGTGATTCCGGTGGACCATTAATGCACGAAAAAAATGGTCGATGGTTTTTAATTGGTGAAAATTATAAATTAAAATTTATTATGAAAATATTAATGTTATTTAAGAATGATTTTTTTTTTCATAGGTGTTGTTTCAGCAGGATATTCTTGTGCTTCACGGGGTCAACCCGGAATTTATCATCGTGTTCCCTATACAGTTGATTGGATTTCATATGTTGTTGGTTTAACAACGTAATATACTTTCAAATTCAGAATTATATTTATTTTATTTTTTCTTCGTTATTTATGTGAATATTAACTGATAAATTTAATTTATTATATAATTGTTTTTTAATATTTTCCTTAGTTTTCAATATAATATAATTATTTAATTATTTTTATTTAATATAATTTACAAATTTCACAATAATTATACAAAAAAAAAAAAAAATAAGAAAGTTTTGTGATATTTTAAAAATTACAATCTAAAAGAATCTTTTATTTTATTTTTATTTTTTGATAAATATTAAAATCAAATAATTTAAACTTACGATAATTATATCTTATAAAAATTCAAATTCTTATTATTTTATGAAAACATAATATTTATTATAAAAATATTTAAAAACTGAATGTAAATATATTTAAAAAAATAAAGGTGACAATTTACATAACATAATTCCTATTTTATAATTGGATGGAAAAAAGCTATTTGCAAAAATTTGTTTAAATATTGTTTCAATTACTTTTAAAATACCTTAAGAACCTATTATTAGTTGTAGATTTGAACTCTAAATTTCTTTTTAATTTTGTTTTACTATATAAGTTTGATATAATTTAAAAGAAAGTATTTAGTCAGAAATTTAAAAAAAAAAATAAAACAAAATAATATTTGTAAATAAAATGAACTATAATATTTGTTAATTGTATGAATTGTTGTAAATGAAATTAATATTATATTATAGTTAATTAAAATATAAAACTTATCAATTTACGTGTTTAAGACTTTATTTTTTTGGTCAATTAGTGAATAATTTTGGTATGATTTTGGATATTTTGAACAGTTTTTGAAAAGATTATGTTTGTATTTAAATTCTGGGTCCAAAAGATATTGTGATAGCTAATATAATAATAGGAGAAAGTCTCGAATGAAAGTGTAAATAATTAAGATTAAAAAATTGTATTTTTTTAATATCCAAACGACAGAATTTTCAATTATTACTTTCAATTAGTATTTTCAATTAGTATTTTCACTAATAACCAAGTGTATTGAAATATTATCCTAAATATTTCACTATATTAAATTTCCAGTAAGTGGAAATTGATGTTTTATTCCTTCATTTAAATAAAAATATGGAAATACAATTAAATACAAAAGATTTGTAGAAAAATATATTATATGTATATATGTTATTGAATTTTAAGTTTGACACATCTTCTATTATTTTATAATAAATTTGTAATAATAGCTACTCTATTTATATATCTTACTGATGGTGACAATTTTTATTTATAAATCTATCCAGTTTAATAATCTTTCGTACTATTTTTAAATTTTGTAGTAAAATATTGTAATTTTCCCTCATTTTGATAGAAAAAAAAAAGAAAATCTTGAAGCTCGAACAATATATCATTTTCATTATTAATTTAATCTCATGCTCTCCAATATATATAAAAGTAATTTCAGAAAATACAGCGCTATATAAAAAAAAGAATCGTGAGAAAATATTACTAAATCTTTCGTTTGTGTTTATTGTTTCCAAAAAAGTAATTTTTCAGTTTAAATTTTACAACATTTTTATGTTTTAAAAAATTAAACACTCTTTACAAAGTAATATAGAATATCGGAATAGCACTAGAGCATTCCAATATATCTTCATCAATTGTATATTGTAATAAATAAACTTATATCTTGTAACTGATGACATAATGTTAACAAAGTACCAATTAAAATAATTTGATAATATAAATACGAAGTAAGAACATCAAATTTTATTATTAAATGAATTTTTAATGGACGATGCTGCTTGTTTAAACATATAGAAACTATTTTTGTAAAGTGAATGATTAAATTTACTCGTCATGTGTGAATAAAAACCACGAGAACTACTCATTACATTTTTTTTTTTTTTGGTTTTTAATTCATCAATGTTACTATAACATAATATATGATAATTCACTGAAAAATTAGTAATTTATATTATTAGCCTCTTCATTACGGGGAAAAAAGTATATACATAACATATATATATTTCTTAACAAAAATAAATTAACTATAACTCCTCAAACAAGCTCGACGCTTGGATTCAAATGTCGAAAAAAAGTTAAAATGTATAGGAATATATGAAAGTGAGCAAGGTCACGACGGACGCATCACGCAAAAGTTCAATCGATTTCAACTTTCGACGGACACGACGGATATAAAATAAGTACTTTACAAAATTTTGAATTAAAATAAATTTATTTGACATTCCAAAAAATTTTTGAGTGAATTATAAGTGTTAAAAATTAATTTAAAGTATAAGTATATAGTTTTGTTTACAAAAAAAATTGTTTATAAACTGTCCATTGAAGAATATATAGTCCGTATCAACCGTCGTCGTCGAGCTTGCTCCATCGAAAATTCTTATGCGTTTCTTGTCCGTCCGTTGCGTCCGTCGTCAGTCGAGCTTGTTTGAACCATAACTGCTATAACCTATTGAACAAATGAAATATCTTCATATGATATAATATAAACTTATAATATAAACAAATTATTGATTTGCAGTTTTATTTTATATTGTTTTCTATTATATTTAAATTTTTTATCAAAATAATTCTTGCTCTTCTGCATTACTTTACAATAACTAGATCATTGTATAACAATTACACAAAATGCTTAGATGATTTCATAATGTTTAAAATACTTATATACATACAATCATTCGTATATTTACTATAAATAATCCAATCCAACATTCACTTGTTCTACTGAAGAAGAAAAGATGGTGGTGTTTTTCAATTCACATTTGAAAGATTACTAATTTTCCCGTCTGTTTAGTTTTATCTTGGCTTGCAGAGTGTTCAGTTCATATAAATTATCTATATACTTTGTTTATAACGAAAATATTTAATTTTATAATTTCAGTTTTGCTTTTGCACACTATAAGAATAACTGAAAATTTTATGATACCGTAACATATTTATGTCGCGCGGTAATTTTAAATCCAGCTGGTTAAGAAAAATTTTTAATTTATTTTTTATGTTTTAGGTAAGATAAATATTATGAAAATTCTAGTTGTTGTTTTTAATATAAGTTGGTGTGTGTGTGTGTTTACTAAATCAGAATAAAAATCAAAAAAAAATTATGAAAAAATATAAATTTATCTTATAGTTTTTTTCGTTCAATTGGAACAAAAATTGTATTAGTATATAAATAATTCTAAACAGTTTCTTTTTTATATTTCGAATTTGTTTAAGGAAAAATTCATATTTTATATATAAAATATTGGTTAAGTTACAATATCTTCACTAAAATTAAGTGTTACATTTTTGGCAAATATTGAATAGGCAAGTATTATATCAAAAGTGTATATAGTTCTAATTATATTCTTGTAAATATAGTTTTTATGTATAACCTACCCTACAGCTGTTAATTTAGTTTAGCAATTATGGTATTTTCGGTGCCCCAAGGTGCGGGTTTTAAAGTGTAAAATAGAAGAAATCAACATGGAAGTTGATGCATAGAACATAACATAGAATACATAGAACGAATGTAGATGGTGGAAGTTAGAACAGGTTTAAAACAAAATTGTTTTGAAAAACTCTAATATATTTAGATAATATTTATTTGCAAATTTGTTCATCGTCTAAATATTTTAATAATGGTTTGGTAATAGTAATTATCACTTTTATGTTCTATCACCATACAGATGCAAATACTATACAGTCAGTACACTAATAAATATTATTATTATACAATAAGCTAATAATAAAGGTTTTATAATCTATATTAAATTAAATTATAAAAATTGATGGTCAGTTGAATGAAATTTATCCACTAATTGTAATAAAAAATATAAAAATGTGGTTTTTCTTATTTATTTATATATACGTATTATTTTTTCAGGATTATTTAATTATGAATATAATATTTCACCAACAAATTTTAAATCTCTATAAACGGAAAATATTAATCAAATAAATAAACACCTATTGAGATAATTGAATCCGCAACTCAATAATGCTGTTATGTAAACTTTTTATTCACATTAAAATTTTAATTCATTTCATATGTTTTTTACGAATTATCAATGCAGGTTTTTGTTATATTCATTTGATAATTTATTTCAATTATATAAATTTTTAATCATTTATTTATAGGGTTTTTACATTCAGTTCTGGGAATTCCCATAGAATGTGTTCATCAAAATGTTATACTAACATGTAAATTGTCAATTACGTGCTGGCTTCAAGGTGGCAAGAATACTCAAGGTTGTGGTAAAAATTTTTGGTTATTCTCTTGTTGTGTTACAGAATCAGACCAACAATCTATGAAAATGACAATAATACCACAAATACAGCAAAATTATCATATTAAAAAATTATCAACATCATCATTGCCACTACTAAAAAGAACAATGTTGCGACGAAATGATGAAGATAATGAAATATTGCAACAGGTATGCTATTTATTATTAAAGTTTTTTGTTTGTAAAAAAAAAACAATATTTTTTAGATGGACTGTGGTATTCGAAGGAACTTTGAAAACACCATACAAAAACGTATAATTGGTGGTCGTCCTGCACATTTCGCAGAATATCCTTGGCAAGCACATATACGAATTGCTGAATTTCAATGTGGCGGTGTATTGGTGTCTAAAAGTTTTATAGCAACTGCTGCTCATTGTATACAACAAGCATCTTTAGATGATATTATTGTTTATTTAGGTGAATTGGATACACAAAATTCTGGATTAATTACTGAACCAATACCAACCGAAAAACATCGAATTTTACAGAAAATTCTTCATCCAAGGTTTCAATTTCGTATGACACAGCCAGATCGTTTTGATTTGGCTTTGCTAAAATTAGCTAAGCCTACAGGATACACGTAATTTTATATTTTTGTAATTAACTAACTTCTCTATAATATTTATTGTTTTAAATGTATGGTAGATCTCACATTTTACCAATTTGTTTACCATCTCGTCCAATAGAATTGATTGGTAAAAAAGGATTAATAGCTGGTTGGGGTAAAACTGCATCAAATACTGGACATACGGGTACAAATATTTTGCAAACAGCATCAGTTCCTATAATTGGTATAGAGTTTTATTTAAAATAAGACAAAATAATTTCAAATAATTTTAGGGGCTGCCGATTGTGTTAGATGGCATCTAAGTAAACAAATTAATGTTGAACTTTTTACTGAAATGTTTTGTGCTGGACATTCTGATGGACATCAAGATGCTTGCTTAGGTATTACAGTATTATCAGATATTATTATATCTGTCCCTGCTTAAATTTCGCAGTTCTTAATTCTTATCTCAATCAAATCAAACTTTATTTAATTTAAAAAATAATTCTACCACCTAAAAATATGCATTATTATAATTTTAAAAATATAATAATTAAAATAAACTTTTTCTTAACGCAACTTTTGTAGGAGATTCTGGTGGACCACTCATCGTAAGAGAACGCGGTCGCTACACATTAATTGGCATTACTAGCGCCGGATTTGGTTGTGGAGTAGATCATCAACCTGGAATCTATCACAATGTTCAAAAAACATCAAAATGGATACAGGATGTTATTCGCAGAAATGGATAAAAAAAAAAAATTGTGGCCAACATAGATAAATTTATTAGTATAATTAGAATATAAATTAATATACTTATTTTTATTTTGCATAATTAAAAACGGAAAATCATGAAAAACGATATGTTTTTCTATATGTTTTGACTATGAAAATTTTAATAATTTAGTTTGTAGAAAAGTACGTTATTTGTCACAGTCTAATTTATAAAAGTAATGTTTTCTTGTGGTTGCTATGCTATTAAGTAAAGTTCGAGAATAAGTTAAAATTATTTAAGTTTCAGTTTTCTTGTTATACTTTTACTTATAAAATTATCTTTTTTTGCTTCGATTATATTTCTATTGAGCTATTTATTCCAATTGACGAAAATAAGAATAGTATTCCAAAAATTACAGCTGTTGATAAAAAATGCAGCTTTAGCGGTTTGCAAAATAAACGTTTTCTGCTGGCGTAATATTACACTACTAGACGGATACTCTGATACTTCTGAATGGCTTTTACAATAATAAAAAGTATTCCAAAAATTGCAGCTCTTTATTAAAAAATTGCAATTTTACAATAAAAAAACGCGTCTGTATAGCGTATCTCTGATAGTTATGTTATTATTAATACAACGTTTTTGAAAGTGGCTTGTAACATTTTTTAACAAATTTATTCTTTACATTTTTAAAATTATAGAAAGTTATGAAGGTTAAGCTGAGAAACTAATCTGTCTTACGTAGAGTTTGGGCCTTAACTTAGATCATAATTAAAATTTTACGCACTTTTTCTAGAACTGAACATTAAGTTTCTTGACACTTTCAACTATATGTATATAGTTATCAGTATACTTAATGATAATATTTGTATAATTTATTGAGTATGAAAATATAGTTGACGAAGAATTCCCAAAAATTCCCAAAAAATTTACGAAGAATTTCCAGTATAATAAATTAATAAGTAAAATATGTTTTAACCAAATATGAATGGAATTACTTCTTTTTTTGTATATATCAATAAAATATGTATATATATACATATATATTCATATATATACATGTATCCTTAGGTACTTTTTTTTAAATGGCACCCACTCAGTTTAAGTTTAAACTAAAATTGAAATGAAACTTTTAAAATCTTTTTACTGAATTAAACAGGGTTGAAATAAAGGGTAACAATAATTAATTCAAAATCTATCTATACGACCAGCATCATTTTCTTTAATTTTACGAAGTCTTCTAGGGAATGCATTTGCTACATTTATGTCTGATGTTATGTTGAGAATATTTTCTCGGATAGCTTCTTCCAATTCAATTAAATTCCTGGAGTTATTTATGTAAACAATGTCTTTTAAATAGCCCCAACCAGTGAAATAAGCAATTAAATCAATCAGGATATCGGTTTGAAATAACTCAATCTCTAAAAAGGTCGTGCAAATTCTAGCATGATGTTCGCTGTATTGGGCCGAGCACCATCTTGCATAAAAAATGAATCATTAAGCACATTTTCTCCCATCTCTTTCAATGTTGGGATAAAATGTTTTTCCAGTATATCTAAGTAAGTATGTGATGTCATATTTTGATGTAAAATAATTTCTATAACCGCTACAGCGCACACCATCCTAATTATTATCCTTTGTGGAAATAATGGGGATTCGTGCAATTGACTTGGGTTTTCGGTACTCCATATAAATTGATTTTGTTCGTTTACAAGTTTACATTACCCATTAAATTAAAATGTGCTTCATCGGTAAACCAAACATTATTTAGAAGAATATATAATCAATATTTTCAATATATTCCAAGAAATCTTCATTTAATTCTTCCATTTTCTGAATTTTGTAAGGATATAACCTGCAAAAGGTTTCCGATAAATTTATAAATGCTTAATAATTCCGATAAATTTATAAATGCTTAATAAATTAGCAAAGTTCTTGAAAGTCGCTCTATTGACATGTGTAAATTTTTGTTAATAAATAATACTTAAAATACGATATTTATTCTGAATTGTGGTTAATGTAGACTGCCGATATGTTGTTAATTACAGACTATTCCGGTTTCTTTAAATTTATGTGCCATCCTTAGAATAGACGGTTTATGGAGACAGTGTTGTTGAAATTTTTCAATAAATAACGGTTCCACTCTTTGAATATTTTTATATTTTAAGTATTTTTGGACAACAATGTGCTTTGGTTATTTGAATATTGCATCTTTATTGTTTTGAGACGCTGTTCCTGTGCACACTAGCAAAATACTTATTTTCATTTAAAAAAAGACCCTGTATATTTATTTCTATATTGTATAGTCTTAATTTCTTAATATAGTAAAATTTAACATAAAAATATATTTTTAATAATTCAGTTTCATGTGATTAATTAAATTTCTGTTATTGCTTGCAGTTATTTTTTTTGTATTAAAAAAAATATATAATTTTTTTTTTTTCGTATTTTTCCATCCGAATCAATTTTTATGAGTGTATAAATATTAATATTTGAAACAAAGAAACAAAAAGCTTTCACTTTCTCTGACTAAAATGTTGCGCAGTGGTTGTGATTTGGTCTCGACAGTACTAAACAGCAAGACAAACCACTTAACCATGACCCATGCGTAGTTTTGTAGTTAAATCATTTTATTATTTACTATAACTTTTCAATGCTTAAAAGTCTTATGGCTTTATAATAAACAAATATACATAAATTTATAAATGTATATTGTTTTGCCAATATAAACTTGAAGTAATTTACATGGAGATATCAAGCATTTTGTATACACAAAATATACAAAATAATAAAATATTAAATAATCTAAAAATCATCATTTTAATTTAATATCTTTATGTTAAGAACTTATCTTTGTATGTTTATTTTTATCTTTCCAAATTTAATTTAAAATCGAATTTAATTTTCAAACATATTTGCACATTGCAGTATCAACCAGATCGTGTTTATGATGTCAGCAAAGAAAAACATAAGTCAATTTTTTTTTTTAAATATTTTAAATTAGTGATGTAAAATTTACTTCAATTGTTCAAGTAAAAAAAGGTAAATTACAATATTCATCTAACCTCAAACAGTATAGGTATACTATGTCCAATTCCATAGTACGACCATATGATTTAAACAGAGTTTAATTTTCAGTTTAACTTATTTTCTGGTTTCTCAGTATGAGCTTTAAGATAAGCTTTTCTTACAGTGAGGTTTAGTTTACATGTTTTTTTTTCGTGATTGTGCACTTACATATCCAGGTAGAGGTCAGTAATTTGGAGTCAGTAGCTTCAGTGAGTTCTTTGGTAACTAATATGTAGTACACAGGTTATGATTGTGATCTAGTATATATATAATTAGGGGCAGTCAGTTTCAGTGAGTCACTATCAAAATTTTGAATTATGTAATATATATTATTACCGTCTTAAAAGAAGCAATTTTTTTAAATAAGCAGTGTTTTTTAGAAAGCGCTATTATTTGCAAATCTATGTTGGACTTAAATCATTGTTGAACTTAAATACGAATTATTGTTATCAGTCCCCCACCTAGAGTAACTCGAAACAAATAAAATAATATACTTATATAAAATACGCACAGAAAAAATAAATTGTATATAGGCAGGAACAAATTGCAATGTCACATTATCAGTTTAATTAAACTAGAGATTAAACTGCATTGTAATTTTAGCTATTACAAAATTTTGTGGTACCTATATTCAAAAAATATATGGTCCTTAATAAATAAGTCAATGTATTGTACATTAAAACTCAAGCTTAATATAATATTTTACAAATTTCTAAATTTAATACTCGCAATAAAAGCCACAAAAGTAATGTAAATGTGTCTCAGAAGCAAAAGAAAAACTCGTATTTTTTTAGTTCAAACTGAAAATAACACTGCATAGCAGTCAATCACTTTCCCTGTCGTTAACCGTGACCGTGATATTGCTTAAAATCTTAACCAAGATCACGGTCACAATATATCTAATAGATAAATTATTATATTTTTGCGTTATATATATAAATATATATTGTTTCATTAATAATCAACTCATTTTCTACATATAAATATATAATATGTATACTTTTTCCAGCATCTTATTGGTTTAATGGGGACCCACTAAAGAGGTTTCTGTAAATTATTTAGAAATCTTGAGAAACACTTTAATAAATACACTGTCAATGTAAATATTTAACTTAATATTGCTAATTATTATATAATAGTTAGTTAAACTATCAAATTGTAAGCTTTACAATTTTATTATATATAAAGATTATTATATCTGAATTATTTTGCAAAATTATAGGACTAATATTTAATTTAATTAAATTTATATACTCCCCACATGATTTACTATTATCTCAGCAACAATTTTATATTTAATATTTTCAAGTTGCGCAAACTAAACGAAGATCTAATATGAAATTGTCAATATATGCACTCTCAACATAATGAAATGAATAATTATGTTTAAAATATACATATATTTTAAGATATTTTAGATTGTTTTTTTTACTGTTTTTTTTTATTTTAATTTTTACTTTCCAATCGGTTGAGTATTCGATTGAGGAGTGCTTTTCGAAATGTTGTAAAGATATAGAAATTCAGTCGCATTTAGTATTTCGTTGGTCAAAAATCAAAAATAAATTTATCGGTTCATTGCGTACTGTATATATAATTATAATAATATAGTTTCATAATTGTTGTAAAAAAGAATATACAATTGCGCGGGATTTATATTTCAAACATTATCCAAATAAATTATGATCCAAATAAATTACATAAAATTTTGTGAAAGTTAATGAAAATTCTCATTTATAAAAAATATTTGCTAGTCCAGGAATAATTTCAATTTATAGCTATATATTTTAATTGTGTCAAATAATCAATATTCTGTCATTTAAAACGGGACAAACTATGCTCTGTAATATATTATAAAAGTGAAAATTTAATTGATTATTAAAAAGAATAGTAATAATTATAATAAATAAACATGGAAACGATTATTAATATTTAAAATTTGTATTTAATATGTATGTGTATAAGTTTTTAATAAGCAAATTTCTCAATTTTATTATAAACATCGTTAAATAAAAAAAAAATGAATAAATTTTTATTTTAATAAATTTGTTTTTTTCGAAAAGTGCTTTTCCAACTTAAAATAATTATTTTTTTGAATATACTTTATATTTAAATATGAATATTATAAAAACTAAAATTTTATCAGTTTTGTTAGTTATAATATATAATTTTTGTGATGCATATAATTATAATTCAGTTTATAATAAATTAGTGACTGCAAATTTGAAAAATGCAATTCAAAATGAAATACCAAAGGAAGCAAAATTTTTTGATGAATTAGATTGTAGGTATTTTTTTATTATATTTGAATATCTTTATCATATTATTTGAATTCATTAATTTTGAAAAATAAAATATTACTGGGTGTCCAAAATCAGTTGCTTGAAAAAAGTGAAAAATATGATAAATATGCCACAGCAAAATTTACAATTAAAAAAGTATCCAAAAGTTGATCTTCAATAAAATTTTTAGTATTTTACTAATTATGCGTAGAATTTAAATATTTGTTATATTAAATTTTTAATGAAAAAAAAAAAAATGCATCTATTAATAGAGTTTGATTTTAAATGCTTATTTGAGATTTTGAAAAAATGTCTATAATATAAAATTATTAACTATTATTTGTATATATATGTTATAACTTTAATAATTCATCCTTAATAATCAAATATTTACAAAACCTTTACCTAAATATTAATATCAAAGCCCAAACAAATATAATATTTTAAAAAGAAATAATTTTCTCAACCATTAAGTATTAAATCTGGTGACCTGATTCAGATGAAAAAAAATTACCTGTAATTAAAAACATGAATCTTAATTTTTCTCTTATTTTGATGTCAAATTTCTGAATTTACAAAATAATCAGCCTATATATAAATATTCTACATTAATTTTTATGAATAAATTTTGGAAATAAACCAGCTAAAAAATTACTTTTGTGACAACTTTGTATTTCCGGAAAATATATAAAAAACATTTAAATTATTCTGTTACCAAAGATAATTGTCTGAATAAAAACAAACTTTTTCGAAATATTTTATTTATCTGTTAATAAAATGTGTAAGCCCTAAACGAAACAATAGAAAGTTTTCACTTCTAATAGAGACAATTTCATTACAACACATTTTTAAACTATAGCATAATTTGGTGAAATATTTACTTTTTAAATAATATCAATTGTTTTCATGAACATTAGGTAAAAAAACTAGCTATCCTTATAAATTAAAAGGGCTAAAATATATATAAAAAAAGAAATTGTTCAAATTTTGGTAATATTTATAATAATATTGTGTAGTAAATAATGCCTCTTTATATTATAAGTCGTGTTTTTATTTTCACTTTCACAACTTTTGTAATTAAATTTCGTGCAACTTATGAAAAATAAGTATAAGTGATTTAGTTATATTTTTATGGTGCATAACTACATAAAAAATATTTAGAAATAATATGAATATTTAATAATAATAGGGAACATGACAATTAAAAGAATGACAAATATTTATTATGTTTAACTTATGGTAGCTTTTTTTGTTGAAATAGTTAAATAATTAACTATAAAACAATGAATGAATTATTTTTGCGTAATAATATTATATATGTATATGCAAAATGACAATTAAAATGATATTATGCTGTATTTTATGTATTGCAAAATTATATTAAGATAGTTATTATATAAGTTCGAACTATTTGTAAATTTCATATTTGCGCAATTAGATAACAATAATTATTGAAATATATAAAAGAATTAAAAGTATATTTATGTATATTTATCGTTTAATTATTTTTCGCATTCTTAACAGAGCTAAAGTTTTTAGTAGGCCAAATTCTTAATTTCCTATCAAAAAAACCAAACCAAATTTTTACTTGATGCAATCAAAATTTAATTAAGTATATACTTTCCGTAAAAATCTACATACATTTAATAAACTGATGTACATATGTACATTTAAGCTACAACATTTTAGAATTAATGACTTTGTAATTTTAAATTAATTGTTGATTTTACTTTCTACGTAGCTCTCAAAAAAATACGAACTAAAATATGTTTTTTTTTTTATAAAAGAAAAAACGATTATAAAGAAAATATATTTATAGCATGATTTATTTTATATATGTATTATAATTTGAAAAAAAAAATGTAATTATATTTATAAAGAGTATTTAAAGGTTCAGAATTTAATTAAAGAAAGTTTAGACTCAGCTTTTGGAAGAAACATTTTAAATAAATTTTATTTTTTATAATGTTTTGTTGTTAGTAACAGATGTAACACAATAAATTTGATCAAATACTTAATAATCATCAAATAAACATATAAATTATATAATTAATAAATAAATCTATAACTATAATGTCTATAAATGAAATATAATGTATAAATGTATAATTAATTAGCCGATAAGACAAACAAGAACTGTACATATTATCTGAGTCTTAGTCATAATTTTAAATTTGAACAATTAGTCAAAATCAAAAATTATAAAAAGTATCCATTATCTCTGAGTAGCATACGAAATAACATTCAAAAAATTTCTCTAACTGAAATTATGCAAACTTTTTTTTATTGCTTTACATTTTCAATAACAAATAACAAAAAGACTCTAAAACAACATTGAAACAGGTGACTCTGAAATAAAAATTATACCTCACAAAAGTATTGTAAGTACAACAATTATTTAACTTTCCTGCCACAAACAAAATATATTTTTAAAACAACATGAAAATTACTGTGATTATTAAAATTCACAAGACGAAATATTAAAAATAAGATTTCTTTCAATGCCTATGTGGTTAAAGGCTTTTGGCTAAAAGAAATTTGCTGTATAAATATCCCCCCTTGCTAATAAAACACATGCTTAAAAACAATGTATAAAGAAATTTTAATACTTAAAAATGTAGTCGACGACCTCAGCTTAATAATAAACAAAAAGAGAAAAAGAAAGAAATGTTAAATGGTGCAATGATATTTGTGGTAAAGAAGAAAGAAAAAAAAACTCATAATAATATCTTAAATTCAGTTCTTTGATAACATTAACCCAGGACGGTTAAACAATTTGGATAGTTGCGAATTTTTAATACAAGTTGTTTCTATGTGTTTCCAAATTCAAAATAAAAATCAAATAATGCGCAAGCAAATAAATCATGAAAATTTTATAAAAAATCTATAAACAAATTAAAATAAAATATAATAAATAAATTAAATAAATTTAGAATATGAGGGAAATTTTATTGTGAAAATTTTATATTCAATAGTTTTTTTTTAGTGATTATAGGAAATATTTTAATTTTTTTTTTTAAAATTATGTTTAAATTAGAAATACTTGAAAATAAATTGTTTAAATCTGTGATTTTAGTATATATTGTGACATTATTTATCGGATTAATTGAAGGATATCCAAATCAACAACAAGAACATGATTTATTATTATTGGATGCATTGTCACGGAGACAAACATTTGGTCAAATTGGATCAACAAATTCTATTATGGATATGCTAGGAAGAAGTATTATAAAATTCTAAGTTTAATTAATATGGTTTACCAGTTTGTATGTTTTTTTAAGAAACTGTATTCAAATTTTTTACCTTGAATCCAATATTTACACTATTTTGAATTAAAAAATTCTTTAGGTATACAAGATAACATTTTATTTTCAATTTAGACATAAGAATATTATAAATAAAATATGAGATAATCCCCAAAATACTGGGGAATATTAGAAATATCTAGTTGTCTACTACTAATTTCGGTTATAATAATATTTAATGTTAAAACATTTAAATGTATGTTTAATGTTTTCGTTTCTTTAAGTATAGTTGACATTCTTTTTTTTAAAACATTTTTGTTTTATTTCTTGTCACTAAATTAAAAAAAAAATTGTGAAAACACAATTAAACTATATATTTTCAAATGAGGTCAGTTCAAAGCTATTATACCTGATTCAAAAAACTTACGGTACTTTGAATTAATTATACATTTACTTAAAATTTCTAATTAATTTTTATAATTAATAATATTTTCCTTTTAAGTTTTCTTCATATATTTAATTATTAATTTTTCTAATTATATATTTTAGATAGTTTAAAATAATATTTCAATTTAATTTATATTTTTATAATAATTATACAAAGTTTTTACAATTCTGATCACAGGACAATAGATTTATACTAAATATTTAGTACTGTATAGTTTCTGAACAATATTATTGAATTCATGCCTATTTCAAC
This sequence comes from Rhamphomyia laevipes, assembly GCA_963920725.1. Classification (NCBI taxonomy): domain Eukaryota; kingdom Metazoa; phylum Arthropoda; class Insecta; order Diptera; family Empididae; genus Rhamphomyia; species Rhamphomyia laevipes. The sequence goes on from OY987259.1 coordinate 54,307,663, forward strand.
AGTGATAATTTTTAATACACAATAAATTGTAAACACATAGAAATTGTTTTATTGTTAATTTCAGTGATACCACAATCCTGCCGATTCAAGGGACACAAATATGAATGTGGATTATCGATATCTTGTGTTCTTGGTGGAGGTAAACCTATGGATTTATGTTCTGGTGGAATGATTTGGTCATGTTGTGTAGACAGAGATTCAACAGCTGAAGCAGATTCACAGATTGGAGTAGTTCATAATGCAAGTAAGTATTATAGATTTAATTTTAAATTTTTAGTATACATCACTTTATTTTATATATATAAATACATTCAACAATTTTGTAAAATAATTTTTCTTATTCAAATATAAATACTTAAATTATCCATGGTTTATTGATTGAACTTACAATTTCCCTTTTTATAAAGGTATTCTTATAATTTTACTTACATGGTTACTGTATCTGTATGAATGCGCATTTTATAATATAACCATTTATTTTGGGATGAGCCAAGTCTGTATAGAAATCGTCACAGATAAAAAAAAAATCCCGAAAAGTTAAAGAAGCATGTTATGCCCTAATAAATTATAAATGTTAATAAACTTTTAGCATTATTTTTTTTTTAAATAATAATTTAACGAAATTTTAACTTTGTTAATTTTAAATTTAGGAAATTTCTTCTTTTTTTTTTATACATATACAAAATTATAAAATTTCTGTCTGTATACATTTTCACCTTCAGATTATATATTTTACATAGTTAATATATATTAAAATTTGTTCGAAAAGTTTGTATAACTATGTATTTATTTTTATTCATCATGATGTGCTAATTAAATTATCACGATTTTTCTCAGAAGACGATTATTAAAATTACTTCAGAAAAAAAAAATAATTGAAAAGTGAAATTTTCAGCAACAACATTTCCGGAGATAATATTATTCGAAGAAGGAGAAATGTAAAGACCTTGAAAAGAAATTGGTATTAGATATTAGTAAATGTAGTGAAATTTAAATTTCAACAAATAATAAATTATTATGAATATATATATGTATATATATATACTTTTTTATGAAAATACTTTTCACTTAACTACATAAAAAAAGTAACTTTAAAAAAAAAAATCGAGATTTATGCAACAGACATCCGAGTGAATTCAAATAAATGTAAAAACAAATTTAAATTCGCAGTTCATAGAACTGTGAATTTATTTGTAACTTGTAAATTTATATGGTCATCTTATTGTCTTTCGAAACTCCGTTAAATTTTGATGCATACCGCCTCTATGGATTATTGTAACAGCCAGTACACCATTTGATTTGGAAAACATCAGATTAAAAAATTTACAAACAATATTAATATAAAGTTTTTCCGTAACAACCAAACTCCATATCAACAACTTGATATGATTCGCTACTAAACTTAGCAGTATTTATTAAAAATCAGAATTATAAATAAATATCGAATTTTTTGCATCAAAGTTTACATTTAAGAAGTTCAAAATATTGTACAGCTCATATTTACTATGGTTAAAGTGATAGACAAACTATCGAAAATCCTTTATTTATTTACTAACGACTAGCACAATTTTGGTAGTAACATTAAAAAATTATATATACTATATATTTATTATTATTTTAAACATTAAACTCATATAGTTATTCTTATTATACTATTAAATCAGTAACTTTTAGAAAATTAACTAATTCTATAAAATAAAAAAAATATTCTTAACAAAAAATAAAATTATTTTCAGGTGATATTATACATTTGCATGAAATTTACCCAGGTACTTTAGATAGTCATCAAAATAATAAACATCATCATTCAAATCATAAACCATCATATTATCCAAGTTATACGCCTTTAAAACCAATTACAACGAAACCTCCATTTAATCCTTTTACATATTCATATAAACCAAATAGCTGGGAAATAGAAACAAATCAAATTGCTGTACATCATTCTGGAATTACTGATCATATTGATAATACTTTCAATAATGGTTTTGATTTAAATCAAAACGATAATAAGTATCATCATCAACAACAATTTTCATCTGCTGGTGGAGGAATAAACAATTATCCATATGATGGTAGTGACTCCTTTCGACCAATACCGGGTACAAATATTTCATACAAAAATTATCAACTTCTTTTTATTCTAACATAATATCTTTTTGCAAAGTTTTCTTTTCTATCTGTGCATCCATTCACTTTCTATATATTAGTTATAAAATTGCAATTTGTCTGTAGATCGATATTATTTTCAAAAAAATAATGCAAAATATTTTTAGTTACTCTAAATTGATTGATTTTAAAGATCACTCCAACTAATATTATTTAAATTTCAGGTTGTGGGGAAATTTATACAAGATCAAATCGAATTGTTGGTGGTCATTCAACGGGTTTTGCATCACATCCTTGGCAAGTAGCATTAATCAAATCTGGTTTTTTATCACGGAAATTAAGTTGCGGTGGAGCTTTAGTTTCAAATCGTTGGGTTGTTACTGCAGCACATTGTGTTGCAACGTAAGTGGATTTTTGTTAAAGATTTGTTTTAAACTGAAAAATCAAAAAAAAAAATCTTTATTGTATAGAACTCCAAATTCCAATATGAAAATACGATTAGGCGAATGGGATGTCAGGGGTCAAGATGAAAGTTTAGGTCATGAGGAATATTCTATTGAACGTAAAGAAGTCCATCCACAATATTCACCAGCTGATTTTAAAAATGATGTTGCTTTGGTGAAACTGGATCGTTCTGTTACATATAAACAACATATACTACCGGTTTGTTTACCACCCCCAACATCAAAGCTAGTTGGAAAAATGGCAACCGTTGCTGGTTGGGGACGGACACGCCATGGGCAAAGTACAGTGCCTTCAGTTTTACAAGTATAACTTATGAATTTATAGTATTATTTTATATGAAAAATTAAATGATATCTTATCAAATTTTAGGAGGTTGACGTTGAAGTACTTTCTAATGATCGCTGCCAAAGATGGTTTCGTGCTGCTGGACGACGAGAAACTATTCATGATGTTTTCTTGTGTGCCGGTTATAAAGAAGGTGGGCGAGATTCATGTCAAGGTGATTCTGGTGGACCACTGACATTAGCTTTAGATGGTCGTAAAACATTAATTGGCTTAGTATCGTGGGGAATTGGGTGTGGTCGCGAACATTTGCCTGGAGTTTATACAAATATACAAAAATTTGTACCATGGATTCAGAAAGTAATGGGCAAAGAATATGCGTAGCTTTTAATGCAAATATGGGAAATAGAGTACTGATTGTGAATATTTTGTAGAATTTATAACAACAAATAGTAAATTTTTTTCGTGTTGAATATTATTTAATGCGATCAAATTACATATGATTTTATTTATTTTTATTTGGCACTTTTTGATTCTCGTTAAAAAAATTTAAGTTTTAAATATGTATTACAAAAAAAAAATTGTTTTCTTGATATCTTTAATATTTGAAAAACTATTAAAATGTGTGTGAAGAAATAATATTTATAAAGTAGAACAACATTTAAAATGTAAATATCATTTAAGAATTATGTAAATAAAATTTTATATACAACAATTTTCAACAAAAACATTTAGAAACATTCCTTGCAGCTAACTTCAGTGAACATTTTGTTCCAACTTTTAACTATATTATTCAAAATTTAATTAGTTTTAATAAATAGGTAAAATCGAATAATATTTTATTTTGCATATATTTAGGTGTATGCATAAATTATTTTTGTTTTGTATGTAGTTAATAAATAGATTTATAAATATATTAGCAGGTTGCAACCAAAGACAGAGTTGTTAGAAAATATAATTTAATTATATGAAACTACATATTTAAAAATATTTTATTAGTTATTCTAATATTAAAAATTATACATATGCACATGTTGGCGGTGTATACTAAATTATGTATAACGTAACGTATAATGTAGTTATACATTATACCAAAAGTTATCTCTTACAACCAAAGTTAGACCCAATTTACCCTAACAAATTTTGAAAAAATAAATAAATTCGACTCCAAAAATTAATCATTTAATTTTTGATTTTAAATCAAATATTAAATTTAAATTAAATTAATCATAATTACTTATTTTCAGATTTACGATTTATATTTCTTGATTCAAAATCACTTTTTCATTTCGCATATCAAATTGCGTGCATTATGTGTATGTAATACGTAAATCATGGATACATGGTAATAGATATAATATTTTGAAATGTAGTTTTAATATTTCAAATGTCATTAATTAGAATCCACCATTCAGCAAATTAGTATTCGGCAAAAATAAAGTCCTTATTACTTAATTATATGCGTATTTATTGATCTTTATCGTCTTTTCAGAGTCGGAATCAATGACCAATGATGCAATAAATATTGCCGTATGTAAAAACAAATATTTATTAATTTTTATTATATCGTTTTTCCCACTTAATTAGAAATTTTTCCATACATTTTCTTCAATTGCTGTTTTTCTCTTAAATCGGCCATTTTGAAAGATTCTTCCAATATTTAAATTTATATTTTTGTTCGTAGTAAAATTCCCTCTCGCTTGACATAAAACTCAGTGAAACCAAAGACTGATAGTCTTTTTTTTATTGCTTCGATTTTATTGAATTTGAAATGTATTTATGTATATAAAATGCATTTCTGATATCTTAGTGATCTTAAATTTTGTACACATTCATAAAACTATACAATACAAGCTGTTTTTATCTACAAAGCGCTTTTCAAAAATATTTTATTACAAAGCGCTACTATTTAAAGAAACTCCAAGTCATCAGTTACCGCTGGGTTAGCAGCTTTTATTTAGCACAACAAAGCTGCACAGATAAATTCTCATTTAGAATCGTTTCCTCTTATTAGACATTGTGTTCTTAATCCAGAAGCTTTTTGTTTTTCAATTATCTTCATCAATCTCACAAATACTCTGATATCTTATAATTTTGCATCTAATCACGTTTAGGAATAAATATTTGGTTTCAATACCCGATAAATTAACAAGAAGAGCATTTATAAATTTATTTTATATCTGTGTATAATTTTTTAATTTTTTTTTTTAAAATAAAAAAAAGAGATTTAACTTAGCAAACTGGTGAGTTTTTCAAAGACAGTAACTCTCTGCAAACTTAAAATAAATATAATAAAAGAGGTCATTCAACTGAATATTATATAAAGAAAAAAAAACCATATATCTTTATTAGCACTATTATAAAAAAAAATTATGTTTTGTATATTTTAAATAAATTTTCAAACTATATGTACACATATTTAATGAGAATTAAGTACAACATAACACATTAAAATTCTATTAATTTTCAATTATACCGAATAATTGATAATTTTTTCAAATAAGTTTATTTACATTAAAACTAATAATTTATAATATAATTTCATACAAAAGGAAAAAAAACTATTTAGATATTTATAAAACAGAATAATTTGTATCTAGAGTTCATTATAATATAAAATATTTGGTGAATTATATTTACATCACCTTTGTTGACTAAAACAAATTTTTTATTTCATATCATAATATTATTCTTGTAACAAATATACATATTAATTTAACAAAATTGTTATCTCTTTATATTTGGTTACTTGATTCTTTTTATCTATATCATATGTATTTTAAAATGGGAAAATAGGTCAAAGTGTAATTTAATATAGTTACATATTTATTATTTAATAAATAAAAATATTAAAAACTAAAAATGTAATAATTATATCTATGACTATGATACAGATTTACATCAAAGTTAAATTTTATAATTAACTATAATTTATTTAATATAACCAAAAGCAAATATTATAATACAAATAGATTAAATATTTTTCCAAAAATATAAATTACAAAAATTATTTAATGTTAAAATCTAAATTCATTTAGGTATATAAATCAAAAGTATTAAGCCACGAACCTGATTTAAAATATATATTTTACGAAAAATTATTAATTTTAATAATATTCATTAATATTTTTTATTCCAATTTACATAATGTTTATCCAAAGAAATGCAATTAATCGAAATCTAATTTATTTTTAATATTATAATTAAAAATAAGTAAGAGAAACTAAAAAATTTTTTGTAATAAAATTAAAGAGAAATATTCGCTACACTTAAACCATTTGTACTTGTATATGTTTTCATAAATACTAATACATTTTCATTAAAAATGTAAAAAAGAACACAGCAAAAACTATCTTTAATTCTGCCTGTGTCGAAAAACATTATAAAATATTCTATGAATCAAGTCAAGTAAAAGAAAACCAAAATTCAGTCGACGATGAACGTCTTCAGTGTCAAGGTCTCAATTTTAATAAAACCTTCTAGGTCGCCAATAAGATAATTTAATATTGTAATATTTATATTTGTTCATTGGATTATCGAATATATTTAAGATTAAAGAAATGATTTTTTAAAGCGTCAATTCGTTTTAATTAATTTTGTTGGTGATCTTTAACTGGAAATTTGGATTACAAGCAAACTTATTTTAATTTATATGTATGATTATTACAAAATTTAAAATCATATTATACTAAATTATTTTATCAATAATTATAAAATACTTTTTGTTATTAAATAAAGTGCAATTGAAATTAATTCGAAAACTAAAAAATAATTAATGTAACATAAAATATAGTATTATAACTTACAAAAATGTTGTATATATAAAAGAATTTTTTTTAAATTATATATTAAATTTTAAAACAAACCATAAAATATATAATATATATATATAAATATATATATATAAGTGTGTATATATAATTGACAGTGAAAGAAATTGTGTAAAAAGAAAGCATAAATTGGTTTCGAAGTTCTTTAAAAAAAAATACGTTCTTTCAAAATTTTCTGTGTTACTATATACGCGAGTGAAAATTATATATATATATGTACATATATACCAAACAAAGTATAGTCAGTATAAAATTGTGAATGGTAGCTTTATAAAGATATATATATATATATATATTGATATATAGACGGTATTTATTTTGTTGTCGTTGTACAGAACCGTTACAGTGTGTCCAATAATCCGCATTTCAGATATGTAGAAAAAAAATTAAAAAAAAAAGAAGAATTATTAATAACCAAAGAGAGTGTCTTTATTTTAACTGTGATTCAGGAATGTCTTAAAAAATTTAATTGCTTTATAATGTACCTAATTTAAAACAAACTAAAATTATAGTATTAAAAATTAATTAAAAATAAAATTTTAAGAAACAACTTTATTTCTTATAAAGCAAATCAAATGTTAAAGAAAAACTTAAGGATAATTTAATAAAAAAAAAACTTGTTTCTTGACCTGAAATTAATTGGATATCTCTCTACTACTTTCAAATATATTTTGCATAAATACATCTACAGCAGAAAATAACAAAAATATTGAAAACATATTTATATAAATTTTGTAAAAGTTGCCGTTTGGATTGTACATTCAAAATCATATTAGAAATTAGAAATTTTCTTGGATTTTTCTAAAATTTCTGGTTTACTTAATGGTTAACAAGAATATAATATATGTATATATATATATTTTTTAATCCACTTAAATTCAACAATTATGGTCTTCTTAAAGAAGTTGTAAGAAATTTATATGTTATGCTAGACAAATTGTGTGTTGTTGTTATTTTCTAGTTTGCAATTGATAGAACAAACACCAAATTCTTATCAGTTTTTGGCTGTAATATCACTATTTGAAAGTGGTATAAGAGATTTATATACACAATAACAAAAAAAAAGAAAACTATATTTTAAAGATTGGTTTTTAAAAGATATTGTTTTAATCGGACTGAATGAACAATTATCTTGCAGACCTACTGAAAATATAGAAAAAAATATATATATATTTATTTAATATTATATAGATAAGCAATAAAATTTAAATCAAGGTATGCATAATTTTGTTTATAATTTATTTTGTAAATTTTACTTAATTTGAAATTTAATAATAAAAAATTATATTAAAGTTTTAATGAAAACATTATAAACTTTCAAAATTTAAAAAAAATATATAGTAACCAAACCCAAAAATATCCTTTTTCTGCATTTTTATAATTAAAATATCACTAACATTTTTAAAGATTCTTATCCCAATTGGCATGTATTAAATTATTATAAAAATACATTTATTTCCCGATAAAACTGACAATACGAACTTATTAAAATCCGGCTTAATAGTATTTCTATTTTTACAAAATTGTATATAAATGTTATTAACATAAAAACTTTTCAAAGTTTCTATTTAAAATATATAATTATTTCAATAATATTAATTCTTTCAAAAAAAAAAAAAAGATTTTATCTAATTTATGCTATAGCAAGACAAATAATAAACTTTACATAATTAGTTATTTAGTTTGTTTAATTTTTTTAACTAATTCTAATTTCCGGCATATACGTTTTCACAAGATTCCGACCTTGTTTATAATTTTATCAAATTATTAAAAATTTATAATCATTATGATGAGAACATTAATGCTGATGCTTTATTAAAAGATTTAAATCCAAGTCGATATTGAGATAAAGTAATTATATTTAGAATAATTGTTTTTAATTTTCCGATTAAAATATTTTCAATTATAATTATGTTTAATTGAAAGTATTGCAATGAGAAACTTTAGTTTATTTTTATCAAATGCATTTTTTTTAAAATAAGAAATATTAATTATGTAGTGGGATTTTTTTTTAAATATATTTTCAAAATACTTTGATATCATATAATTTATTAAATACGTACTATGATCTAAGTGTTCTAATTTCTAATAAAGAAAAATATAAAATTTAGGATCATTTTATAATGTTTGCTATTTATTAATTATTATGATGGACTGATTTTCAAATTTTTTTATCTTATTATATGTATAACTTAGTATACTACAATACATCCAATATTATAGCAAACAAAATAAAGTGTTTTTAATATATGTATGTGCTGATTTTAAGATATAACTAATTATATATTTATATATAAATATTAGTAATTGTTCGGCAGTATTGTACTAGTATCGTACAATATACATTAAGGTTACACTTCGGACGACAGTATATTATAGAACGGGTAGAAAATGCAAACCAATCCCATTCGAAAGTTAAAATTATCTAGTTGATCTTTACAGATTTTGATGCATGGTGCTATTCAAGCTTATTATCAAAACAACTTAATATTCAGTTCTCAACCACATTCTTTATTAAGTATTATTTCGAATTAAAGTACAAATTAACTTTATTTATAATTCTATTTTTAATTTGATTTAAAAATATTGTGCACGTCATAATTTGGATGTTTTTAAATTTTTATATTAATATATTAAAGGTTTCTTCGCAGATATTTTTTAAAAGTAGGTCAAAATAATCAAATAATTTCTTTTTAAATGATTCACTTTTGAATGAGTCAATTTTACATTTATTAATATAAAAATAATAAAATAAAAAATTTGCATAATATTTGCGAGATTTATTTATATAGAAAAGAAATCCCAACTAAAAATTTCCGATTACTTTACCTAAAATATTTTATTAAGAGAAAGTTTTCCAAAAAAAAAAATATGATTGTTAAATAGTTGTCTAAGCAGCTCGCGGTTTTGTCAGTTTTGCAATATGATCGACTATAAGAAAGGGGTACCAAAAAGTTTATCAAAATTCGTACCAAAAAGTTTATTAAAATTCATACCAAAAAGTTTAATAATGTTTAATGTTTACCTAAATAGTTCAATTTAAACTTGCTTAGTCCTAATAATGATGACAAATATTTTCTTTGATATTACAATATAATTCAAATAAAATTATTTTATTAGAAAAATTAAAAGAAATTTCTAGCTTACATAATTATCAATTTATTTTTGAGAAAAAAATTCAAAATTGAAATAAGGTCAATAAACTATTTATATATTTTGTGAATTTAATCATTAAAAAAAAAATGCATTTAAAATATTTGGAACCGGTTGCGAATGATTATGTTTATTTTAAAATTTAAACTATAAGATTTTTTTGTTAATTTTAAGATTTTAATTTATTATATTTTAACTTCTTATAAATTGAAAAGTGAGTATATATAATTAATAATATAATGATAGAAATTAAAGTTTTGTTTACACCTTTCAAGGCAATAACAATGTATTTTATATAACACTACCGACACAATAGACGCAAGCTAGATTACAAAACTATAATGTTTCCCAAATAGATTTTATTAAAATCTAGGAGATATTGCGCAAAGGTTTTTTTTAACACTTTTTAACTTAAAATAAAAATCTTTAAAAAATTAAAAATCATAATATTATTTTAATTTTCTTCCCTAAAGTCCCAATCATTACATATAATTAATATCAAAATATGTATAATTAATATGTATATTAAACTCATAAATGCTTAATAATTTAAATCTTAAAACTTTACTAAACTCTTCTTATATATTGTGACATGCTCTTTTTACCCATATAAATAATAATATATTGATTACAACCAAAATAACAGCCACAAACTTCTAATGTTTGAGGATATGAAAAAATTCAGGATAAAGGATTAATTGATGTTTTATCCAGAAATTGATGTTCATTGACAATAATTTTTTTTTTTTTTTAAATTAAATATTATATTCAATTAAATTTACTTGATAATTTTTCTCTTCTTACTCCAAACAACGGAATAAGCAAAAACGCTGTCCAGATTATACAAGCTATACGTATATATTTATTATTTTGCTTTTCATATACTATTACATATTATGTTTCGGTCATTGACTTATCATTTAGTTTTTTTTTATATCAAATCATCCAAAAGCGTTCCATTATCATATTAAGAACCACAGGCCTGTGCCCTCATTAAAATGGTTAAGATTTTTAACCTTCAGATTTTGTTATCAGATTTTCTTCATATCATAATTTTCTTCTAAAAGATACAGAATAAAAGAGAAATAAATTTTTTAACAATTCTTTTTTTCATTAATTTAAATAAAAAAATTATTAAGTGGTTTCTTTTACATTAATGTTTTTTTGGCATATTTTTGTGCTTCTGTCTTTAAATAATTTTTATATATTTATATATATATATTTTTTTTTTAATGTCTTGTAATTTTTGTTTTAATTTTTGTTCTAATGTTTTTTTTTTTATTTCTTTTCAGATGAACATTAAAATTAGAAAAAATTCCAGTGCAATTGATCAGAATAGTAATTATTCAGTAGAAAGTCATCGACACATAAATTGTATTCGAAATATAAATTATGGATGTAAATTAACAAGAATTAACAGAACATATCGCTTAGAAATTTTAATTATAGTTATATTTAATTTAATTGAAACTATTTTATGTAACCCTGTATTTGTGGATAATCCTAGTATAGCTCAATGTAAGTATTTTTTATTAACAAGAATATTAATAATAATACTTGATATTTATTAATAAACATTAAGGATAGTATAATTTACATATTGTTATTTTAATGACAATACAACCTTTTAGTTTCTTTTTCTTAACATCACAAAATAATTAAATTATTTATATCTTGTAGTATTATAAATTCTGTTTAAAACTAAATATATAAACGTAAAAATGTTTGGTATCAAAATTTAATATTAACAATTTATTAAATATCATTTAAAATGTAATATAGCATAATAGTGGCCAAATAAAATGTTACGAACTGCAAATTAAGTATTATAATTTTTGAATCATTTATGTGACATGCTTGATTATTATATGGAAACGTCTAATAGTTTGTTACTAATAATTAGTTACCATGTTATACCGTATACGTTGTACAATTTTCCTGTTGTTCTCGCCGTTTCTTGGTTATTAACGCCGTTGGGTTTCCCTCGGTTTTTCGGTTGTCTTAATTGCTAATAACAAGAAAAAACTGTCGACAAACAAAAACCACTAACTTCTTGTAATAAAAAGTTATTTAATATAGAGGAACTAATAGGCAGGTTAGATTAGATAGGGTCTAGGTGTGTACCAATGTTCCATATCACCACGATCACTCTGGTCTTGTTGTGATATACCCTTTATTTAAAACACACCGCTTAATTTAGAATTTAGAACAATTTAGTACGGGAGGTTTTTGAGTTAGTTCGACCATGGGGTCCAGAAAGCTTTATCCAAGATTACGATCAGGCCAGTGCTTCACATTTGCATAGTATGTGTTCGGCCAATTCCTCACGATGTCTTTGAGTGCTGACAGAATGTCCTTGTTGCAAAACCTAGCAATAGGAATAAAATTTGTATATCTTTTTTAAATAAAATACAAGTGTACCATTACCATATGACGTAGAGTCATAAAAAAGGTAACCTGTTGTTAGGCCTTTCACCTGATTCTTATATTATATGGTCATGAGAAGTCATCTGGTTCCACAAATTTAACAATCCCATAACATAAAAAACTAAAAATGAATCCCAAAGATTGACCTATATTCTATTAAGTAAAATTATTTTTACTTACACAATACAAATTGTGAAAGTAGACTAATCGTCAAAAAAAAAAAATGTTTTATGCGAATTTTTCATTATATTAAATTCACACATTAAATTCCTATAGTTATTATTCTGAGTAGGTATTCTGCATACCTACACGTATTTATTATATTATGTTTTTATAATATAATATATACCCAAAAATCTAGCTTTGTTTCTATCATCATATGGCATAAAAATCCTGGCTAATATCCAATACATTATAATTATAAAATAATTCAGAACATAACTATTTTAAAAAAGGAGTTTATGCAACAATGATTACTAGGATTTACATTATAATTAATACCCATATATATTTATATTTGTATATACATATTATATAATACATACTACTTTATTTCCAATTCGACTGAATTTCTGTATATTTAAATAAATCATTAGTTTCAGATGTATAACGGACTTATACGAACAAAATGTAAATATTATCCAGATATTTGTAGACTTATTGTTTGTTCTATAAGCTAAAGTGTGAAAATATTATACATAATATACCTATTGAATGTTGAATTAAATCATTTCTTTTTTAATTTTCTATTCTGCATGAGCATTAATTATAATAGTGTTAATATTATAATAATTTAATAGTATAAAATTAAGGTTACCGACGATGAGATAATAGAAAATCAATAAGCAGAGCAGCAAATTATTTCCTAATGTCATGGAATCTCAAATGATGGATTAAAATATATGTAATCTTAGTTTAGAACACTCTAATATCACTACAATAACGTTAAAACTAAAAATGATTAAAGTTAAATACTTTACAAATTTTCAAATACTTTGAGTTTTATCAAATACTGGCCTTTAATCAGATTATTTTAATTCTAACAATTATTTTTTTTAATTACGTGAGAGAAAGTATACAAATTCATAATATTTTTTGTTTAACTTTTAGACCATGACCAAAATAGAATTACATATAGAATGCGGGTGCACCGGTATTCAAAACATCAAAATTAACTGTTAATCGTGACTTATCTTATATACATTTATATGTATAACCATATTTATATCAACTTTCTCCGAATAATAATATTCTTTTTGTAAACTACACGATAAAAATAAGTATTTTTATATTTCATACAAAAATTAGGTCAACTTTGATGCAAACTTCTTTTTTTTTCTAATAGTCAGTAAAAGCAAAAATCTAGAATATTTATTCTAGTTTTAGTTATAAAGAAGAAAGCATTTTATTATCTCTAAATGTTTAAAGAAAAGTAAATTTCTACTACAAATCATTTTTTGTATAGTAGTCTATACTATATATATATGTAGTAGATGAATTTCATAAAACTGAAAAAGGCATTATAATAATAATAATTATATACACAAAAAGACATGTTCAATTGTCCCGGTTTTCTTAAAATTCTATACAAAACCAAAAAGAGTTAATATAACCTTAAAAATATTATATAGAATAAGACCTACTTCTCCCACAACAATATAGTACGAGTATACCTAATGGAAAAATATTTAATAAAAAAAAAATGTAACGTAATTTTTTTGCTGTGTTTATTATAATGACCTAATATTCTTGATTATTGCATATTATATGCATATACATAGTACCAAAAATTGCAATACATATATTCTCTTTTATATTATGTATATATGTAGAAAATCAATTTATATTGAATTCACTGAATAACTATAAAATTTTAAGTAGGCCTTTAGTTAAACTGTGTAGGACGTTTGTATATACTGCAATTAAAATTTCCTTCATTATTGTATTATTGTATACTGTTATTGAAAATTACCTTGACTTTAGATAAATAGTTATAATGACATTTCAGAAGGTTAAAGAAAGTTTTTTATGGCTGTACTGTAATAGCAGGAAGTCAATTTTTGATATTCTTGGTTATGGTAGTTAATACAATATAAAAAAATATGTTTTTTTTGTAATTAAGTACAATGCTTATTTTAAGTTTTCACTTGAAGAAGTCAAAGTTTTTCACTTGAAAACAAGTTAAAAACATTTAATCGAGTAAATCAAATTTAACTCTTGAGTATATGCGAAGTGATAGATAGAGCATTCACTGGGCCCTTGGGCAAAGCATCTTAAATGGTTTTTTTGAAATACGAAAAATAAATATGTGAACGTAGTTATCAAAAACTATTATAGCTATTCACCTTATTCACCTTGCAAACATTCATTAAACATATAGTAAACCTTTCAAGCAAATTATATTCAAAATATTGGATTAACAATTTTTTGTATGGATAACTGAAACTTGATAATGGTTAAATGAAAGAAAAAAAATCCGACAAAAATAATAAGATTTTTCTAATGGAGTTAATGTAAACTAACTAACTAATTTTTACTGTATGTGCATATTATCTTTATAATTTGTGTTGAGTATTTACTAGGTGGTATACATATATCTTCCAAATATTTTAGCTTAAATCAGTAAAAGGGTAGCATATTAAGTGTTATAAGTAGTATATACACAAATATCAAGTACTGAATTAAATTATATCGATTAATTAAGAATTAAATTGTGAAGTAAATTATTAATTTCAAATGTTCATGTATTTTGTGTAAAGAATCGATTTACTGGACAAATAACTATTCGTAAGAAAAGAGTCCGATTTCTTTGAACTTTGACAAATCTATTTATCAAATTTATAAATATGATAAGTCTAAAATATTTGAATTATAAAGAAATTTTATAATTCAACGGCCAAAAAACCTGGAAACCATTAAGGAATTATTGAGTTTTATGCATCCATTTTCTATATATGAATATTATTTTTATCTCTGCGAAATAATATTTCACTGACCAAAAAACGAAAACTTCATTTATGAAAACTTCACTACTTCACTACTTTATTATTTCAATCTGTAAAATAACATATCAATATCAACACGCACGGAAGTGTTTTTTTCTATGTAAGTTTTTTGGTTTTGAAAAATAAATTTATCGGTTATGATAGCAATAACTTCAAGTTATCGATTACGTTATGCTATGATGGCGAGGAGCAACAATCCTTATTTATTTGTTTTTTATTATTAAAACCAAATATTGTAAATAGGTATTATTACATTAAAATAATTACTTATTTATCAGATTTTTGAATTCAATGATAATATCACATATCCATACCGATTTACATATACATTTATTGTAAAATAATTATTTCCTTATAACTGAATTTGTATGACAGAATCCTGTGCGCGCAGATTTACAATGAAAACTTTTATTTTCATTGTTAACTCATGGGAGTTTTTG